>JAWWEW010000001.1:51697851-51717403 GCA_035583185.1 Anabacerthia variegaticeps
GAAGGGAAGGGAAGGGAAGGGAAGGGAATGGAAGGGAAGGGAAGGGAAGGGAAGGGAAGGGAATGCAGGACTGCAGAACTACTTTAGGCATTCTTATTTTGCCATTGCACTTTCAATTCAGGCTTGTGTTAAGTGTTCTGAAGAAAGCTAGATACCTAAGCATGATGCAAAATGGACTCCATAGCACACACAGTGCATTTAACTGTGAAGCATCTTCATCTGATTTTCAATCTATGTAAGAAACTGTTGTTCTGGGATCAGCTAATAACTGCAAATGCCACATTAAAATGAGAACTGTAATTGCATTTGAGCTCACAATGTCATTCACAGCAGACATCAAAACAGAATTGCTAACGTATTTATATTTAGTGCCTTGGAGACATCTACTCTGACTAGTCCTACACAGAGCCAGAGAGAGCCACAGCTATACAGAATTCAAGGTATGACAGTGTGGGAGTTTGTGGACTCTTTTGTTTTACTTAGAAGCATAAACTTAAAACACACCAGTCAGTTTCAAACCACCTCCAGCCTTCTATACCGTTTTGCAGTGACTAACATCATTGTTCCCTTCCTTTCAGCATTGGGCACGGGTTTACATCCACTCAATTTTGACTGAATGGCCAATGGCTATCAGGAGCCTTCTCTGCATGAATTATCAGTGTTGGAGTTCACTGGTACCCCTGCTGAACAAGAACAAGGACCTACAGACTATTCAGGATGAGCTTCTCTCTTTTTCCTTAATATGTCTTCTACATCCAAATCTGTCTTCTTCCAAATCAGGATGCAAGAGCGGTGGTAACGTAGCACCAGGTAGACCAGGTATTCCTGATAAGCCCATCAGTAGAACAGGTTTGGTCTTTAGAGATTACAGTTTTTCATATCTTTCTTTGATTGCAGAAGTTGCACTTTATAATGCTTTTTCAGAGAATAATCCTAATTTACCACTTGAGTTTCATTTGAGAGACTGTGCTGGAGTGTGTTTGATTTTTGGCATCACCTTGTGGACATGGAAACAAGACTCTGTGTGTGGCACATGCAGCAAGGCAGCTGAAAAAAATGTTTGTGAATGATATTAGGAACTTCTGAAGAGACCTAAAGTATGCAAGGGCTGCATTAAGGTTGGTCATCAATATTATTTGCTCTTCCAGTCTAAAGAAAGCAATTCTAGAGATCAAAATTAAAACTTCTAGTTTCAGAACGTTGGCCTTCACATTTGACTGTCTCTAAATCTTGGGAATACACTTTTTTATTCCCACTTAAGGGTCTTCTGTTCTTATGCATCTATTTACTGGAAGAGGTTCCCTTCCACCACTCAGGCAATTTTCTCTTACTTGTTTGTTGCATGACATTCCTTATCAATTGTAGTGCACATACTGTTTTTGACATGTTAAAATTAAACAGCAATGGATATTATTTATAAAGCTGAATTCCCGTAAATAGGAAAAAGATGCTTTAAAAGGTTTAAAGCACAGTTAAGACAGATTTGTATATATAGGGTCATAGATTTGAGAGTATGGTTGCAAATAAACAGCAACTGAACAAAGGAAAAAGTGAGAGATGACATGCTAGGAATGAAAGATGTAACCACTGCAGTGCACAACAGATTAACTGTAAAATATCTACAAGAGGTGCACAGGCTGTGACTTTAATATGCCACCACATGCAAACAGGTGATAGAGCAGGATTTGCAAGTGGAACACGTTACATAATGTTGATCGTCTTGGAGTTGTATGTGTAATCTGGGCAGGCTGCCTGAATTCACCTTATTCTAGAACAAGTGTTAAAGGGCAAAGGATGAATTATCCTTCCTGAGTGCATCCCTCCACTGAGGAAAGCAAGCTGTTTAAAAGTGTGCATGTGCTAATTTCTAGACAGCTAAAAATGAGCTAGATGTAGCCTGCCTTCTGTCTATAGATGAACCTAAACAAGTGGGAAGTTTTCATCTTTCCCTTTCATCAATAATGGGTATATTTTCATATCCATAAAGCCCCCAATCAGGAGTGCCTCCTGAGAAAAAGAGGGCCCTGGGATCTCACTGCTGATGTAGGACCATGATTTAAAGGTAGCAAGCATGGGACACATGTAACAATCTATATGTTGGTGTCTATATCTGATATATTTAAGTCCCTAATGCAGTCAGTGGAGACCCAACCATTGAAACGAGACTAATTCAATATAATGTAGGCTTCTGCTTTAACATGAGATGAATCTCAGACTCAGCTTCATGAACTGGCTTAATTTCTGACCATCAAAGGGACTTGCACAACTGGTTTGTGACTGTCTGTGCTGCGAAAATCCACTTTTGAGCAGCTCAAAACAAACCTTTCATGTTTTGATGCATTCAATTTTGCTACTTATAAAAATATGCCTAATGAAGAGGAACATTGGCTATACCATAAAACCACTTTATTTCTAAGTACTGATTACCTTTATCCAGATTTCCAGGTAATATAATAATTAATTGCTGAGAGCAGGGAAAAAACTTCTGTGAAGAGATGGTTTCACTTGGGGATTAAAATAATGAATTCCACAAAAGTAGTCAGTTAAAAATAATTTATAGTTTTATTTAATGATCAAGATACAATCTCTCAAAATGTTAATTCCCACTTCTGAGATGCTCAGATCTTCCCATTATCTCTTCAGTATTGACTATACATGCTGGATCTTACCCAGAAGACATTTAACTTAAATGTTTGTAGTCTACACTGAAATCAACAAGCTGCCTATGGAGCAGTTATACCAAACTGCTACATCAAATTTGCTTCAATGACTTGGAAACTTTAGATAGGAGTAACATCCTTCTGTCCAGCAAATAGGGCCTCACAATTTATGTCTTTGTTAAATATTTAGTCATGAATTAACAACACGTAGCGCCACGCTAAAACATTCCATTTGAGATCAGAGAGCAGGTTTATTTGAGCCTTCACTCCTGGCTGACAAGATTTGTAGCACACATTTATAAAGCCAGTTGGTATATTCACAAAGGCACAAAAAGGTTCCCCCTCACACATAGCTAGGGATCCCATCCATCTTATGATGCATTTTAACACTGCTCTTTTTTGAAATATATAATCTGATGCCAAAACATGCTTAACATAATTTGCTAGAAAAACAGATATAAATAAATTAAAAGAAAAGAGGTTTTGTTTGCCATCACTTTCAGAAAGTGACTTTGGAGAGTTTGACCAGTATATTTTAAGTATTGAAACACATCTATCAAAGAGCTGTAGGCTTTGGAGTTTCTGGATTCTTCCAAGGATTATTATGAGGTAAATGGAAGGAAAGAAGAAAAAGACCTGAACTGAGAGATCACTTAAGCTGTAAATGTTTTATTTATTTCCCCTTGTTTTCTTGGATGAATCTGTGATTGACCTGTACACAAGGATGTTCCCTGTGAGTAAGGGCAGTAAGGATCACACAGAAGCTGGCCACAGCTGTTTCCCAATGGTTAGGGGACACTGTCTTTGAGTATGTGAGTAGGTGGCAAGACCAGCAGAGGTTTCTTCTCTTCTCTTGCAAAGGTAACCTTCATCTTGGCATTTACATATTTGTGAATGTTTGACTTTGCAGATTTATTCATCCATTAATCTAGCAGGAGAAGGAGTAGAGGGAGGAGAGAGAGAATGTTAATGGAAAATCTAAGGTTTGTTTTTTTTAAAAAAGAAACTGACCCCTTCAGAAAATCCATTATGTAGCATTATAGTGACCCATACGGTTCATCATCAGAGTTTTGCTCTTTGGATCCTTTTTAGTTAATAGTAGCACATTTGTCAACTTCTGCATAAATCAAGAACGAGAAGAGACACATTTTGCCAGCAGTGTTTAGGACTGACAATAGAGGAGGTTCAGGAATCCTGAATCAGGTCCAGGCTCTTTTTGTTAGAGACCCTTCTGACCACATTCAAATTTTGCCCCATTTCCTCCTTTGTTCAGACAGGAGGGAAATCTTTGCTCTTTCCACATTACCATTTTATTCTATCACCTTCAAGCAATACTCACATCTCAGTCCTCACTGCTTTCTACTTTAGTCAACTTGCTGCTTCTTTTCGGCTAAGAACAAAACAAAGACAGTTTCTTTATGTCTCTGGTGCCCCAGGGGCTCTTAGCAGCCACGGGAGGATTTGTAGAGCAAATGTGGCTCGGCTGATGGCCTTCCAGACAAATTCCTCCACCTCTTGCCATCCTGTCTCCTATTGAACAGTGCAAGTTCAATGCTTCTTGGGCAAACTTCAGAGAAGTTATATGTCAGCTTCTTTCAGGAGCGCGAGGGCACCAAAAGGTTTGACTTGTTCTGTCCAGCCTCATGTGGGACCTCCATCCCTGAATGCACTGCTGCAGGAGCTTCACAGAAGTATTGTAGGAGTGCATGTCTCCTGTCTTCTCTCATGGGTGAACCTTGCATTTGTGTTACAGGCAGCCTGCTCCTGGATGAACCCATCATCAGTATGTGTCATGTTAAATGAAATGCATGTAAATTGGATTGCTCCAGGATTAATACTGATGAATTTTATAAGTCACATGCAAAGAAGTTACAAACACTTTACTAACATGAAAAGACTTAGAAATTAAAAAATATTAATATATGTGTCAAAAATAATAAGCTTCTCAAGCGCTAAAGCTATATCTCCTGAGAATAAAAAATGAAATATTTTAGAGATTATAGAAAAGGCTTGTAAGGCCTTTTTAATGCCTACAGGATCACAATTAGATGGCTTTCTGAAGGTCATCCTTTCTCCAAATGGAAAAACTATGAAAGCCTATCTTGATTCACTGCTGTCACTGTCACTGGATATTGCATTCATGCATGTGAAAACATCAATATATTTAGGGTTGGCTGCAAGCCGACATGTGTGTGCATATGAGAAAAAACAGAGCTTCACTTTACTGTAAAGGCACTGCTAAGGTTATCAGTCCTTCTACTTGTATCTATAAATAGACCATAAATTTTAGTTACTGTACATTTCCAACAATTAAGGAATTTCTGAGAAGAAAAGTCAGGAGTAACTGTGGGCAGGGACAGCTAAACCATTTTGCTGAATTGGTGTAAAGAACTAAACCACATTACTAATGCTCACTCTATCAAATTACTTGTCAAAGTTAAGCTCTGTTATCTTTGCTTGGCATGCACATGTAAAACCAAGTGCAAGCTTTCAGCTTTAGTGACCAACTGTAATATCTGTAGTTATTCTTGCATTTAAAAATACAAACAAAATACCCCACCCAAACCAGACATTTTAAACTTAAAACAAAAAAGGTGTGGTAGAAACAATCTGAGTATACAAAAGGTCACTAATGATTCAAATCGTTAATGCATATGGTCTAGTCTTCTAAGTTTCCTTGCTCATTCTTAGCCACTGTTGAGTATTTTTCCCCCCTCTCTCTCTTTTCCTTCCCAATTTAAAAAAACTTTCAATATTTCATAGACAGGACTAAGGGAACTATGAGGGGAGTCCATAGAGTGTTGATTTGGGGTTTTTTAATAAACTGAGGCAGGAGGGATCAGTGACAGTAGTTGATGTTGCCAGCTCCTGAATCTGACAGTAGTGAAGAAGTGTAGTTTAGTCCCTGGCCTGATCTTTCCTAATGAATGTTCACCGCCTGAGAATTCTGGCCTCTGTGTGTTTAGAAGGGAGCCACAAACAGGTAATTTATACTTTACACAAGAAAGGAGGATCTGAAACATACAAAGGGTGGTATTCCGGTGTCTAAGCATGCCCAGTAGAACTTTTTTAGATGCCTTTGTAGTTTTTCTCCTGCCTCTGTGCTCCGTAAGGCTGTAGCTGCTCTTCCATTGGTATTGTCTCACATTTACTAGCCCAGTTTGATGTCTCAAGTACTGTGTGGCACCTAAGAGAGTGGTAGACATGCTTAGGCACTTGATTCATACCCTCTCAAGGTCTCTAATCAAAAAGTCTGATGGAGAGGCGACACGGAGTCAAGATATGAAGTGCTAAATAGCTGACTTTTCAGCATTTTTACTTTCCTTTTTTTTAAGTTTACTAGATTTTATATCAACATTTACTGAGAGGTCATATGCTACCAGCATGACATGCTACACAAGTACTATGAATGTCTAACAGATAGACCCACACTTGAAAGATATCTGGGGTTGATCTGCTCAGACCAGGACATCACCATTCTCTCTGTCTGACTGATTGTTATGGCAGAATTGCTTTAAATAAAAGTAGGTAAAATTGGCAGAGTGGGGGATGATTCTATATGTTGTGCCTTTGGGTGAAAGGAAAAAGAAGGAAGAAGTTTAATCAGTTCTTTCCTGATCCCTATAGTTTACTGGTCATGCTGGCTCTAGCTTATGAGAACCTTCTAGGAATATATATGTCCTTTTGGCCACATATTGGGC
Source organism: Anabacerthia variegaticeps (assembly GCA_035583185.1). NCBI lineage: Eukaryota > Metazoa > Chordata > Aves > Passeriformes > Furnariidae > Anabacerthia > Anabacerthia variegaticeps. The sequence continues at coordinate 51,704,213 of JAWWEW010000001.1, forward strand.
ACATTTTGGCTGCTTTACAGGAAAGTCAGGCAGCACAGCCCTGGAAGGACTCCAGGACCAGTGTATGACCCCTCCAGCCACAAAGCAGGATGTCATTGTTTAGTTGGCATGTAATTCAAGAGTTTAACAAGAACTGCTAAGATATGCATCTAAGAACCTTAAACAGCACTTCTGGAATACAGCTTGAACCACATATTTGCACTGAAGCTTAGCAAGATTAGGAAACCATTGTTTACTCTTCTATCTCTAGGATTGTATTTTCAGTAGGAAACACTGATACAGGTAAATGTACATAGAATTTGAAAGAAAAAATAAGAAAACTCTGCTTGCTAGTGAATCTAACTCCATGTGTGCAGTGGGTTCTGTATTTCTACTTACAAAAGTAATGTTTCAAATGAAACAGGCTTAATTTCTTTTTCATCTTCAGACACAGTATTTTACAACTGTTTGTTTTTCAGGTTTTTTTTTTAATATGTAAAAGCCCTTTATTAATACAAGAGACCTGCTTAGAACCACCCAAGGAGTACACTTCCAAAGTAAAAGCCATATTGCTTACTGGCCTGTTAGTCCTGTTTCAAAAGCAATGAGAGTGAGTATGAAATGTAGCAACTGGGAAAATGTACCAATAACTAGAAACAGCAATAAACTCGATAAACTAAATATAGCAAAATGGTTCAGCTGATGGCAACACAGATGTATTCTGAGTACTCCAAAGTCCAATTAGGGCCCCTTGTGAACCAATGGCAAAATATTTAAAACAGTGGTAAACTGAGACACCTTTGAGCAGAGTGTTGTCATTCCTGCAAAATGCAAGAATAAAATAGTGTTCTCTTTAAACAAGTCATAACAGAGCTACTAACACAGTGTTAGAGGGTGACACTGATCCATCAGGAACACTTGCAAAGACAGAAGAAGCTACTCCCAATGTAGCACGTGCTCATTAACCCTCTTATTTTCAGATGGATTGACTATTTTTAAAGTGAGTGATGGAAAAGAATATACATTTTGTCTTGGTTTTGGTTCTTATGTAAAGAAATGTCCTTTAAGAGTGTATATTTTAGCCTTCTGAATTACTGCAGTCTCTCCTGTGCCATGTCACGTGGATCTGTTTCCATCACAGGGAATTTAATTGACATCTCAGCCTTTAGACTGTAACATTAAAGATCTTCTGGGATTTAGCTTGTCCTTCCTTGAGTGCACCATGTGTGCATGGTTGCTCCAAGGCAGAGAAAGAAGTTTTCATCTGCACTGTCTCTATTTATGATTGACTAGAAGAGATTGCATGGCCTCCCCAGGCAATCTCCTTTGTTGTATTAGACAAGTAAGTATTTGGTCTAGGTTGAGTTAATCCCACCCTAGGGCAGGAAGGTGGACTACTTGACCATCTGACATCCTTTTTAGTCCTTCTTTTACTCCTACAGTTTTCTGATTCTTTCCTGATAAGTAGGTTGCTGGGCTCTTCACAAGGTTAGCCACTGGAAAAATAGGAGGACCAAAGACTGAACCTATAAATGTATTTACAACTTCATTTATTTCCATGGAAACTCAGATCCTAAACACTTCTGTAGACCATAGACCAAGCCTGAAACTATCATTGCAGCCTGAATAAAATAAAAGACACCTAAAAAGACAAAAATGACCCCTTAATGGTAGATCTCTCAACTCCCCTAAGACTTGTGCAATATTCTCTTCCTAAACATGTCCACACTCTTACAATTTTATTTATTGCTTAATATCCCATCAAGTCCATCAGTACATAGTCTCCATGTAATGATGGATTCACCTTTTATTGAAACAAAAAATCCAGTTACGACAGAAGTATTTGCACTGCCCAAGTTATACAAATTGCCCGGTGTACATGTCAGACTTAGCCATTGCTACCACATCTCCTGTCCAGGTGGCTCTGAACAGTGGATAGACTAAGTGACATATTACCCCCTTAAGCTGAAGTATCATAACTGCTCCCATCATATATCTGTATCTTTCCTACCTGTAACTATTAATTCCTCCCTAGTGTTTAGTTGTTTTTCTTTCTGCAGGTTTAGAATATAATCCTTTCAATAACATAAGTAGGGGTAATCACACCCTACATATTGGTAGATTATTTCACAGGAAATACGTTATATTTAGGACCCAGGGTTTTAACCTATATTTATTAGTAGTAATTAATCCTTTTTCCCTGACAATGTTTTTTACACTCCTCAATGATATTGTATTGTATGTTTTAGGCCATGATCCCAAAATCTGTCAAGAGGTACATAATTTGCTCTTTTAGCACTTTCCCATAAAGCATTTCAGATATCCTATAACTCTAGCTTTCACTAGTAGAATTCCCTTTATTTTGTCCTCGTCCTTTTGGTAAACTGTTGCTGTAACTTGCAAAAGGATGCAGAAAACTCAATTATCTGAGGTGAGGTGAGTCTGGACCACAAATAGTGTGGAGGTAGACAGTCTTTGCTGGATAACACTTGCAGGCTTTGACCTCTAAATATTACAGCTTCAGTTTCACGTGTATATTACAACCTACCCAGCACAGTTAAGTCTGGCAGCAAGCTACCTGTATAATGATATATCTACAGAATACTATCAAAGGAGTAACAACCCACTGGGTTTTCTTTGCTCTTGATTCAGAAATAGAGGAAGTTTCCTGAAGGACTCATGTCAGATTGAACATTATATCAATGAATTCAGCTCACTCTGAACTGCTGCCAGACCTTTAAACTGGGTGCTCCCAAGGTCACCTCAAGTCCACAGTCACCTGGCATTGAAAAGAGACCTACATCATAGGTTCTAAGCTTCAATGTTTTGTAAATAAAGTCCTTACCAAAGAAGCTATAATATTTTAAAAAATAAAACACTTCTAATATGAAGATCTGAACCTATAAATGTAAATGTTAACTTTCTACATAATATTTAAACTATTGAAATTCACTAAGTCAGAAATTACATTTCAAGTATTCAGAAAAGTTACTGTACAATTTTACTGTAAATTTAAAAATAACTTAAACACTTTAAGTGTCCATGACTGTCTCATGTTGACAACCGCATTTTATATGGCGAAATATTAATGTGAAATATAACGAGGCTTCCACTTAATTTGACGTATATATACATATAATATACATACATGTATATATGTCTTGGAAAAGTATTTATTATGAGATCTGTGCTGGTACAGTAGAGTGTTCCATTCCATATTGAACATAGTTTATTGATGGTTGTGCTGTTGTGGTGTGTAATGGGCAAACATTCAGATATGGTGTAGCATCTAAGCATGAGTGCTGCAAAAATAACCCCAAAATTAAGAACAGCAATATGAAATGCACTGTCTTTCACTGTATTTCCTCAACTACTTTCCAAAAACATTTTTGCTTCTTTTTAGAAATATGCACTTTGACTACTGTAATTTTAGTGCATTTCAGAATTTCTAAGATATTGTCCTCTTCAAAGATGAAGAGTTATTATTGCCACTTCATAGCAGATAGAAAATATTAATAACCACATACCTGTAAGTATTAAGACTTTGATGTGTTTTCAGGTTCCCAGTTGCATATATCTTAGCAATGATAAAGAGCAATTCAGTCTCATGTCTTCAATGTTCCCATTCTCAAGATGGAAAGGATGCTCTTTTAGAAGTGTCTATTTTTATCCTTGTGCTGCATCTGACCCACTAACCCAGGCTTTTCATGTAGTAAATGAAGTCAGAAAAGCTTTCAGAGCATTATTCCTCTTATTCTAAAGTAGATATCCAAGATAGGTTGGATGAATTGCAAATTAAGGCACCTTTTCTTTCCACTGATAACAAAAGGAGCCTGGAGTGATGAGGACAGATGTACCTTCACTGTAGGCATCCACAGTCAGGTATAATGAGATGTTCTCATTCATTCAGATTCAGGGCTATCCTCTGGGAGAGTGCTCACTTGAAGGGGATTGATGGGCTTTGTGAAGTAAGCAACAAGAAAAGCTCCAAAGACTGTTTGTTTTTAACTTCCTGTGTCTTGTCGAATTTCCAGAGCTGAGATAAAGGAGGTGGAGTCTTCAGTCATTAGATTGGACAGTAACTAGTCCTTCCTTTCATCAGGCCCTTTGCTTGTCTAGTTTTACTGGGAAGGACAGAAGATGTCTCAAAACCCAAAGTCTTCATGGCATATCCCTCACTGTCTGTCTGGGACACTTTTATATAAAACCAGTAGCAACAATCAAATCATGGTGGATGACCTATGATCAATGACACTTTATTTTGTAGAGAAATCTATAGGAATTCAGTTATTTGTGCATATGTTCGGGAATTTTTTTCAGTAGATATCATACACATATGTTTTGCTTCCATTGTTTTACAATATTCTGGACTGGCTGGTTTCAGATCTGAGAAAGAAACATATTTGCTTCTCAGCTGAAAACTTTACCACTGAAAAGTCCTGGTGTAGTCATGGAAAAAACATATTTAAGAAAATTCTCAGCCAATTACAGACTTGAGAAATCTAAGTGAAAGTGATAGAAGAAATTTAACTTCCATAAGTCCAAAATATTTAATTAGACAAAACAATGTAAACTTTCTATAGCATTTGAATAGGTTCTGAACTAACAATGACACTCAAGGCAACAATGTGTTTTGTTCATTACTGACCTCTTATCAGCCTATAGTCTATAGTAAGGAGCATAATAGCAAACCTAAGCCTAGGCATGTTATGGAGGGTAACATATTATAGTTCATTATATAAATGAATGCCCCAGAATACTGCATGAAGAAAGGGTGATTTGCTTTGTGAGGATTTTGGTTAGTTCAAATGATTTCATAGATGAGAGACTCTGAGGAGGGAGAATTCTCCTGTGGGTATATATGATTTGATTAGTGCTCACTTGGATCTTTAGTGTGGGATTTATTCTATAATGAGTTCTGAACTGATGGTATAAAAAAAGACAAAAAAATATATGTAGTTTCTTAAGGCCTGTGAGCACATACTAAAGACCAAGGGTTTAAACAGTTACAGGGGAATCTCTCATGTGTGGAAATGGTGCAAAGATACAAAGGTGCTCATTTGCGTGCAGGGTAATCACAGGATGTATGTCAGGCAGATATGTCCCATAAAGGTCCCAGCACTGTTTATAGAAAGACAGTGAGTCTAGGTGGCTTGATGGTGATGCATCTCAAAAACAGCTGAACTGTGGCTTAACCACATATACCAGCCACATACATCTCACCATCCAGCTGAGAGCCTTTAAAATAAAGCTGCCAATTTTATTTCCTTGAATATAGTTGGAAATAGCCTAAATACTGCAAATACTAAGCTTATCTGTCTGCAAATACTTATTTAGTTATCTAAGGCAATTGGCAATGTTGTTTTGTAGCCACTGAAGGAGATCTTGATTTACCTCTTAGCTGCAGATTTACATGCTGTAGCAAGAGCAAATTTTATGGTGGGTCGGATGCTAGTGGCCTTTGACCCCATCCCTCAGTATTTGGTGAGTGTATGTTTGCTAGTTGAGCTGTTAATGGCAAATAGTTGTTTTGGGGGTTTTTCTTTAAAGAAAAGAAGTTTTATAGCTAACTGCTTTTGAAAGTAGGGAAGGTAGCTGCACATGTTGTATGTTCATTCATTAAGCAGGTCCAGAAACTCTTACTGCAAAATACTATTTTTTCTATTTTATGTCCACTTGGACAAGTATATTCCCATGGGACGCACAAGGGATCAGTTTGGTTTTCCAAGTTATGCTATGCAGAGACATCACAATGGTGGGCAATATTTTGAAACTAATAGTTAACTATTTTTACATTCTTGCAAACAAGCTACTCTGAAATCTCAACAGTCATAGCACCAGCCTTTGAACATGCTGCAACACCTTTGGGCTCTGGGTTCTGTTCCATATCAGAGCTGCATCATATGCAAGCTTGAGGATGCTTAAGAAAAAAATTAGCTTCTTTAGGAATATGAGTACATATAAAGTGGCAGAACTTCTGAAAGTGCATTTTAAAATATTTTTTTTTAAAAAAATAATTTAAAAATAGAAGGCTCAGAGCTTTTGAATCTCTCAAAACCTGCAGTGGCATCTATCAATTTAGTTTTGCAAATTTAGGAATTAAGCGCCTAGTCTAAGCCAGGAATGTAAGCTTTCCCAGAGAAGGAATGGAAGGACATGATCACTTCTCAAACATCTTTCAGAGGATGAGATGTCTATAACCCCTAATGCCCTTCACTGTTTATTGGAGGAGTCTCTCCATGATGTGGTGTATGTCTGACAGCTGCCAAAATTTCTTAATTTCTAACATCAGTACAGCAATAAATTATTCAATTCTCCTCCTACTGGGGCTGATAGACCCTAGTGTAAAATACTGTCAATGGAGGAAGTAAGGTGCAAGGTCTAAGTCAGACACCAAAAATAATCAGTGTGAATACAGCCTTTTGATGTCCAAAGGAATGAGGAACGACACAGAACATTGGTTTCATATGAGTTTATTGAATGTATATTTGAAAGACTCTCCCTTTACTTAAATGCCATAAACTCATTTTACTACAAAAAAATGGGAATGGACCAAAGGATCATTCAGTTCTAGGCAGTAATATTCTTCCTCTCACACTCTACATGTAGAGATGGGAAATTTGAAACTGTCTTGCCCATGTTTTTAGGTCTTTTTGGGATTCTGCTTAAGGGCAGCCTGTTGTGTGTCCCAGCTCTGTGGGGTGTGTATGGTGTGCCTGTGGCAGTGCTGCAAATATCTTTCTCCAAACACAAATCCTAGCTGTTCTCTGACTTCCAGTTCATGTCTGTCACTTGAAAGATGAAGTTAGGCACTAAGTGCTTATCCATGCCTTCGAAGGTCTTCCCTCTAAAATGCAATGTAACCTGAAATTTGGATTCTTACTTGCAATACTAGCAAGGTAAAATCAGTTTGATCCAGAGCTTTTATAGTTATTGCTCCAGAATAGTGCCTATTTCATAGTATATGTTGACGCTAATTGATTGTTCATTTGAAAGTGAATAAAATTCCGGAGAATTGGTTTGAAACAATTTTACAGGAATGCTTGGAAATCAACATGCAATGTTATAAAAATCCTAAATTTTAACAGTTATGCAGGTGGACAGACATCTACATCCATATGACTTGCATATTAATAAAATCCTCATCTATCATATTTTAAGCTGACAGTGATTCTTAACTTGGCAAAACTCATTGAAGACAATTAGAGGTTTGTCTGAGTGGAAGTCACAGTATCAGACTCAAAAGGTTAAAGTGTCTATGTAATTACTCCAGTTGTGTGTAAAATGGGAGTAAAATTAACATTGGATAACTTAAGGAAATCTCTATGAAGAAAGAAAATATAGTAAGGGATTGACATCACAACCTGGACATGAAAAGGGAGAGGGGAACGCTGGTTCTTGTCTATTTTGCAATCTTAAGGCTTAGTTCTCATTTACTTTCTAGCCTGTGGTTGTGTAACATAAAGGCCGTTAGTTTACAGTCACAGGAAAATGTGTATTTGGCAGTGATACTGTTTGAATTATAATAAGATGAAGCTGCCTGTGTGGGGTGGTTTTGTTATGACAACCAAAGCTGCAAAGATTAGGCAAAATTTCTCTTATAAAGCAGGAGAGAAAAAATTACAGTGAAGGGAATCTTAAGTGATTAAACTGCAGATTCTTTGGCCTTTGATATGCAATTTTAATAGTTATTCAAGGTCAATGCAGAGATGGCAGGATCATTCTTCAAAAGAATTTTGTTTCATTTTATGACACATACCATAGCATCATGAATTATTAAAAGCGTTCAGTTTGGGGATACCTGACAACTTGTTTGACTGAAGTTCTGGACCTAGTTTAACAGGCTTCGTCATGGAACATGACCGTATACTATATAAAATGCACAGTACGTCATGTTTATAGTATAGGTGTGTATAAGAAATATTTAGTTGATAGAAAAGAGTTCTATTAATAGGCAAAAATCAAAATCTTGGCTCCGATAAATTTAAGTAATGCTAATATTTTTACTAAATATAATCCTCTGTCAACTGCAGAATTACTGCACTGTTTTCATCAATTAACTCACCCACAGACAAATACACCTCCTTCCATAAGACCAGCAGACATCCAAAATGCATGAGAAAGACAGTAACATATATTGTTGCAATTTTTTTGAGAAGAACAATATCATGCTCATATTATAAAAGCCTCTCAACCACTGAGATCACTCCTCCAGAGAAAAATGGATTGACTCTTTGAATGACCTTGATACAATGTGAGAACTTGATACAATACACTCTCCTCTGACCACTGATCTTCTAGCTAAACATAAATACAGAAAATTACTAACCACTGTAACTCATGGTGGAGGAAGATCATCTTGTGAACAAAATTTCAGCATTCAAGGCTTCATTCTCCAGGAACTGCCTAAACTCTTTCAAATTACTTCATAGATTTATAAGAAAATTAATTTGGGGTGAATATTCTTAACTTTCTATTTCTATGGCAGGCTAGGAGATATGATAGGCTTATGTGAAGGCTTTCTATTTTTTCATAGTAATTCCTGTTAAATCAATTAAAAGCTATTACTTTTTAGTACAAGTCTTTCTTAGCTTATTTAAGGGGGTAACCCTCACTGTCACTACCAGTCAAAGATACTAAATTGTAGTCAACAGAAGAACAGTCTATTCTGAAAAGTTTCGCCTCAAGCTCCTTTAACATATGTGCTAGAATGAAACGAATTTGAACGCCTACTTTTTAAACTCAGAGATCTTAATACAAAAATCAAACATATGGACTCACAAACAACTTTATGAAAACCAGAATTGGATTCTCTCTCACTTTCTGTTCAATCAAGAACATTGCACCATGAGCAGTGACCTTAACTCCAGCACCAGATGGCCCCAGCTCTTTCAGTCATTAAAGTATTCTACAGGTTACACTAACAAAATGCCTGTATTGCAATTGCAAAAATGCACACAAGGCACAGCTTTACTGTTAAGCCATAATTCATCCTTTCTGAACTGAATTCTAACACTTTCTGAAAGCATTAGAACAGGAGAGACAGGAAGGGAAATAAATCTCTGTTGCAATTTTTTTTTATAACAGGCATGTGTTACTGGAAAAAAACCAATACCAAAAAACCAAACCAAACCAAACCAAAAACAAAAACAAACCAAAAACAAACCAAACCAAACCAAACCAAAACAAAACAAAAAAAACCTCCACCCCAAAACAATGTTGCATGTGTCTTAACAGAAAAAAAAAAATAAAAAAATTCTTAGGGCAGTTGTGGTACAGGAGAAGTTAAATAACTTGGCCTGGATAGATCTCTTATGCACTAAGTAGTTTCCATTCTGTCTACTTTTTCAAATAAAGTGGTGTCAGGAATATTTCTCTACTTATTCCATTAATAAACTATCATTAATAAGCATTAATAAACACTCGACTGTACTGATTTTCAGTGATCAGTAATTAAAACATGGCACTATAAATAGATAACCAGTACTGACAGAGTTTAAGGTGTAAAATAAATAAGTAGGTAAATATATAGGCACTTCGGATAAATGCATAAACATGGAAGATTTGACTCTCTGATCTCCATCGGCTATTAAGCAATTATCTATACGCAAGAAATGTCTTACCAATAATTCCCTGTTGATACATAATTACAGATATAATTACAATTTGCACAAATACAGTCTAACACAATACATACACAAAGAAACATGTATCTATTCTGGATTGCACGTTGAGATTAAACTCATTGTCAGTGGTGACAGTATTTGGCCATCTCCTGTCAACATTTCCAACCACTCACTAATTTTATCCAATGGAAGTCTGAGAGAGACTCTAGGTTTTTAGGTCTTTAAAAGTTTTTTGAAAAAAGCTGTATTGCTTATAGTGTCTTTTTTGTTGCCTTCATTACACATCAATGAACACCCACGTGTGTGTCAGTATACATTTTAAAATGTTTTAAATTCCATAATCATACTGAAAAAATTTCAGAGTCTAAACACAAGACATAATAAGTAAGGAAGCTTGATCAAACAACTTAGTATAATAAATTGCCAGGTCTTTTCCCTTTGCTAATAGGAGATCAAGAAGTTGTATTTTGGTTTTGAAATGAAGAGTGAGAGTTAACAAAAGGCAGAGGAGAAAAAAATGTAAAGGAAAAAGTCATTGGTTCTAAAGTGGGATCTAAAGTAGGAAGGAGATTGAAGAAAGTTGATTGAAAAGTACATTTTCAAAGAGCCAAACTTGAAATTAAAATAGCACTAGAGATATGGAGGGTGGGCAGAGTACCAGTGCCAGGCAGGGGAAACAATTATTGGAGCAGTAGCAGAAGAAGCAACATTAGGTACTAAGACAGTCTAAGAAGAACCTTGGAAAATGGAGGGTGATTTTAGACTGGGTTTTGAAGTGAACATTGGCTAGGTTATGTGGTTACATTTACTGTAGGTACATTAAATGCGCAAACCAGCACTATATTCATCCCAGCATCAACCAGAAACAATTTTGAGAACAGACTGTGTTTCACTAGTCAAGGAATGCAACCTTGTCCTTACAGAAACCAGTTAAATTTCTTCTCACTACAAGGCAATGGGAAATATATCTATGGATGTAAGATTTAGTGGTGTTGGACTTTTCATGAACATGTCTGCCTTCAGGGCAACACATATTTAGACTGAAACAGAAGCATTTTTGTATTTTATGTTGTGCTGTGAAATGAAGAAGAAATAAAGCAAGTTTTGCACTTTGCACTTGGACTGTGGTACAAGAGATCACTGACTTGTTTGACAAGACAGCAGCTACTAAAAAGAGGACTCTTGCTGTTTGTACATGGAAATTTACTACTTGGCGATGGAGATAACGGAGGTCAAAGAACCAGACCCCGTATCCGCTGAAAATAAGAAATTTCTGTATTAGAGATGGGCATATCCTATCCCTTTACTACTTTTTTTTTTTTTCAGGAGCAGCTAAATATCTCAAAAACTTAATTGTTGGAATGCCCTTCTCTGTGCACATTCAACACAGATATTTCAAGTTATTCTTTCACCTACTCTATTTCTCTAACTCTCTTTACTGATTGAAAAGAGATGTCCCAGAAATGATCTCTTAATAAATATCACAACAAATATTGCAGAGATTTCTCTGTTACAAATACGTTTCAAAACATATAATCATTAAAGACAAAACGTTTTTAAGGTACATGTTTACTTGTTATCCCTAACAGTCTAAGAATACTAAAAACTGGAGGGGGAAAGTGTACTTTTCTTTTGATACCTTGTTTGTTTTTTTTTTTTATTCTGCTAGAACAACAAACGTAAGTGACTTATTACCCTTTTTCACTAAATCTCTCTCCACATACCATATATGCACATACACATGGTTTCAGTGGCAAACTGCAAGAGGCAGTTTATTTTGAAAAAAAAAAAAAGGAAAATCTTTCTCCCTTGAAGTGAATAAATGTGAAGATTTCTACTGGACGTTGGTTCTGTAAGACTTCATTTTACTGTAGTAAATTTGGAAATACAAGAAGTTAATAATTTAGATTAATAATTTAAACTCTTTAGGACCATGCAGAGAGACATCCCCAATGCTACCTCGAGGCTTTGTTCTGGGTCATTTGGTTTTGGTTGTTTGCTGGTTGTTGGGGTTTTTTAAACTTGTTTGTTTTGAAAAAGAGCCCATGACTTGACACTAGCCCACTGTATCTGGTCAATTCCAATCACTCCGCTCTGAATACTGTAACCTCTGACGAGATACTAACACTCTGTTTGTGAAACTATAGGATCCTTGGTCCTGAAACTCAACTTTTTATACTGAAACATCTTCCTTTGAGGAGTAGGAATAAGACATTAATTTGCTGAAATCCACGGTGAATGTCTTATAAGGGTAGAGAAATGGTATTAGTGTCACTTAACCTGCATTCAAGTCCAGAATTCTGTATAGACTTATTTAACTAAATACCTTTTGGCAGTATTACACAGGTATGTAAATAATAGAAAAGTATCTCACAAATTACAATGATCCAACGTTGTAGAACTGGCTGTGGATGCCCACTGATGTCCCCCTACGCCAGATGAATTATTTATTGGGAAGAATAAATGTAAAAGTGGATGACATTGTCCACACTTGCAAAATTAATTCAAATTTTCCATACAGACAACAAGATCGCATGCCATAATGTTGCACCACCACTGAAGGACAACTTAAAAGATCATTTTAAAAGAAGGCATCACTAATTTACTCAAGTAATTTCTAAATAGCCTTGGGTTGTTCACGAATCTGTCTCTTCGTAGTATTTCTCGCTTTTCTATTATTAGAAACCTCTTTTTAAAAAGCCATTTCATTAACAGGAAAGAATTTTAGCAGCTGTGCGCGACGATGAACCGAAGCTCAGAGCCTGCCGCCAGGAATTTTAAAAGGCAAGGAACTCCTGCAAGTTCGGGCTGTTATTAATGTGCTTTTAAGAGCAGGCACAAGGTGGCAGAAATGCCGCGAAGCTTTCATTCGGCCGCTGCTGTGGCCGGCCACCTCCGAGGGGTGAAACTGGATACGAGGCGGTGTGTGTTTTGCCCCGAGGATGTTTATCCGCTCCCTTCCCGGCGCACGGAGCGGCGGGCGGGCAGCAGCCTCGGGGGCTTCCCGCGGGTCGCACACCCCGTATTCCCGCGGGCACCCTTCCCGCTCCCCGCAGTCCGGGCTCAGCACCCCCGCAGGAGGGGACACCCCGAGCCCTCCCGGCGGGGACAGCGCGGCTCTGGCTGTGCCGCGGGGAGCCGGGCGGCACCGGGGATGCTCCGCGCAGGGGAGGGGGCGGCCGGTCCCGCTCCCGCTGCTCCCGGGGCTGGCGGAGGAGGCTCCTCCGCTGCGGGGCAGCAGCACTGCCCTCCCCGCGACATCGGGGCTCGGGGCGGGACGTGGTGCCCATCCCGCCGGTGCTGCGGCGGGGCTGTGCCCCGCACCGCCCGGGCAGCGCTCCGCTGTGCCGCTCCCTTACTCCCCTTGCCCCCGGGCAGCGCTCCGCTGTGCCGCCCCCTTGCCCCCCTTGCCCCGCATCCCCGCCCGGGCAGCGCTCCGCTGTGCTGCCCCTTGCCCCCCTTGCCCCCCGGGCACCGCTCCGCCGCGCCGCCCCCTGCCCCGCGTACACCCCGGGCAGCGGGAGGGGGAACCACGCTCCACCCCGTCACTCCTGTGATTGACACCCCGCCCGGTCCAATCGCACGC
>JAWWEW010000001.1:51717503-51735761 GCA_035583185.1 Anabacerthia variegaticeps
GTTTAGGTTAGATATGAGGTAGAAATTTTTTTATGGAGAGAGTAATCAGGAATTGCAATAGGTTGCCCAGGGAGATGGTTGATTCATCGTCCCTGGAGATTTTTAAGATAAGACTGGATGTGGCACTTAGTGCCATGATCTAGTAAGCATGATGATTGGATCAAAGGTTGGACTTGATCTCGGAGGTCTTTTCCAACCTGGTTAAATCTATGATTCTATATGACACCACAACGAAAACAGTGTCCTCAAGAACTCAGATATGATGTTTTCTTTCAAGGTGACTGTAGCACCGAGAAGACTCTTTGGATTATGCTCATTTTGCCAGGAAGCAGTTAAGTGCAGAGAGAATGGAAACAACAGAAAAGAGTGTTCATTTTGTGCAAAAGCCACACAAAAATTAGACGATACCTTCCCAGACCTACCTTGGAATTGTCTAAGTCTGAATTTGGCTCTCACACAATCCAATCCATGTGAAATGCTGCAAACAACTCCTGAAAAGGGTTAAAGCCAGTATGGACACTTGTCAGGTCATTTGCCTGAGTTGCAGAGGAAAATGGCTGACGTGGCAGGGGGCCAACTGAGAAAGGCAGAGCTCACTATTTTTGAGGGTAACACCATTGCCAGTAGGTCACAAGTAATCTGGAAAGGCTGCTGCTGAAAACTGAAAACACAACAGCATCCAGCCTGCATTCTGTCATGGAGCCCTTGTGTCTGTGCTGAGGGAGCAGAGTCTGACTACTCACAGATGTCCCATTTCTTCTGCAGTGGAGGAATAAAATAGTTCCACCCTGTTCCATGCCCTGAGACTTTTAGATGGCCATATCTTCTGAGAACCAGTTTCAGTTTACTAGTGATGGTTGGTCTATGCCTCTAGCCTGACTGCATGATGACATGAATCATTTGATTTGGACCATAATACAAGACAATCTCTTGCCAGTGATAAAATTTGATCATATCTTACTGTCAGATGATGTTCTCATTCACTGCCCCACAGATCTCAAAACCATCCTTCCTGATAAGTAAGATGTAAGGACATCTCTCCTCATACTTACTTGCTTTCATTATCTTGTCCTGCATCACTTTTTGCTGATGACCTCTGCCTCTAGACCAGGTTTGCAGGCACTCCCCATAAAACAGTGTCTGAGTCTTAGGTCCCAAGCATAAAAAGACAATGGAGAGATACTAGGGCTCCTGGTAGTGTATCCTGGGATCTTTGAGGGAAAAAGTAGAGTATGTCCTGGTCTCTGATGGCATTTGAGTAAGACAGATCCGTATGAACAAGTGCTGCACAGGCATACTGTATAGACAACTACTTAATGACTACAAGGCATGAAACGGCCTGGAAACCACTGTGCAGAGAACAAATAGCCAGAAGCCAGCCTTCCACCCAAACTCCATTTCTTTAGATGGCTTTCAAGCCATGATGTTACAGCCTGAGCTGAGCAGAGTTGGCTATGCTGACCCTTGCAGGATCACAACGTGCATGCTACAGACGAGGCTGGGCATAGCAAGAAGCACAAGAGCCTTGGTGGAGATGTCCATCAGTGTGTTCTGTTTCACAAGCTCCAAAATTTTTGGTTCACTATACACAGTTCTTGGAGATGTTTCATTGGCCTGCTCAAAAGTCTTGTGACAGCCGGTACGTGCACCCTGTCCTAAAGCACAGAACAGAGGCATTCAATTTACTATACTGCTCAGGTGACTGAAGCACCAGCATTTTACAAAATAGCTTATTCAGGAACAAATTATGTATATGCTACTGCTTTCTGCAATAAATGTAGAAAGTTTTATAATGCATTTGATAAAAAACTTGACTTTGGTGTTTTTTTTAATATCATTTAACTAAAATTTTATGTTCGTTATTGCTTTCTACAACACACAATGCAAATGAAAAAGAAATATGGGAGAAATTACATTGCTAGCAGGAAAAAAAAATAATAAATAAAATGTGCTGGAAGTAAAACAGATGGTTGGCACCTGGCAGTGCTTTGTAGCCCTGGGTGACAGTTAAGCTGTTCCTACACTTGGGGAAGAGAAAAAGGGAAGCGAAACATGACTGCATCACTGTTGCACTCGTGCTGTTCTAAGGCACTCAACATAGCAGGGTCTTGGGTTACTAGCTTTGCCTAAACTGAAGGTCAGTCCTAGCTCCTCAGTTGTCCACATGCCGCAACGCTGCTCTTTTCCCACAGCCTGGAGGATGTTGTGCATGTAGATCAGATTATCAACACTACGCAGGCCCATGAATCAGGAGCTCTGAGCACAGCAGGGGACTTACCACCTCCCAAGCAAAGCCAGAGAACAACAGCAGCCTTCTGCTGCTTTGTCTTGCAGTCAGCTTCTTGGGGGTGCTGAGAAGCAGAAAGCAGTATGGTCACTCCGTGTCTCTCCATGCCCTCCTTGCTTCGAAACACACCAAATGTGGATCCATGCAAGGCACGCCATTATGTATTGCTGTCTGAGCAATGGGACACCCCCCGCACAGGGGCTCCTGGGCCCAGATATTTGTGACCTCTCCAAACAACTGCGCTGAAATGGTGTCTCCAGTGGTCTAGATCTGTGTAACCCTTTCTGGCCATATAGAGTCTCAGAAATAAGATGTCAGATTTGTCAGTCACCTACAATTCATCTTTCCTACACAACTATTGAGTGTGACAGTAAACATCCATCCTCGGCTAAGCTCGTTCTGAAAAATTACTTGAAGGCAAATTGTTGAAAAACAGACAGGCTGTTTCAAATGGGAACAATGAGACCAGTGCCTGTGCTGATTTGCCTTAGGTTTGAATACAAGGTCACGTAGTAGGAGAATTGAGAAAAAAAGTCAGCATATGCTGTATAATAGGATAATTTTAATAGTAAAATTGCTAATTTTCACCTGTTTTTCACAGAGATTCATTCAGCCAACCTAGAACCTAACCTCCCTCCCTCCACGGGTTGTCCTTACCTAGCACTGGTACTTGGTGATGTGTATACCATATATACGAAGTGAACTTCTCTGGTCACCTTCCAAGGAAACACTACACTGAGAAAGCGAAGGATAGGAGCCAACACCACTTTTCTCACCAGTGCTGGCCTAGAAAACTGCCTGATTCCAATCAACCAGCAAAGAGGTTGTGTCCACTCCCACAAACCTCCTGAAGCAAAGGGATGAGAGAAGGACAGATTAAGGAGTAATGCAGTGAGATTTTATGTGGAGCTCTTATGCCAGAAGCAAGACTTTCCATGTCACGATGGTGATTCAGAAGTATGAGACACTAACATCAAAAAGCACAACCACTGGTACAGAAGTGGCTCATCTCATGTGTTATATGCATAGTGACTGCAATTCCAGAGTATTTTGGAATGGCTCTACTGCTTATCATGTCCATGAGCAACAACAATATTGAAAATTCATCACCTTTGTTATCTAGTGCCATTTCTTCAGCATACAAAATGTTACTAGATGGATTACATGTCAGATTTTGGAAGGTCATTTGCAACATCCCATTTCAGGAGCATCCACCATTTAGTTATTTACTGAGCACTCAGCACTTAGTCAAATTATTTTCATGTTACCATAGGACCATGAGCCCCTCCAGCCACAGTTCTACAGGTTAAGACTGCACATGTTATGAATAAGTGTTATAAGCTGACTTATTATGCTTATAGCAGCATTCCTGTGACACTCAGGAAAGATTTTATCAAGTCAGTGCCTTCTGTTTTCAGCAGCTTATCAGAGCCACCTGTCTAAAGTATCCTCAAACAGACACGACAAAAAAATGTTGCTATTTTTATAGTTCATATACTTAACTGCACAAACTACATAAATTATTTATAACCCTTCCAAATACTATAGCAATCCATTGATTTACCACATCTTTAGAACACCAGTTCTAAAGAAATTCTGAAATTTCTGCCAGAAATTCTCCCTCCTAGATCTCCAAGTGTCCTTGAAATACCTGGCCACTGAGCATCTATTCCTTGACATGAACTTTCCATATTTAATAGAATTTTCAAACTCAAAGAAAAGTTCCCATCAGAGTGCTTTTTAAGTGAAGTACTTGGAAGCAGGTATCTGCAAGATGTTAGCAAAGCATCAAAATGTAAAAAGTGAATTACTTCTTTAATCTGTTTCAAAAGGACTAATCCTACTTCAGAGCCCAGCTATTTTAGGTTGTGTACTTGAAAGTTCTACAAGTTCGAGAATGGAAAGAGTACACCAGAAACACCATTAAAACTATTTCATTTACAGTAAAAGTGCTTAGGAAATCCATTAATTTGGGGTTAATAATGTCAGAGAGATGCACATGACCTCATCTGCTCTCTCTCTATTTCATTCTCTAAGAAAGAAAAATATCCACCACAATTCCAGACTCTTTCCTCTCCCAATAAAGGAGGACAGGATTGTCTAGAATTTGTTTTATTTCTCAATTCCAAAACAATATTCATATAAATAATTTACATTACTGACTGGAAAAAATGAAATAACTACAGATAAATGACTTTCAAATTAACTTCTCTCCAGAATATTCAAAAGTGTTCTGAGTATCAGCATTTTGTTCAGGTAAGAAGCTCTTAATTATAGTTTTAATTGATTATTGATACTTAACCACATGTGTTTGTAGGGAAAACATTCTGTATGAATAATTATATGCTATATTAAAAAAACCCTCAGTCAGTTCTGTTTCCACGGTGCAGTTTATTCAATTTCAAATTAGAAAAAAATTACTATGTATTTGACAATTCGCATGCATAAACTCAAGAATTTCAGCCCCAAAAAGTATTGATTTCTTCCAGTCTTGTATTAAGGCATTCAGGATTTTCACCCAGGCAGACAAGTATCTTGATTTTTAAAAAAAATAACAATCAAAATAGAGACACAAGCTACAACTCAGATTTACTTCAGTTAACAAATACGACCACAGTGAGTCCTGGTAATATGCAGTTGCATTCCTTATCTTTTCGGTTGTGTACAGCTGAGAGGAGTCAAAGTGATTGGGGAAGAGTTATCTTCAGCCAAAGTATTCTTCAACAGTGTCTTGATTTGGAGTGCTGAATAAGCCATTGTAATGTTATGTCTGCCAGAACAGATGAAACAAGATTAAAAACTCAACAGCCTGCTTGCAGAGTGTAGAAGCACAACAGAACACCAGCAGGTTAACAGAAATACAAAAACCCCAACCAAACAAAATCCAGAATCCACAGGCTCTCCATTTACACATAATTAAAGCTCAGAACTAAAACCTCCAGGTGGGTTTTTTCTTGCTGTTTTTTATATGGTTTCAAATTATGTCCATTTTGTATTCTTGAAATATGATGACTGACATCAAGTTCTCTAAGCCACAGATGAGGAACTGTTGAAAAATCAAAGATTAAGATGACCATAAAATGAACTGTAAAATCCAGACTAGAATGAAATGCTATGTGAGAAGAGAGGCAGAAATACACAAACAGAAAGAATGAGAAGGGCAAACATGTGACAATATATTAAATATATTAAAAAGCTATTTAGGTAGGTTGTAGGAGTCCAAGGTCTCTGAAAGACAAGCAACACTGGACTAAAATTTGATAGCTGAAATTGGCACCTCTCCCGATGCAATCTAATGCGTTGGGCTGAAAACTGCAGCAGTTCACAAACTGATTCATGAGCAGATTAGATGTTTTTTGCCTCAAGGCAGTAACATCTGTCAGGAAGGATGTCAGGGGGCAGCAACAGCTCTAGCCCTCAAATTGAAATTTGTTGCCATATTTGTACTTAGTTCAAGACAGCACTCCATGAATATCCTTGCAGACCAGCTTAGGCACTGAGGCTGCAGACAAAAGCATCCCCCAGCACCTAAAGCAAAGCCAGTAACTATTAATAATCTTCTACAGTCTCTCAGGACACAGAAACTGACAGCCTTACACCCACACCTCCTGATGAGACCAGTTAGGTAGGCTGAAGTTTACACTGAAAAACGAGTATCATCTCATCCAACTACGTTGACATCAATCAAAAATGTGGATGAAGAAGACAGCTCCCAGTATTCTCCTTAACAGACTCATAGTTTCATCACTTTAATAAGCTGAATATATTTTCATTATATGCTTTCATTATAAATTATATTTTCCAGCCCTTTGATCTCTCTAGGTTCTTGTTCAACCTTTTTTCAGTTTCTCAAGGTCTTCCTCAATATAGCAGAGTACTCCAGCAATGCCTGCACAGTTCCAAACACAAATGATATACACAGTCTGCTCCCATTTATTATTCCTCTGGGCAAATATTCAGTAGACAGGCTAGCATTTCTAGGCACAATGTTACATTGGAAGATACTTGACCAATTCTCAGTTTGGATTTGAGTCTTTTTCATCACTATTCCCAGAACTTCCTCAAGTAAGTGATCTACACAGTTCTGCAGTAGCAAATATTAGCATGCTTTTTTTGGCATGCTTTTCTCCTCTAGGAACAAGGATCAAAACTTAATTTCTCCAGGATTCTTTCAGAAATTAAACTGTTTTGACCAGTTTCCAGTTACAATACCAGTTCTGAGAACCCTCACTGCGGTCTTATCAATGCGATAAGGATTAAGCCCAGTATTTTAAAAACCTCAATCACCTTCACTGCCTTTCACCTGTTGAGATTATTCTATGTTGTCTTCCACAGTCCTTATAACCTGAAGTCGAAATCTTCCCCAGTGTAACAGTATATCCTGAGTATTTCCCTCACTCTGAGATAACAGTTGAACCCCAAGCTGCAGCAGACCTGGGTCTGGTCTCCTTCAAACTAACACATCCGAATCAGGTACACCACTTCCAGGAGAAGCCCTCACTGCCTAATGTCTCTGCACACAGATGAAATTTCCCACAGCTCACTGAACCAAGACTCCTTACCATCTCCACTACCTGGTCCTCTCTGTGTAGGATGGAAATTTCCCCTGCTGCTGAGAGAAACTGGCTTTCCTCCCATTCCCACTCTCAGTCTCTCATTCAGCTGAGCCCTACAGAGCTGCCCAGCTCTTCTAACAAGTCTGTCTTCCTCAAGTAGCAGCTATAAATATGTACCCAGGCTGTATCCCTCCCATCCAGCACCACTTGTCTTAGCAGCATGCAGAGAAGGAGGGTGGCACAGAGGCAGCATGCCCCCAGGCAACTGCTGCTGGCTCAGCCTGCACTTCATCCCTTTCTCCTGCCCAGAAGAGAAAGGGAAAATATGACAGAGGAAAGGGACAAGAAAATGGAGGACAGGAGAGAGACGAAAATGCAAAAAGCAAAGGCAGATGAAAGGCAAATTCACGGGGCTTTTATAGGTCCTGACTATAGGATACACCCTTTTCACTTCCAGTAGGACAAAAGCACTATGCCCTCAGTTCAATGAACACCACCATACAGTCACATGCATACAAAACCTGCTTACCAAGTAAAATCATGTATGGAGCAAAACATCAAAATATTTTTAGGACCACATAATAATTGGAAGGCCTTCATATGCAGCTACTGTTTTTCAAAAGTAACACAGATTTCTTGTAAAGGATTCAATTACTATGGGCTCTAAATATTCTTTTCCAAGGTCCCTGTCAAATTAACTTCTCAAGGAACTAGATAATTCTACAAATTACTTTTAAATTACACATAATTCTATGTTGAAACAAGTACAGTTGCATATAATATTTGCAAAATATCTTTCAATGTAAAATGAGACTTTTTTGTAATATATTGGAGGTAGATGCTCAAATCTCAACATTTTTAAGATCTGATCTAAAGTACAAAGCATATATTGATGATGATGGAAGAAGCTTACCAATGTTATCCTTCTCTTTACAGGAAATAGAATAGCAACAGATTTCTCTGTCTTGAATAGCTGAAAGGTTTCTACAGAAACAAAATAGTAAGTACTGTTATAATGCCACAAAAACCAACAAAAGAGATTTCCATTATATTATATGTTTTTTGCTTTTTACTCAGTGGGTTCAGTTCTGTTCTCAGATGTTAAATTCTTAGAATATGCCAAAAAGAAAAACACACACTTCTTAAACCATAAAGATTAAAAAGTTATAAAGTCATTTCACAAAAATTCAAATTTCTCACTAAGTCAGTGTAATAGTGAGTAATAAAAACACAGTAATCTAGAAGCTAAAAATAACATTTTTGTACTGGCAACCAAGTATTATCCATGTCTCATCATTCACCTTTTACTCCTTTCACTTAGAATTCAGAGTTTTTATCTCCAGTAACTCATAATCAAGTAAGAGTACTCAAATAATCACACCATTTATCTTCAGAATGTTTAGTCTATCATACTTATTATAACAGACCTGATTCCTATTGAAAGGATGCTCTACATTTAGGAAGAAACTGATTCAATCTACTTCTATTCTGTCTGCAGATTTCTGTACCTTCCCTCCTTGTTTCTGAGCACCTTGTTAGTTTTTCATTTATTTATCCTCACACAAGTGACAAAGACATGCACAGAAAAGAGTGTTCCTGAAGCAGATGGGGAGTGGAGGCACTGAGAGGGAAACAGTCTTGAGACCATAAGAGACTCTAATAAAGAACAGTACTACATAGTGACCTCCCTGGACTTCAGGAGAGCAGACTTGGCCTCTTCAGGAATCTGCTTGGAGAAGTCTCATGGAATAAGGCCCTGTAAGCTAAGAAGTTCTTGAGAAAGCTGATTAACATTCAAAGATCATCTCCAAGTTTAAGAATAATCCATCCTAACAAGTCCAGAAAAAAAGCCAGAAAGCATTATGTGAATCAATGATAAGCCCCGGGAAACACCCAGTAATAAAAAGGAAGAATAGAGAAGGTGGAAGTAGAGACAGGTAAACTGGGAGGAACACAGAAACATTGTCCAAGAATGCAGAGACACAATTAGGACAGCCTAGTTAGGTCTTGTGAGGGATGCCAAAGAAAACTAGAAGGGCACCTCTAAGTACATAAGTGACAAATGGAACACAGGAGAAAACATGGGCCCATGGCTCAGTGAGATGGGGAAATGCACAGGACACGAAAATGTTGCCTTTGCTAGCAAGATTAGCCTTCAGATCCCAGGCCTCAGAGACCAAGGGTAAGTCAGGAGCAAGAAAGTTGTACCCTTGATGGAAGACAATCAGGTTCAGCAATAAATAAGCAAACTAGACATAGAGAATTCCACTGGCCCTGATGGGATGTACCTACAAGTGATATTGGAGCTGGCTGATATCCCTGTGAGGCCACTCTCAAAAACCTTTGAACAATCATGTCAACTTGGAGAGATGCCTAAGAGTGGACGAAAGCAAATGCCACTCTTCAGAAAAACCAGGAAGGAGGACCCAGGGAAATACATGACAGTCAGCCTCACCCTGATTCCTGGGAAGACGATGATGCAACTAATCCTGGAAACTATTCCCAGACATGTGACGAACCAGAAGGTGATCAGGTCTAGTCAGCATGGATTCAGTAATCGTCAGCATCGATTCACAAAAGGGAAATCGTGCTTGACCAACATAATAACCATTTACAATGAACTCTATACAGTTTGAGAGCAATGGATATTGTGCACCTGGACTTCAGTAAGGCTTTCAACAGTGTCTTCCCTAATATCTTCAAAGACGAGGTGAGGAAATACGGGTTGGATGAGCAGGTGGTGCAGTGCACTGAAGACTGGCTGAACAGTCTAGTTGTTCAGTGGCACGAAGGTCAGCTGCAGCCCAGGGACTAGCAGTGTACACCAGGAATCAATGCTGTGTCCAGTCCTGTTCTACATCTTCATTTGTCATGAATGATGGGAAAGAATGCAAGTTTGCTAATGAAAGAAAACTGGGAGCAGTGGCTGATACACTAGAGGGTCATGCTGCCACCCAGAGGTGGCTGAAGAAATGGGCTGACAGGGACTTCATGCACTTCAACAAGGGAAGTTCTGCCCTTGGGGAGGAACAACCCCAGGCACCAGGACATGTAAGAGGCCGACTGCCTGAGAAAGCAGCCTTGCAGGAAAGATCACCAAGCTGAACATGATCTAGTAGTGTGGCAAAAAAGGTTAATGGTGTTCTGGGGTGCAGTAAGAGTGCTGCCAGCAGGCTGAAGGAGATGATCCTTCCCCTCCACTCAGCACTGATAAGGCTATACCCATGTCCAGTTGTGGGCCTCTCAGTACAAGAGGGATGTGAAGCTACTGGAGAGAGTCCAAAAAAGGACTACTAAAATCATTAAGGAACTGGAGCAACTCACATATTAGGAAAGGCTGAGAGAGCTGGGACTGTGTAGCCTAGAGAAGAAAAGGCTTAGGGAGCCACACCTTATCAATGTGTACAAAAATCTGAAGGGAGGCTGCAAACAAGATGGGACAAGAGGTAATGGCCATAAACTGAAACACAGGAGGCTCTCTCTGAACACACAGAAACACTTTTTACCTCTGAGAGTAACCAAGCATTGGCAAAGGTTGCCCAAAGAGGCTGCAAACTATCCATCCTTGGAGATATTAAAAAATGTCTAGACATGGTCCAGGGCAATCAGCTCTAAGAGGCAAAAGGCTCTGTTTAAGCAGTTGGGTAGACAAGATGATCTCAAGGCTCCTTCCAACCTCAGCCATTCTGTGAGTCCCAGTTTATTTGCCTACACTTTGGACAACCTTACTTTACCAAAACTTCACTTCTACTAATCAAAATTATGTGAGTTGTGACATAGAATCCTATTCTACAAAATTAGTGCTATAGTGGCCATTTTTACAAAGCTGTGTATTTCCTTTACAACTGCCCTTACAATCCATCAGTTTGTTAGTTTCAGTAATCCCTAAGTATATGTTTTGGATAAATGCCAAAAATATCTGAATTGCTAAAATTTGCAGACAGTAGTTTGAAATGGTTCTGTTCTAATGTCATTCAAGCATTAAACTGCCACTACAATGTACTCTAAGAAGTCTAAGTGACTCTATTACAATCAATAGCAATTGTAGCTTCAGCGATGGGAAAACAGGATTATCTGAAACAACTTTATACAACGAAAAAAAACAATCAGGAGAGGTTCAAACCTACTGCAATCAGTTATCAGCCTAGATCACTATGTCAACTGCCAGCAGAGCTCAAAGTGGAGTATCCAAGAATATAAAATGAAATCTTTTATAGTCAGTTATTGACATAGACTACCAATGATTTTCTCTTACGTATCAAATTTCAGTGTCACAGTATTTTACATAAGCCAGCTACTTACAGTTTCTCAATTAGCTGCTTCTCATCCAGTGCACCTGGGAGGTCTCTTTTATTTCCAAGAACTAACACCTGAAAGAAATAATTCATACACATATTAAATCCCGGAGCAATAAAACTTTATTTTTGTCTTTAACCATATGTTGGCATTCTTCTGGTTCTTTCAGCAGAGTATTTAAAATGCAATAGAGAACAATCCAAAATGACCAGTGATTGTGGGAGGATCATGGAAATCCCACTCCTAGTCAGGGCCAGATGAGAGATGCACAACTTCTGAAAAATGGATCCAATTATTTCTGGGTGTATTAGTATCAGAAGTTTCCTCTGGAAGTGAATCTTTCCATCCTGGATGGCATTACAGTATACTGTCAGATTGCATGCAACTAAATGTGGAAGACAACATGCACCAGGTGCACTCAAGCCACCAATGAACATTCAATTCACAGGACCAGACTAATGTTAATCAAAAGTAGGGCCTCAGCAGCAGAGACTGGGTCCTAAAGACCCAGCCATGATTCTCTCTACTGTTTTGCTTCCCTGCCTTTTAACGCTGACATACTAAACAGCCCGGCATCCAAGCCAAGTTATCACCCAAGCACCAGCCAAATGACCAATTCCTCTCCCTCTACTTTGAGCATCCATGGTAGAAATCTGAAAGGAAACCATCAGGACTTAAGTCGGAGAAACACAAAAGTTTCCTGAACAGATGCTGGAACTTCAGAGTTCCTATGTAATACTTAAGGCTTCAAGTATAAATGAAGGTCAGAAAAATGCGTTGAGCACATTCTAAGATAAAGTAAGCAATGGGAGGTTTTTCTAATTATGATTGCATTAATGTTTTCCAGATGTGCTACAATTCTAAGTCAAGACTGTACCATTATTTCCCATGAATCTGGAACATATTAAACTCATTACCTGCAGTCTCAGATTAATAGAGTTACTTCAAAATCTATAATGCCAAAGCCTGAGCACAATAAATTGAAGAAAGTTCAATACTAGTTACTACCTATGAAATAAAAGTAACTAAAAAATACATCAGTCCACCTTGGAAATTACTGTGCTGGTCAGGCTGAGCATGTGGAATGTGATAGTGTAACATATAAAAGGCAAGGAACTTAAATAAATACTTCTGAAGATACAAGAGACCTATCATTTTGGAAAGGAAAAGTGAGAAGTAAAACAGCATTTGAAGAGAGCACAAAGGACAGGCAATGTCACTAGCCATGAACAGCAGACTACAGATTTCTGTAGAATTTGTTCAACAGTTAATTAACATATAAAATCACAACAATAATAGCAAAACTTTTAAAAAAAGAGATAGTTGCTTGAAAAATTCTCCTTTGAGAATAGATGTGTGAAATCTTGATTCGCAGGATGGTTTTATGTTGGAAGTCTGTCTACTCATCCCCAGATGACTTCAATTACTTGCAGTGGCCAAGTGTCCAAGTAATTGTTTATAAAGGGGCCAAGAAAGAGCCATCAAGTTGTGAGCAACTTCTTCATTTGTTTTCTTTCTCACAATCAAAGATATGAACCGTCACTTGGTGGTGTCAACACTAAGACCAATAATAACCTGATGGATTTCTAAACTGGCAGATTACATTTAACTAAACATTAGTTTCCACCTCCATAATTCCTCATTAGAATTTCAGCTGACTGCAGTATTCTCTGACACTTCCTGCTGGAGAACAGATGCATATTTGCATTTTTTCCACACAACTTAGTTTGAAAAACTAAGTTAAGAAAAAGTCAGGACAGTCAAAAAGCCAAGCTCCTACACAATCTCTGGAGGCAGGGGACATTACTTGATGTTGGTGTCTGTCAACCTAAAGAAAGACGAAAGCCTTACGATCTCAAGAACATATCTAGGTCACTGTTTCAAATCCAGTGAACAAGGGGACTGACTCAAAGTAATTACTGTCTGATAATACCACACATGAAAACAGAACTTTTCCAAACCTATTCTAACCCTTAGACAAGAAAACGTACAAACACACTGTGGCACTCATAAGATGCTGATTCCTCTGAAAAAATATCACAATAACTTCTCTAAGAGTGCTCAGTGTACCAAGGCTGCATCATATTTAACCTAATATTTTCAAGAGTCCAGAGGAATCAACTCATGAGGGTTTAGGCTACACTGTCTACATTCTGGCAAGAATAATAATCAAAATACTTACTGGAATTCCATGCAATTGTGGCTTATCTATCAAACTGTGTAGCTCGTTCTTTGAAGCTTCTACTTTTTCTAGGTCTGCTGCATCCACCATGTAACTGCAATGAGAATATAATTATTTATAGTATTGCCCATTATTTGCAGAAAGTTGCATTAAAACATCTCAAATATGATAAACATGTTCATATTGACAACAGCATTAGAGAAGTTCTGAGTTGTACAAGCCCTGCGTTTTTTGATACAGGCAGAAACAGAACTAAATAAAGCCCATGAGGAAAAAATGGCCTGGAATATGCAATTACTTATACGTCTGGGTTGCTGAATGCGTAAAACACACTACTTTTATTGTATTGCGATAGAGGTGGACCAAAAAAAAGGTATCTGTATTATTTATATATGTAATATATAATATGATAATAATGGGGTCATGGGTCTGGAACACACGTGCTGACTTTGCAGAAGAAAGCCCTGAGCCTGAACTTCTGGCAACCCGATTTTTAAACACAGAGAATGCACCAAAATTCAAGGTAATATTTGAAGAATACAGGAATGAAGTAGGCAAGACAGCAAAGAAAGCAGGCACAGACAAAAATGCTAGAGTTAATAAAGTTGCTGAAAACCTAGAAGAGCTTTCTGTAAAGGAAGAGAGGAGAGAATCTGAGAAGGAAACCAAGGAAAAAACTGAAGAACTATATAGAAAATTACAGCTTCTATGGGCATAGAAAAGAGAACTTACACAACAGCATTGACTCCTCGGCAATAACGCTCCCACATGCTTCGAAACCTTGGCTGTCCTCCAATGTCCCATACCTGGAAAAGGTAAGAACCCAGCCCCAAAATGTTTTTGAACTACCCAGTACTAACACAACAGATTAAATGAACTCTTACATGCAGCATGCAGGTTGTATTGACAATGCCAAAATTTTTTTAAGTGACCTTTTGTGATGGTGCAACAACCCCCCACCTGGTCACACTGTGATCTGAGAAATGATGGTTGCTCCAAACACTTGTTTCACAACATCTTCCTCAAGAGACTGGTCTTCTCAGCCCCTTCCGGTCAATGGAGGGGGAGAGGCAAGTCAGTCCTGTGACACCAAAAACTCTAAATGTCCATTTGGAGAATGTTGCCCTTTCCCATTCACTGCAATAAAAGTCTTACTCAGACACTAAAGTGAATTATTGGAAATACAGTCTAAACCCCAGAAAGAATAACACCACTGTATGGAAACAGTTTTGCAGTTGAATTTTTAATGCAACTAGGGAGACACAAGTTAAGAATGTATCAGACTTTCAGCAGGCTAAAGACAGATATTAAATCAATAAAGAGTTGGTTGGAGAGCAGGATGAGTTCACATAAGGGACAATATACTCTAGGGAGCTCCAATACCTCCACAGCTCTCCCATTTCTTCATCAGTTGTGCTTTAGAAGACACATGGATTAACTGATCAGAACCAGAAAGGAAACAGTAGTATAGGGTTGGCCTGAAGTAATTAAGCAGTGACTCTTACGGAAAGAAAGCTCAAATTCTGCTTGGGATTTTATAAAGCTCCAATCCTGCAAATACTTATGCATGCTATTAGTGTCCAGCAATTCCACAGAATTCCTTACTGTTAAAAGGCACAATATTTTTCTATATAGGGGATACTTATTTTGCTTTGCTTGCAAAAAATTCAGTATTTTTGGTGAATGACAAAAATCTTGTTTCAAAACTGTTTCCCTGATCAAAATACCAGGGAGAATAGCTAAATCATGCAGGCAAGGGCTGCATGTTAATGTAGCTGTTGCAGCTACATCCAAAGACAGTTGTGTTACAAGTGACTCACCTATAAAAATAGGCAAGAACACCAAAAAACAGAAGTAATGGATTTCTTCCTCTGTCAAGGACAAAGAGAACTAATTATTTCTTACTTTAATTAGATTTAGCTGTCAAAACAATAGGTACCACATACCAGATTTAGAAGGCATACACATTACAGAAAAAACTGAATGTGGAAGCAATATACACACAGAAGCAAAATTTTCTTAAGATTAGTCTTCACATTTACACTATAAATCCAAATGTAATAAACCTTCTGTGGCAACAAAGACTTGCACAAAAGAGCAAGACTTAATAGACCGTTAGAATAAGGCCTTTTTCAATTAATGTTCACAATTTTTTTTTAATCTCACAGCCCATAAATGATATTTATGTATCAATTTTCAAAATCTTATGTTCATATTTTAGAAAGAAATATTTCCCAATTTACCATTACAATCGTTCCCTGATTGATATCTTACTGTTCCTTCTGACATGAAATGAGTGTATCACCTAAACGTAGATTGTCTTTGATCCCCTGTATAAGACCAAGAATTTTACATATGAAAGAGCTGAGGAAACTTCTGACCTTAAGGCAGATATCAATTACTATCTGTACTGACATTTGAAGCATGGTTTCAAGAGTCTTAATAAAATAAACACTTATAAAAGCTTGAATGTGATAAGTACACAGTTCAGCATTATGGTTGAAAAATACCAACGCTAATTATTCTAATAACTCATCAGGACCTTGAAACTATCTGTAGCCATCTGGTGCACATCTGTGTGTCTGGAGAAAGAAACTAAATTATTTTCTTTGTAGATTGGAATAAAAAGAAAGGGAAAGAGGACAGGGCAGGCCAGTAGTCAGATTAGATTTTTGCAACGCTGGTAGCCATGAAAATCTACAAGATGATGTAGCCTGGATTAATCACAAAATAAATAATACAAGTTAAAAAAATATCAGTTTTGTCCTTGTTCGATGATATACTATATCTTGCTGTATTAAATTGCACTGCAGAACAAGATTACTCTCATTATGAGAAGTCACCTTGAAACAAAAGAAAGATAAGTCATTTCCAGTCAGTTTCCCTAATCAGGCTTACAGCTATTCATTACAACATGAAGGACACAAGATAGACTAGGTATTTTTAATAGTGCTTGGGAACTCAGTTTATGTCAACATATTGTTATAATTATCTGAAATAGGGAAAGAAAATAAATGCATGAAATTAAAACATCCTCACCTCTTTGCCTATGAAACCAAAATGGTTCTAGTAGTAACTTTCTAATACTCTTTATTATACTGAACAGCCAATGAGAGAGTTAACTACTTTAATCAAAACATAAATTGCTGTCCTGAAGCATTTTCACAGTACATGACTGAACAGAGACAGAACTGTGAGAATGCAAGAGGCAGGAAGGAAAGGGGAGACGTTGTAGCATTAAAGAAGTTTTCTTGCATGAGCCTTGTGTTTTGTATATCAACTATTTTTGTACCCCAGTATTTAATACAGAGGTGAAAAGTATATTCTGGGTGTGAACAGGGAGAGGCAGGAGACTACACCTTAACAGCTAAACATACAGCTAGATAAAACAAGTTTATTTTGCTTGGGTGTTTTTTAAAAGAGATTGAACTTCGAATTTCTCCCATGGCTTTCACCAGTCCTTCAAAAATAAAAGTTCCATAATATTTAAGAGATCATTTTATCCCTAGAAAATCAGCTAATTTTAAGAATCAGAAAAGGCCTACAGAATAACCAAACCAAACCAAGAAAAAGCTTCTTTGATACCACATACCATTGTGTCATGGGAGATTAAAATCTCAAGGAGTTGTGTTCAGGCTCAATCTCAAAGGCACATATCCTGTTGGTACTTCATTTTATAAATCACTCTTTTATTCATTCCTGTTTACTCCTATAGTATAGTAATTCTTATTATGCTTGCAGGTCTACACTCTCATTAAAAAGTGCAGTATTTTAATCTGTAAACTAGATCATCATGATGGAATCATTGTTTACCACAGTATTTATTAACTAGCTATGTTTAAGGAGCAGATCCTTTTCTTTTACACAGAGCTTTATCATGACAATTGAGCAAAAATGCAGCTGAGGAGTAGGTTCAAAGATTTTTGAAAGCTTTCAGTTACAGGAAGGCTCATTAACACTCTAGTGTTTCTTTTAATTAGCTTATACTGTGCGAAGGCTTGATGGTTCATGAGAAAGTTGCAGGAAAAGTATTTTCTAGATGTCAGTTTACATGGCTTTTTCGGACATGCTGGGTAGGATATTTCTTGTGGACAAAGAAGTGTACAATGACATGTTTGTATCTTGATGTCAACGCATGGGTTTAGTACCTACAATCTCACAGTAGTCAGCAAAGTCTAGACAGACATTCAGCTAATCAGATATAACATCTTTAGAATGACAGAATTATTCTCTAGGCCTGACAGTACTGACTACAGCTCCTCTGACTATCATTAAAGGAACTTAAACCTTACTGCAGACATATAGCTGTTTACATTCTGACATCTTAACTTGCAACATGAATCTAACACTACAAGTACTTGAACTCAAAAATGTATCTTTCTCCTCGGATGTATTTAGAAAATATCAGCCATAAAAACTAACCTGAACAAACAGTCAGGAAATTGTAAACACAGAAGAGTATTTGGGCAGAATAAGGTAGCACCAGTAACATCCAACACCACCATGCTTACACAGACAAGTCTGCAGATGCTAAGATGTGACCAATGAGCTCAAGCACACACAGCAAGCAGTCATTGCATTCTTAGCCAACTCAGTGTGTAATGTCTGGGAGCAACTGGAAAGCATGGGACAACTTCAATCACCTAAAATGTACACATCTAATCCAAGTGACCAAAATTTCTCTGTAGCTACTGAAGAGCTCAGAGGGCTTCATGAGCAGGACATTATTCCATCTGTCTCACCCACCCTGCCTACCAGGTGAACCATTCCTGCAAAGTATGCACTGCTTTCCACCAAGTTCAGACAACTGGCTCAGGCTGGCTTACTTATCACCTGGCTAAGCTCAGTGGGGACAAATCCTAAGCAGTCACCTGTTCTAGATGGAATCTTCAACCAGGAATATTCATCTTCAAATTTCCCTGTGTATACAAAACCTT
>JAWWEW010000001.1:51735861-51759271 GCA_035583185.1 Anabacerthia variegaticeps
TAAGCAGTCACCTGTTCTAGATGGAATCTTCAACCAGGAATATTCATCTTCAAATTTCCCTGTGTA
The DNA here is from genome assembly GCA_035583185.1 of Anabacerthia variegaticeps. Taxonomy (NCBI): domain Eukaryota; kingdom Metazoa; phylum Chordata; class Aves; order Passeriformes; family Furnariidae; genus Anabacerthia; species Anabacerthia variegaticeps. Next base: position 51,735,928 of record JAWWEW010000001.1, read on the forward strand.
TACAAAACCTTATATACAAAACCTTCTGTATACAGTACCTTACTTGTAGTACCAGTCACCTAATTTAATAGGGAAGTTAGAATACCTTACTACTTTAGAATACTTAATACCTATTATCCCGTATTTTGGAAATGCCTTTACAGTTGCTCTTAAAGCTGACAAAAATATGCCATGTGGCTACATTTTCTGCAGGTGATACTTCCCAGAACACTATGCTCTTTGAAATCAGTCTTGGCCCTTTAAAGAACCCTGTTGTCACTCCTCACTGGCAATAAAGTTCAACTTTTAAACATACCAATAAATATTTTATTTTAGCCACATCAGACAAAAAAAAAGCTACATGCACACTTCAATGTTTATCATTATTTTATTTAATCATAATACTTTCACTGAAAGTGGAAATGGACTTAGACTTGCAACACAGAATGGCGGAATATCTTCAACTCCTGACAATAAGTACAGGTATTTTAAAAGGAGACCTCAATGATCGGGGCATATTTGTCATTTCAACACAGACACAAGGTACAACATTGGAAGGATCAACAAGTGGATTTTAAACAGGACACAAAAGCAAAGTCTGTTCTTAGAAACTGTTTTCTGAACCTGTGGTGCTTGCCTCCACACTGGGTTCTCAGGCAGGAGAGTACGAAGGAACCCAACTTTAGAGGTACGACTGCAATCTTCTTCATCAAGACATAACACACACAAGGAGCCAACCCATCCTAGCCTCAAAATTGTGTCCTCTGCAAAGCAGAAAGCCCTGATTCTGCATGACCACATGCAATCCTCTGTACCCTCTTTACACACGATCTTGAGTCAGTCTCTAGATACCATACTCCAAAAAGTTCTGGTGAAAGCAGGCATAAAGAAGCTCTAAGTTGTAGACAGAACTTGTATTTAGAAGACTGAGGTCAAGGAACCAAAAGCAAGGACGCTTATAGCTCAAAACAGCCAATCAATAACTACCGCGGTGATTATTAATTTTGCTTGTCCTTGAAGAACATATAACCATGAAAGTAAAAATTAGTGTTTGCTCAACAGCAGAGAAAATCCAGAAGGATGTGCAACAGTGCATGTGCTGGGGAAAGGTAATCTAATATTGGTAGATAGGACAAGAAAAGGACATTCTCCCATGACAGATTTCACCCCCACCTGGCACTCTCCTCATGTGTTCTCTTTATCCTCCACCTCTGAAGTTAGAGCAATCCTGACAGAGTCACAGCATTTAGCAATGAGGCAAAGATGCTGAAAACAGAGCTAAGCAGGGACAGCATTTATGGTTCCCAGGTGCCCCAAGAGTGTTCATATAAGCTGCGGATAACTGCAATCTGGCAGTTAATAAAAAGAAAAGCTCAGAATCCTAAAGTATCTCAACCAGATAGAAGAATGCTCTGAAATAAGGCAGCTAAAATTTAACATATACAAGCCTCAGTGGAACCAAATGCACCCACACAAACTGGATAATAAGCAGGTAGAGGTGCAGGAGAAAAACCTAGAGTAGTTCACAAACTAAATATGTATTTCAACAATGCTGTAGATCTTAAGCCAGCATGGACTACCAGAAGCATCTTATGTGCAATTTTGGAAGTATGTACTGCCCTGTCCCAGTGTGAGGGAGACTTCCATATTGGTTTTGAGCATCAGTCTATAGAACACAAAGACAAATTTCAGAAATTCCTGATGAGATAAGAAAGGGCAAGATTTTGAGTTATGACCTATAAAGAGGGGAAGTGAGAGCAAAACCATGTTTCCTAGGAAATGGCTGCCAGATATACAAGAGAAGAAAAAAGCAGCTCAATTGGTGATGACAGCAACTTATGTCAAATACTAGGAAAAAAGCTTTCTAACACAAGTGAAAGAACATTGTGCAAAATCTTCACCTTGAAGAAAAACCTTCACCTTGTAGAACTTTCATCATGAAAGAACAAATTTTAAGAAGCAATTACCTAAGATATTTGGCAAATATCTGATTCATCCTTAAGATCAACTCTCCGTCCTCATTTTTAGGAGTCCTAACAGTTACTCTGAATGACTGGTGAAACAATTCAGCATTGCCTGTTCTGACTCAGGACTCTGTCTTCTGGCCCCAAGCATTTGTCTGGACAACCACATCTCCTCCATGATCCTGTATCATAATCTACAGCACAAAACTCTCAGCACATACACAGTCTCCAAGGCCTTTATCAATCTATCAGAGGGGAAAGTACTTTCATACTTTTCCTTCCTAATTGACCCTTGAGTAATTCCAAGTATGCTACATATTTATTCTCTGAGCCACTCTCTAACCCTCATTTAACTCCTCCTCCCGGAACCACTGAGGCCAGCAGGGGCCTTCGAAGATTGCATAATCCAAATTCCCCTGGTCAAGGCAAGGTCACCTAGAGCAGACAGCTCCAACGATAAAGTCTCCAGAACCTGCCTGGTTCCAATATTCAATGCTCTTCACAGGGAAAACACTTTTTCTTGTAGTTTAAATGGAATTTCTCATATTTCAGTCTGTGCCCACTACCACTTATTGGCACTTACTGTCAATGGACACCACAGAGAAAAGTTTGGCTACATCTTCTAGCTACATTGATGAGATCTTCCTGAGTCTTCTCTAAGCTAGATAGTCTCAGACATCTCCACATCTCCACATGAGAGATGCTCCAGTTCCTTAATCATCTTCATGGCTCTTCAGTGGACTCTCTCCAGTAGCTTTGCTTCTCTTTTGCACTGGGTAGCCCAGAACTGGATCATATGTCAGGTATGGCCTTACCAGCACTGAATAAAAGGGAGGGATCACCCCTCTTGACTTGCTGTTAAATGTCTTCCTAATGCAGCCCAGGATGTTGTTGGTCTCTGCTGCAAAGGTACACTGCTTGCCAATGATCAACCTGATGTGCATAAGGACCCCCAGGTCCCTTTCTGCAAAGATACTTCTCAGTTATACAGCCTGTAGTGGTGCCTGCAGTCCTTCTCAGATGCAGGACCTTGTACTTTCCATTCTTTAATTTCATAAGGGTCCCATCAGTTCAATTCTCTAGCTTGTTGAGGTCTCTCTGGATGGCAGCATGACCCTCTGCTGTATCACTCCTCCAGTTCTGTATTATCAGCAAACTAGTTGAGGGTGCACCTTGTCCCATCATCCAGGTCACTAACGAACACATCAAAAAAACCCTGGGATTTATCAGGAGTAACTGAGCTTCCTGTTGTGGATCACAGCCCTCTTGAATCCACCAGCAGAGCTCTTCCTAAACATAACTATCATAATCACTGGGACATTCAGCAAAAATTCTTCTTTATAGAAATCAGCCCAGATACAGCATGGCCTTTTCAGAGTGACCCAAGCCATATGGAGCCAGTGCATCTGAAACACTGCTGGAGCTATGCAGGAAGTACACACAGAGGCCTGCATTGCTGCATGACGCATGAGATGATGACATGACAGGCAACATATCTTGAATAGAGAGATGAAGCCTTACAAAGCAGGATGATTCTGTTTCTATGAGGATGTGTTGTCCAGAGGAGTGCTGCTAAAAAGCAAGCTAGAAGAGGAACACACAGAGCCGGTGTCCTTGTCCCCCTCCCTCTCTGCCACATCAGAGCAAATAACAAGTAGCAGGAAGCCCAGCTTTGCCCTCCCGCAGCCGGGCCCGCAGTGGGTGCAGTGGAGGGACGCTGGCATCTAGCGGTGACAGCCGGGGTGACCACAGCGCAGCGCCGGCAGCTCCGGTCCCCTGAGCACCTGCTCTCTGCTCCCTCGGGACGGCAATAGCTGGGATGTGCAGAGCAGAGCCTGGCAGAGTTATTTTAAGAAAAACACATCCAAAAGCAAGGAAAATGAAGCTGTAGCATTATCTGTGCATATGAATGTCCTGTGGTGCTCTATTTCCTTTCTATACCTGAGATTATTCTAAGATCATCACTGCAAGAGCCAAAGGTTGGTCAGCTGGAGCTTCACAGTCCCTTAACATAACAGCTCATGATGTATGTCTTCTGAGGCCCTTGAAACCTGGCTTATTAAAACAGATTTTTTTAATTGCTGTCTAGTTTGTTGATCAGTAAGTCTCACCAAAGCAAAAGGACTATTAAAAGTGAGCAGATCTAAAAATACAGAAAATCCATCAAAATCAAATTGCTCAGCAAAGCTTGTTTGAAATTAAAATCTCAAAGTAATTCAGGTAGATTTTTTTGTCAGGAAAAAAAAAAGGATAGCCATCAGTTTTGTAATAAACTTCATCAAAATAGTTCTAATAGATCCCTAAATTGTAGTATATCATATATTTTGATGCTGGAAATCATCCTGTACACTAATACCTCTACCACAATTGCAAAACCCACAAAGCTTCCTGCTTAAATTTCAAATACTGTGTGGTAAAATCTTTCCTTTTTGCCTCTGTTTTGGAAGTAACAGGTGACACATTAGTAAATATATGGACAAGCCAAAATTTGAAAATGAATGGTTAAAACTGACAGCTTTACATTTCTAATCATGCTCAACTTTAATCAAAGAGCACATGAAACTGGCATCTTCCTAAAAAGTGTTTCAGCTTTCATAAATTGGTGTTTTTCTTTTAGCACGGTTCAGATAAATACTCATACACATAGGCATGCTGGTGATCATATTTTCACATACTAAGATTACAGACTAAAAATGAGAATAAACCTATTGGCTTCTGGAAATGACTGCCAAAGTCAGAAGAAAGTAAAGACCGTGGGCCCCTCAGTTCTTTCTGCATGTATGAAATCTGCAGATGGAGCTGTAGTAAAAAAACTAGGCAGTGACAATGAACTAGTGTAGTATTTCCTTCTTGGGGTAGTGGTCTACCCCAGACTATGGGGAAAAAACAGTAAAGGATAAGTATTACCTACTTGCTGGTGTTGCAATTTACTTTGCCTAAGGTGATCAGTCTTACACTTCTGGAATGCCAATTTTTCATTTTTGACCCAGATGATTTCTCGGCCTCGCTTTTATAGTAAGTTTAATTGATTATGTTTTGCAATGTCCCCTGAAACCTTTGAAAAATGTTAGACACAATGTCGAGTCTCTGCTTAGCATGGAGATCATTCCTGCCATGTTTAAAGAACTTCACAGGTTAAATGAAGTAACACTTTATCCAGGAACTTTAATAGCTGACAGATGGATATTGCAATATGCCTATGATAAAGGTAACCTGTTTTGTTGAGATACAAAGGTTAAAAAATATTTCGCTCTGAATCCTTGTTACTGGGTTGTAAATAGCTCATAAAAGGATTCTAGCAAGGAGAAACCCCTCACCATTCCTCAGCTATCAACTTATCAACAAATGATGTCAATGTACTGACAGTAGAATAATTTTGGACATTTTATGTAGCAATTAGGCTGCAAAATTTTAACCAAGATAGTGGAATCCAAGTACTTCCTCTTAACAGGCTTTTAAGGACATATGCATTTATACATAGACACTCTTACTTTCACTGTATGCTGTTGCAGCAGAGACCTAGAGAGCTTCTTAAGATACTTTCCTGTGCAGACTGACTTTCAAACCAAGCATCATTTTTGAAACTAAGAAACGCAGTAATAACGTTAGCATTATCCCCTTATTCTTAAAAATTCTATTATAACAACTAAAGTCAATTTTGAGATCAAAGTGTAAAATAAGGCACAGAAACTCACACACACCATCCCTGTGCCAACTTAATCTCGCAATGTCATTTGTGCAAACAACTCCAGTACTTGAGCTATCCTGGCTCAAAAAATACTTTATTTTGAAGACTCTGCCTAATCGTAAAGGACTTTTGTCTAGTTCAGTAAACCACCAACAAATTCATTCTCTTCCATAACTGACAATTCTGCAGCAGCATTGGTACAGCAGTCCAAATATCCATATGCTTTCCCTACATAAATCATGGCCTCATTGTTTCTAGGCAAAAGACAGAAAACAAAAGAACTGAAGGGCAATTCCTGTGGATTATTTATAAACTATGGTTGAATACGGTAGCTTTTTTAGTGACTATGGACTGCTTTGATCAGTGGTAAACCAAGGCCAATTCAATAAATAGTGTAAGAAACTGATGTTTAGGAATACTTAAAACAGAATTCTTTCCTGGATTAATTAAGAAGCATTGCTAAAGCTCAGGTGGAAAGTAGTGCTTTGGTACAAATGTACCCTTCTGAAAGAAAGGGGAAGGCTCAGGCAGGTGGACAAATAACAGCTGCATGCCAAAAAAAACAGTAAGAAAAAATACCTCTGAGTAAGTGAAAAGACAATTTGACTACTTAGTCACACAGCTTTTGTGAGTTTGCTGCTTTGTATCACAACGCTCATCACAGTTTTGTTACTGGTTCTGTTTTCCTGCACACCTGCCATTGAGGTATAAGAGGTCAAGAAAGCATGGGATACCCACAGGATGCATCTGCACTTGTAAGGAAGTACTTCTGATGTCCCCATTGTAAATACACTATTTGATTTGCTGTCCTAGCTAGTGTACATGTTAATTTGTGTACAATAAACAGAATACCGGAGGAGAAAATCTATACAGTTAGCACATCAATCAGACTTGTTCTGATATCAGGGCCCAAGACACTTCTCCATAAATTCTCTTTCATAATTAATATGAATCATAAATTAACCATAAGGACTAGAAAACTTAACACCATCCAAAGCAACAACATAGTATTAAACTTTTTTTTTTAATATTGTCCCTGATCTATCCGAATCCATGAGCAGTCTCTGTGTGGGTACCAAACACGTAACTCTGGCAATCCTCTAGCAACAGGTGGTGTTAGTTTTACTTAAAACTTTGCAGCTACCAGCATAGAAGGATGAAGGAAAACTTTGTTTTTCTCACCAAACAGAGAGTGCTTTCTCACAGTTCAGATTTTGCACTCTAAATACAGTGTTTTGCAGCTGTCCAAGTCAATCTATCCAGGCTGACCCCAAAACCGCATAATTTTGCCTGTGCTGTATCCTGCTTTTCCACACTGTGGTGGCACCAGCAATCACGTAGTTGTTTCGTGAGGACACTACTTAGGCAATTTGACTGAGGAGAAGATGGTATGGGGGTGTGTTTGGTTTGGTTGGTGGGTTTTTTGGAGGCTGCTTTCATCTAGACCAGCTGTCTGATCTGAGTACTGCTTTGCCATGTGATCACTGATGGTGACGAAAAAGGGGTGCAAGGGTGCAGGCCCAGGTTTAAAGTAGAAGGTAAAACTACATACTATGATCTGCTTAAGATGATTGGAAAAGCTGACCTTTAATATCTGCCACTCTACTAGGCTGGTCTGATTCTCTCTTATGTTTCCCTAAGTTAAAGATAAGTCTAGTTTGTCTCTAACGTGAAAAACATGATACTGAGATTTAGAAGAGCTACTATGGGGACGTGTACTAAAAGGTTATTTTGTGACTTTTTTAAGAGGCACTGGTTTAATTTCTCTTTCAAGAAAGGTTTTGTTTCGAAAACAGAATTTGGACCCCAAAGGAAAAAACATTCGGAAGTTCTGATTTTTGATTAAAAAAGCACTCTTTGTGGAGAAGATAAACAGGAATGCACCATGATATTGTTTGCTGTAGGCTGAAGTATGTTCTTTCTATAGCAGAGTTCAGCTTTTTCCTCAGATGCGGATGGTTGTTGAGACATATTCAACAGAAGGACCCAGAGTTAGAATTTCTTTTTTGTTCTCATTCACTGACAAACTCACTCCTGGATCAAGCAATGACAATTATAGCTTCCTCTTTAAGGGACAGGAGCGGGTAGTTTGGTGTTTGTGTCTGTATGGAAGCAGATGAGACACAAGGAAAACTGGCAGTGGAAGAGGGGAACATTTTTGATGACAAGAAGCTAATGGGCCTGAGCAGAGTTGGAGGGAAACTCCATAGCAAGGAAAGAAAGGAAACAGCTCTTTGCTGATCAGTAAACCTTCCTGTGTGCCTGCACCTTGTGCAGCATGAATACTGCTCTACTGCAGACCAAATCACGGTTTTCATTTCAGCCAAACCTGACATGAATTTCAAGAGGGTATACAGGAAGGAGAGCTAGGGTGATGAGAGGAAGTAGCTGGGTGACATTAGAGAAAGAGGGAGAGATGATCCTCCAGGAGTCAACTCAGGTACCTTAGTATGTCAAAACTGTATGACCTTTCTAACCTAAAAGAGTGCAACAAAGATTCTGCCTGGCATGGAATATAATGAAATAAACCACAGAAATATATGACCATTTGCTTTAAAAAGGTAGCTCTGAGGCTAGAAAAACAGAGATATGAGCTTATAATCTTAAAAGAAATTTCCTATGCTTTCATATTTCCAGTTGAAATTATTCTACTCTTATTCTACTCTATTACTATTTCACTCTGTATTAATTCAAACATGCACACCTACCTTTATGGTAACATTTCCTTTTGTTATTTTTCTCATATTGAAGCCTACTGTAGGAATCATGTCTTCTGTGAACTGCCCCGACTAGAACACAAAAACAAAATTATATTTATTATAAAACAGTTGATACAAGCAAGAAAGGCTCTCATTTGCAACCTAAAAAATTTTATTTTACAACACTGTAAAATACCACATTAATTTTCACCAAGAGCATTGGTCAGGACTTCAATTACTGCATTGTCACGCCAAAGAAGACTGCTCATTTAAGCCCCTTTAAATGATCTTTTATTCTTCTCAGCAACAAAGATCATCCCAGAAACCACGAGACTTCAGATAATTCTTCATCTGATCATTCAGCAATCCAGAAAGAAGCACAGCCAAAATATAGAATTATAAAATGGTTTGAGTAGAAAGAAACCTTCAAAGGTCATCTAGCCCAACCCACAATATGATACACTATTATAAAACTGACTATAGCAAGATTTTGTCCTGCAGTTTCCCACTACTGTAAACAATGGTTTAATTCCAAATATAAAACACAATGAAGGACTACTCCTATAGAGCAATAAGTGCAACCCTTTCCTTCTGACTAGGTGAGAGCAGAGGAGTCCCACCACAGCAACTAAGAGAATGCCATTAAGGCAGAAAAATACAAGGTACTAACTCAGCACACCATAAATTCCAAACAAAAAACCAAAGTGCTGCCTCCTTCCCCAGCTCAGAGAAGTATTTTCACAACAGAAACACTTGTCATCCTGTCAAAAGGAATTTCACAGACTTCTACCCACTACAAAAGATGGCTTTTGAGGAAAAACTCAAATCTAAGTAGGTAACTCATTATTCAGTCTTGGTCTCCTAGGCATGCTACAGTAAGATATGCAGTTAGTTACTTAAGTTACATCTACATAGAGGCCAGACACTCTCTGCAACATACACAGCAGTCCTGGTTTCCCAGTCATCTAGCAAGGAAAGCAGGACCTTCAAGACTTACCACTGCCCTTTCAGATCTGTCTGCCCATATTCGCCTCATTATCCCATGTGCCCTGGGGGTGTTTTTTTTTTTTGAAGAAAATATGGGTATATGGGCAAGGAGAGATGCAGCCATTCTTCATCAGTTCCCTCTCATCAGAGAAACAAAGGATCACAGCTTCTGGGTGCATTGGAACAACGATGTGCCACTCAGAGCACACACTGCCACTATCCACCCCCCCTCTGCTATTCCTGGGCTCTTTCTGCAACTTTTTTCTTTGCTGTTTTTGGTGGAGTGAGACTACACTCTGCCTCCAGTTTGCATTTACAAACTAAGGTTAATTAACTTTAATATGGAACTTTAAAAGTAGTATAATTTTGACAGTTACTTGATCCTCTCACAAAATTTTGGGGTTTTCAATTAGATTCCTTAGGCAAGCTACAACTTCCATCAATTACTTGTTCAACCTTACTTACAGGAACCAGCTTGCTAAAATCTGTACTATGCATTTTCACCATCTTTTTGTCTCTTTTTTTTCCCTCCTCTTTCCTTGCTTCACTAACTTACCAACACCAGTAGGAAAAAAAAAAAAGTGAAGACAAATGCACCTGCAGTTTCATACAGATACATGTACTCAGCAGGGACAGAAGCTTTTAATTGTATGTAGTAAGACAAAGCCAACCAGTAAGCACCTCGAGTATCAGGTACTGGTCTGCCCAGGGAAGTGGTGGACTGACCATCCCTGGAAGTGTTCCAGAGTCAACTGGATGTGGCGCTTAGTGCTATGGTTTAGTTGACAATGTGGTGTTCAGTCAAACACTGGACTTGTTCTTCGACATGTTTTCCAACCTTAATGATTCTAAGAATTTGTTAAAATGTATAATACATTTATTTGCAGAGGACTGACATATAAACACACATGAATACATAAACCCTGAAAATGCCGAATCATTACTCAAGGACAGGAATGCCTGGAAAGCCAGACAGCTGACTCAGGAGACTATTGTTTAAACAAACTCATAGAAAGTCAGTATTCCACTTTCATCAGCAAATTATACAGCATATATAATATGCTAAATTGAAAGGTAAAAATGAAAATAAAAAAACCCAAATCATCATAACTGCACTGGTACTGCAAATAAAATGCAAAGAATTAGCATCCCCTTTACTGGACTTTAATCTTTTCCTTTAAAAATTTCCCATTCTGGTTGAATGGAACCAGCTACAAAGAAAGTATTATGCTTACAGTCCTTTATTTTCTCACACAATGAAGAAAAGAAAGTCATAGGTTGAATCTTTTGCTTATATTAGTCTAAGAGCTCTGATTACTGTGCTTTGAGTGCTGTAAGCACCATAAAACAAAAAATCTGTTCCATTTTGCTTGCTAAGGAAGTTTTACATGACAAATTACCTATTTTTGTGAATATTTAAAATGTGAAGAAAGTTTGTCGTATCTCAGTACAAAACAGATTACATTCCAACGCAGATGAAAAATAACTGATTAAAAGAATTTTGTAATGTCCTCTAAAAGTTGCTGAATATTGAAGTGATAATGAACACAGTCATTAGCCCCTACCATATCAACAATCATGGGCCAGATTCTACTCCATTACATCAGTGCATGTCCACAGTAAATGACAGTGACGTTATCCAAGGTTTCCACTGGTAACAGAGGACTGAATATGGCTCAAACTCTTGAGGGCAGAGACTCTCTCAAAGGGTGTTTACTCAGTGTTTGCATGACAGGATGTCTGAATGCTATTGCAAAGTGAAAAAAATTAGTAATTTCCTGTAAATTTTCTTCTTGATCCACTGCAGCTTGCATTTTAAATAGCCACTATTTTGCAACAGTAATTTTCATCTTGTCACACCCTAGCCCCATATACACAGACACACATAGAGTTCCCAGCCTATTAACCATTCCTGTATCAAAGGTATTCAAGAGTAAGCTGACACCCATTGCCTTATCTAAATTATTTTTCTCCAAATTTTCAAACCACTTTTCTTTGGTGATTATCATGGCATGTCATCACCAGACTGAAAGATCTAAAAGCTACAAAACCTGCAATCTGTGACCATCCCCCCAAGTCAGAAAACACGAATGCCTTGTAGAATATTCTTAAGCAATAACACTTGCTGGGAAAATCAGACCTGCAGTAACATGAGTGCCCTGGTATTCAAGGTATTCATGTGAGAGACAAACACCTGTGATGCCATTCCACAGGTGGTACAGTACAAGGGAGCCAACAAACAGTTACACACACAAAGTCTGACACCACACACTATTGAGGTCTTGGAACTGCTGTGTTCTTCTTTGCTCTCTTCACGAAAACAATCCAAGAAGCAATGTCATTTGTCATGCCTTTTACCCATTCCTCAGCAAGGCCCACACTTAGGACATGAACGCTTTCAATGGGCAAGAGAAGTGCCGAGACCTGTGTTACCAAGACCACCTGAGTGCCTAACAGACTAACTAGAATACCAAGTACAGGTATATTCTGTTAACTGATTGCTGATGTCACCCAAAACACATTTTCGCAGGGTACTTGCACTACCCCATTCCTTTTTCTCCTGCTCTCTCTGCTTCTTCACTCACGCTAATGCATAATTTTTCCCTTAATCTATAATCATATAAAAAAGCAAGTTACAAATACCATATACTCATGTCTTCATTGTATCAATCCCTTTGACTTTAGGCCACACACCTCCCAGTCTGCTTTTGATTCATGCAGGGGTTTGGTGATCTAGTAGCTTCTCAGGATAAGGACTGAAGAAGATCTGGAAACTTTTATCTCGTGGCAGGTGAAGATGCAATACATGTCACAAGAGAGATCACCTTGCAGAAAAGGATATGCACTAAGCTTCATGATTAGTAGTAAGCACATGTAACATATACATGTTTCCATCTTCCGATGGAAATCTTTGGGATGGACCCAAATGCAGGTTGGAGGGCACAGCAAACAAAGATGAAAAACATATTTCGGGATGATGACAGACAATGGTAAATGTCATGATAAGGTGTCTGTGTTAGGCCATCACTACAGGGGGAAGGGAATGCTGGAATCAGACTTGAATGCTGGGAAAGAGCTATGGAGGAATTGTGGGAGGCATTAATACTGATACAACTGATGGGAGGAGAGAATTCAGTGACAGGCGAATTGTGGTCTTGGGAGATGCACACTGTATTATTTCAGGATACACTGGCCATGAAAATCCAACTCTGAATCACGGCAAGAGCCCATGCCCACGAATCTGCTCTGGGATGGGTGCACTTTGCAGCAAGACACAGCAGACACCTTCTCTCTCCCTCCGGAAACACTTCCACACCCACCTGAGCCCGCTGCGAAATTCTCGAAGCTGCAAACGCCGCCAGAGCTGCCCCACGGCCCCCGCCACCCACGGCCCTGTCACCCACGGCCCCTGCCACCCACGGCCCCTGCCTCCCACGGCCCTGTCACCCACGGCCCTGCCTCCCACGGCCCCGTCACCCACGGCCCTGTCACCCACAGCCCCACCACCCACGGCCCCGCCACCCACGGCCCTGCCTCCTTCCCCCCGCACCGCCCTGCCCCGCGTACCGCCAGCACGGTGAGCAGCGTGGTCTTGCCCGAGTACTGCAGCCCCACCAGGGTGAGCTCCATCTCCTCCTTCCAGAACAGCGACCGCAGCCACTCCAGCAGCCGCGCCACCAGCGACAGCATCCCACCCAGCGCCCCCGACCTGCGGCAGGCGCCCAGACCCAGTGGCACCGCCTCGCTGCTGGGCATCGGGGCGGCCAGGGAAGGACACGGCAGGCCGGGCCAGGCGAGGCGGCCTCGGGATGGGACGGGCCCGGCGGCAGCAGCGGGGCCGCCACTCGGCCGCTGCCCGAGGGTCACGGCGCTTCCCTCCGCCGCCCTGGCAAGCACGATGATGCAGGCTCGGCTGCTGGCCGGCTTGCTGCTGCTGGCCGGCTGCGCCTGGGCTGGGGCGCCGGAGCCGCCGCCAGGCAGCAGCGCCGCGGTGTCCCCGCCGTGGTCTCCGGAGGCGGCCCCCGTGGTGGTGGCCAACCGCGGGCTGCGGGTGCCGCTGGGCCGCTCCGCCTGGCTGGACCCCGCGCGGGACCTGGTGCTGCAGGTGCAGCCGGGGGACCGGTGCCACCTCACCGTGCTGGACGAGGACCCGCTGTGGCAGCGCCCCGGCCGCCTCAGCCCCCGGCGCTTCCCCTGCGACTTCGGCGCCCGCGAGGTGCAGTACTGGCACCTGGGCGGGCGCAGCCCCGCGCGGGACCGCGTCCGCCTGCAGCTGCGCTACGACTCGCCGAGCCGCGCCCTGGTGCTGCCCCTGGTGCTGGAGGTGGAGGTGCTCTTCACCCAGCTGGAGATCGTCACCCGCAACCTGCCTCTCACCGTGGAGCGCCTGCGGGGCACCAGCAATCCGCTGGACGCCCGCAGCCTGGAGTTCGCCTTCGAGCCGGGCCGGCACCGCTGCCGGGTGGGGCTGCTGCCGCTGCTGGCCGGGCTGCCCCGCTACGGAGAGATCCTCAACTACCCCGCGGCGGCCGGGGCCGGGGCCGTGTCCGCGGGCGGGGAGGCGGCGGGGGGCGGCCCGGTGCCTTCCTCCATGTGGGACTGCGAGGAGTTCCTGCGGCTGGGGCTGCGCTACCGGCACACGGCGGCGGGCGGCTCCCCGAACCGCGACCTGCTGCCGCTGGTGGCCGAGCTGCGCGACGCGGCGGGCGGCGGGGCGCTGCTCAAGCGGGAGTACTTCCAGGTGCTGGTGCGGATCCGCGCCGGGACCGAGAACGTGGCCCCCAAGCCCAGCTTCTTGGCCATGCTCATGATGGAGGTGGACCAGTTCGTCCTCACGGCCCTCACGCCTGACATGCTATCGGCTGAGGATGCTGAGTCGCCACCTGACGTGCTGCTCTTCAACATCACCTCTCCCTTCGGCCCTGGCCAGGGCCACATGGTCAGCACGGACGACCGGAGCTTGCCTGTCACCTCCTTCAGCCAGCAGGATGTGAGGGAGCTGCGCATTGCCTACCAGCCGCCCGCGGAGGACTCGGATCGGGAGCGGCTTTTCGAGCTTGAGCTGGAGGTGTTGGACCCAGAGGGTGCTGCCTCAGAGCCCTTCGCCTTCGTGATTGTGGTGAAGCCCATGAACACCCTGGCACCCGTGGTGACACGCAACACTGGCCTCGTGCTCTATGAGGGGCAGTCACGGCCCCTCTCGGGCCCAGGTCCCAGCCCCAACCTGGTGATCAGTGACGAGGATGACCTTGACCAAGTGCGGGTGAGCGTGGTGGCGGGGCTGAGGCATGGCCACCTCGCTCTCCTGGAGGACACCCCAGGACCTGCTGCCCCTCGGAAACACTTCACGGTGGCCGAGCTGGCAGCAGGCTGGGTCATTTACCAGCATGATGGCAGTGAGTCCCCGCTCAGTGACAACCTGGTGCTGCGGCTGGAAGACGGTGGCTCTCGCCACCGCGTTGAGTTCCTGTTCCCCATTACTCTGGTGCCCACTGATGACCAGCCACCCCTACTTAATGCTAACACAGGGCTTGCCATGGCTGAGGGTGAAACAGTGCCAATCACTGCCCGCGCTCTTAGTGCCACTGACATTGACTCACAGGATGCCATCCTGCTCTTCACAGTGGAGTCCGGCCCCGTTGCTGGACAGCTCCTCCTCCGCCAAGCACAACCACCTCCTGGCTGGGAAGATGAGGAAGAAGATGAAGGCTTTTCTTGGAGGAGGGTGCCAGGTTTAGCCGGGAGCTCCCTCATCTATGAAAAGCCAGTGAGAGAGTGGCTGCAACAGGACATTGTAGAAGGGCGTCTCTATTACCAGCACTTTGGGGCTCACAGCCCTGGCCCTGGGGTTGTGTTGGACCAGTTTGTCTTTAGAGTCCAGGATGACAATGACCCACCCAACCGCTCGGGGCCACAGACTTTTGTGATCCGGGTACATCCCGTAGACAGGCTAGCCCCAGAGCTGCATAGTAGCAGCAGCCTGCACTTAATAGTTGCAGAACAGCAGGTGACCCCTCTGCGGAGGAAGCACTTGTGTTACACAGATCAGGATTCAGGGGACCGCGAACTCCGCTACACGGTAACCCAGCCCCCAACTGACACTGACACCAACCACCCTCCGGATGTGTACGGAGCTCGCCTTGGATCCCTCGTGCTGACTGAAGATCACTCTGTGGAAGTTACCCACTTCACCCAAGCCCAGATCAATCACCACAAGATCTCGTACCGCCCCCCGCAGGAGGAACTGGGGGTGGCTCCTCATTTGATTCAGTTTCAGTATCAAGTGCAAGATGCAGCTGGCAATGCAGCCAAAGGGACTTTCACCATCTACCTGCAGCCTGTGAATAACCAGCCTCCTGAAATCACTAATACTGGCTTCACTTTGCCTGAGGGAGGCAGCCATGTCCTGAGTCCAACTGAGCTGGATGCCAGTGACACGGACACTGAACTTGCCCATCTCAGATTTATCTTGACCCAGGCTCCTCGGTATGGCCAGTTGCAGCTTTCAGGGTATGGTCTGGTTGCAGGAGGTGTCTTTGGCCTGGAGGATATCAGACAAGGGAGAGTGGTGTATGTGCACAGTGGAGCTGAGACCAACGGTGATACCTGCAGGCTTGATGTGAGCGATGGGGTTCATTTTGTTCCCATCACACTGAAAATGAATGTGCACCCAGTCGATGATGAGGTTCCTACGCTACGATTGCCCCCGGGCACTCTTGGTTCCTACCTAGATGTGCTAGAGAATGGTGCTGCTGAAATCACTGCTAATGTCATTCAGGGCACTGATGAGGATACAGATGACTTAATGCTGACGTTCATTGTAGAGGATCCTCCTCAGCATGGGAACATCTTGGTGCAAGGGGTGCCCGCGGAGAGATTTTCCCAGAGAGATCTGCTGGATGGTGCTGTGGTATATGCTCACACTGGTGGCGAAATAGGCCTTCTGCCCAAGGAAGATGCCTTCAACCTCACCTTGTCTGACCTCTCTGAGAAGTGGAGAGTCAGGGGCAGTGTCGTTCAAGGAGTTTCAGTCGTCGTAACCATTCTTCCTGTTGACAGTCAAGCCCCAGAGATTTTTGTGGGGGAGCAGTTTCAGGTAACAGAAGGTGACAAAAGGATCATTACTCCTGCTCACCTCAGGGCTGAAGATGTGGATACTCCGAGTGATGATCTACTCTGCACAATTGTTGCTCAGCCCACATCTGGGTATGTAGAGAACATTTCTCCTGCCCCAGGATCCGAAAAATCCAGGGCAGGTGTAGCTATAAGTGCTTTTACCTTGAAAGACCTCCGTCAAGGGCATATTTTTTATGTCCAAAGTATACATAAAGGTGTAGAGCCTGTTGAAGACAGATTTGCTTTCCGCTGTTCTGATGGCATTAACTTTTCCCAGAGGCAGTTTTTCCCCATTGTTATCATGCCCGTCAATGATGAAGAGCCTGAAATCTTTATGCGAGAGTTTGTTGTGATGGAAGGCATGAGCCTGGTTATTGATACCCCCATCCTCAACGCAGTTGATGCAGACATTCCTGCTGATGAGTTAACGTTCACAATCACCAGGCTTCCCAGGCACGGCCACATTGTAAACCAGCTCGTCAACGGAACTGTCCTAGTGAAGAGCTTCACCTTGGATCAGATAACAGAGAGCTCCAACATACTCTACGAACACGATGACTCTGAGACAAAGATGGACAGTTTTGAGGTGAAACTCACAGATGGTAAACATACCGTTAGGAAAATGGTGCCCATCATGGTTATTCCTGTAGATGATGAGACACCCAGAATGGCCATCAATGATGGTTTGGAGATTGAAATAGGAGAAACTAGAATTATTAATAACAGAATCTTGAAGGCTACTGATCTTGATTCTGAAGACAAAACCTTGACATACGTTATAAGATATGGGCCAAGACAAGGCTTCTTGCAGAGATTAAAGCCTTCAGGTGGAGTTGAGAATATCACCCTGGGAATGAACTTCACCCAAGATGAAGTGGATAGAAACTTGATTCGATATATGCATTTTGGCCAAGAAGGAATTCGTGATCTTATCAAGTTTGATGTGACAGATGGAATAAATTCTCTCATTGACCGCTACTTTTATGTAACCATAGGCAGTATTGATATTGTCTTCCCAGATGTCATCAGCAAAGGAGTTTCTTTGAAGGAAGGAGGGAAGGTAACCCTTACTACTGATTTGCTTAGCACCAGTGACCTGAATAGTCCAGATGAGAACTTAGTGTTCACTATTACCAGAGCTCCTGTTCGTGGTCATCTTGAGTGCACAGATCAGCCTGGGGTACCCATCTCCACTTTTACTCAGCTCCTATTAGCAGGCAATAAAGTCTATTACATTCACACTTCAGAAGATGAGGTGAAAATGGACAGCTTTGAGTTTGAGGTGACTGATGGCTATAACCCTGTGTTTCGTACTTTCAGAATTTCTATTAGCGATGTGGACAATAAGAAACCTGTTGTCACAATCCATAATCTGGTGGTGAGTGAAAATGAATACAAACTGATAACCCCATTTGAACTGACTGCAGAAGACAGGGATACACCTGATGCATTGCTAAAATTTATCATCACTCAAATACCAGTTCACGGTCAGATCATGTTTAATAACTCCAAACCGGTCACCACATTCACTAAACAAGATCTAAACGAAAATCTAATCAGCTACAAGCATGATGGCACAGAATCAGTTGAGGATAGTTTCTCCTTCACTGTTACGGATGGCACTCATACTGATTTCTATGTCTTCCCCAACACTGTGTTTGAAACAAGGAAACCTCAGACTATGAAGATTCGAATAATGCCTGTGGACAACAGTGTACCTCAAGTTGTAATAAATAAGGGTGCTCAGACTCTTCGTATCCTGTCCACAGGTCACATTGGGTTTCTGATTACCAACAAGGTGCTCAAAGTGGAAGACAGGGACAGTTTGCTTGTTACTCTTAAGATCAGAATCACAGAAGGTCCGCGCCATGGATTCCTGATCCACTTGGGGAAAGGCAACCATAGCATCAGCCAGTTCACCCAAGGTATTACAACATTTCATGGTTTCTTTAGGTCACTGGAAATATTCTTTTTCATGCTAAACTCTATAATAATTGATGGGAGAAATTGACCGACAGTGAGCTTATTTATAATGGCTTTTGTTATTTTTTACATATGTTTATTTATTGCATCTGTGACAGCTCTAAACAGGAAATGGGGTCTGCTAGATAAACACTAAATAAAAGAGCTTCTTTGCTTTGGAGAGCTTAGTCCAGATAGTTGTGATTTGGACTGTCCATCAGTGATAGAAATTAAGATAACAGAATTGGGCTGCACATCTTTAGATACAGTGCTTTCTTTAACCAGTTTTATTTAGGAAATGCTATGGGAGTGGCCAAGCTATTATTAACTAATAGTCATACCATGGCGAGGGTATCAGTTGGTGTACAGTCTGCACACACTTAACTGTAAAAGCAAAATAATTTCCGAACCAATGGGGAAATACTATATTATGAGTGCATTTGTTGCCTTAATTACACAAATCTTAACCACAGAGTGTTTGTGGTAAATTAAAAGGTAATGCAAATGTTTTTAAATTATGTCAGTGGTACTTACTTTTTACATGGAACTAAAATATCAGGTGGTATAAATAAGGCAAAAACCACATGTCGTACGTTCTGAAATAAAGCCTCATCACAAGGCTGTGAAGTAACTTGAGTTGAAATGGGAGCATTAGCTATTCTCCAGAGAATTTCCATATTGTACTTCAGTCAGTTAATGGCTGGTTAATTAACAATGAAATGAGTTTTTTTGCAGCTTTCTGCAGCTGTGGAATGAGCAGACAGCACAGCAGCATGGAAACTCAAAGGGGCCCAGTGGGGCTGGCACAAGCACTCCTCATTCGTGTTGGGTTGAAAAATGTTTTTAAGAAATACACATTTCTTCAACAATTTTGTCTTTTGGCCTCTATGAGCAAGTATCTTCTAAGTAGCTGTGTTATATCTGTGGTATCTTCCCAACTTTGCTTTTTTAAATGGTTTGTATTTTATGAAGGAAACACGTAAAAAATATCTTATGAATGGCCAAGCACTTGAGGGAGAAGAGGTGCCTGTAACAGCTGCATGAAAGGCAGAAATCATCAAGCTTATACAGGGAATAATACATCTGCAGAGGACAGGGAGGGAGAAATTTCTGGAAATCATAGAATAATGTGGGAGCAAAAGTCATGGATGAAAGGGCACAATCTTTTCCTTTCCTTTTTCCTCATATGCCCTGTTGTCTGTAGCTGCTTTGGGTATGAGAGGTTGTGAGTGGCAGGGAGACAAGAATTCTTGGCTGAACCTAGAAGGCTGCAGTTTTGAGAAGTAATATGAGACACAGCTCTGTGTATAGTTCAGTGTTGTCCCTCACCTTGTGGCCCACTACCATTAACATTCAAACATTTAACACTGTCAAATCCAGGATTTATGCATCGTTCATGCTTACGCTATACTGAGACAAAGAATTATCTAATGTTCAGGGCAGAAGTAAACAACTTTTGTCATGTTTTTAATAATCCCACTGTAAGTGCAGATTTTGCAACTGACTTTGGGAAGCCTCTGTATTGACTATTGAACATGCTGTTATACACTTTCTTTTTGTGTTTTGCTTTCCCTCCTTCTTAGGCCTTTTATCCTGCCATGTGCCACCTCTCAAAATGCTGAATAGTTCCGGTTTAATCAACATGTGTGGGTTCTTAGGGGGCTTGCAAAACTTGACTAGAGTCTTCCAGTTTATGTTGGAAGGGACCTCTGGATGTCATTTGGTCCAACCCCTACTCAAAACTGGAACAACTTTGAAGTCAGATGAGACTGTTCAGGATCTCATGCAGATACAATTTGAAAGCTGCTGAGTAGTTTGTGAAGTCCATTGTAATACCCTACCACCTCACATTCCCATTTCTCAATCTGTGCCTGTGGTTGTATGAAGAGACAACTGAACACATCAAGTAAGGTAACATTGGTGAAACAAGACTCATTGTGTGCAAGTATCATAAGCAATTGGGCTTTTCAGATTGCCTGCAAATGAAGGAGAGGGCAGAGCAATTGCTTAGCACACAGTTTTCTGCCTTATGCTAATGAAGATATATTTTTCTAAATAAAAAATTATGGTGGATGTATTTCAAAATTATGTTGGAGAATTCCAATATAAAATTAATTTTTAGCAGGTCCTGTAGTTAGACAGTAATGAATTGTGCTTAAAACTAGGCAAGTTTTGATATAAGCAGCACAGCCTAATCAGCTGTGGAAGGAAAGCGTAGACTTACTCAAGTGACTCTGAACACGTTCTTAATGAACAGAAAACAGGGCATTGCTTTGCAATTATTCTGGCAAAATTAAGATGTTTGGATGACAAGTGGCTTTTTTCCTTATGAGTTGGTCCTGGTCCTGCAAAGACTGGTTCAAGTGCTTATCTTTATATATACTGGAACCATGGATTTTGATAAGGTTACTCCTGTGAGCGGAGCTGAGTACTTGTGTGTTTGCAGGATGAAAGATTTACTTGCTTCACTGGCATGAAGAGGTATTTGTTTGCATCCTCTTTGCAGTCCCATGAATTTTTGATCTTTAACTTTCAAACATTTATGGAAGAGATTCTTCAGTTACATATATTTGCTGATAATGCTCTTAACTTGTTTGCCCTAGAAGATGTCTGGTTACTTTTGGAACTAGAGATTTTGTGAAGCTTTAACAAAAGTGGTTTGGGCTTCTTTTAGCTCATGCATCCTCCCTAACATCAGAAGAGAACTTGGGTGGTACCTGAGCTCCACTTTAATGTTATTAATTTCTTAACACTTTCTTGAAAAAATTATCAGACATGGATTTTTTACCAACAGCAGTCTTTCAAAGAAAGTGACAGAAATTAGTTTGTGTTGTATATTTCTCATCAGTATTCAAGGGAAACAGAAAACACAATAAATGTTTAACTTTTACGTACTTTATTGAAATTGATGGTTCAAAATTGTATACAATTTTTTTTTTCTTACTCAAGCCTTGTCTGTTTACTTTAATTGCACCTGTTTATTAAAACAATCAATCACTGTGAATGCCCTC
The DNA here is from genome assembly GCA_035583185.1 of Anabacerthia variegaticeps. Lineage (NCBI taxonomy): Eukaryota > Metazoa > Chordata > Aves > Passeriformes > Furnariidae > Anabacerthia > Anabacerthia variegaticeps. Next base: position 51,757,334 of record JAWWEW010000001.1, read on the forward strand.
TACGGTACTTTTTTAGGATGAAGAATGACAGAATCAATATCTTAGTGGAGATACATCTCTGTTTAAGAAAATGGACCACTAAAAATAAGAAATAGTTCTGACTGTTGAACCCATGTTTTTAAATTTCCCATTAGTTCTTTTTGTAAATACATCTTAAAGAGGGCACTGGAGAGGGGGAAGTAAGGGAGGTAGAATGAATCAATGCTGTTAATACTGGAATTCTTCAGTTCTGCTGGAGAACCTCAACCTCTCTCTTGTTGAAGCTATACTATTTAATACATGTCGAGTTTTTCTATAAAAAGTTTCCTACCTTCACCATTTAAAATTAAATCTATTTTTCCCGACTCTTTCCAGCTGATATCAATGACATGAAGATATGCTATGTTTTACGAGGAGGTGACAATGCCACCAGTGACATTTTTCATTTCATGGTTGAAGATGGTGGTGAGTACTCCTAAGATCTGTGTTTTTGTTGTTTTTTAGAGACAAAGAATTTAAGTATACTTTGGGAGTTGAAGAACACTGAATTTAATTGAAGGAAGTCTGTTACTGTCTGGAATATGATTTTTGTTATGGTTTTCCTATATTGTGAAGTAATTTTAGTGATTACAAGGAGAGCTCTGTAATTACATGTAATGAAGAAAACCTAAACCTACTCTATGAAGAAAGTGAAATTCTGTAAGTCTACTCAAATGCCTGGGCTTTCTGTACTTTTACCTTTTTATTCCCTATCCAGGCTCTTTACACTTAAATTCTCCTAAGTCTTTATCTTGTGAAACTTTCTAAATTTTGATTTGTAGTTTTTGTTGTCTACCTTTTTAAAGATTTCAGCTATAAGACTATTCATATGAAAACATTATCTCTGATGTGTATGTTGTGTGGAGTTTAAGATTTTATTCCACCTACTTAACAGAATCCTCAATGGCTTGTCAAAGATCTTCATTGGGTGACTGATGCGAATTCTCCTGACTAATATTGTTTTGCAGGATTGTGGCAGATGCAAAAGGAACTATAAAAACAAATTGAGAACACTGACATGTATTCATTTGAGGAGGATTTATGTAGATTTATTGTTTGTTGGTTTTAAAGCACAATGAAAGAACAGTTTAAACAAAATGCATTAACAGGCTTTTTTTTCCCATCCAAAGTCTGTACTTGACGTGGGTATTCCTAAATGTAGATATTCCTGTGTGTGGTAACAGCTGGCTAGATTGTTTTACTTTATTACCTTTCTTAATATGTGATATATAGCTCTATGAGTAATTGGCAATGAATATTATTAGTTGATTTAATAATATACTTCTTAGAAAATATGCTTCAAATTAGCTTATTTTCAGCTCGTGTACTCAGCTTGTGTTACTACTTCACAAGAAGTACAGCCAATTAAGGGTATTAAGATGAGTGAACAGGGATTTGTCCTGTCTGTCACAGATTGAACAGTTTTGTCACCATCTACCATTGTTGGGAGTGGAATATTAAAATATATTTTCCTTTTCATTGTGATGGACAAGCACAGAAGAGACAATACTTCTAGAAACTTGTCATTGTCTTTGAAAAGCTTTGTGATATCAGAGACTAAGTAGTGAGATAGAGTTTGTAACACTTATTTTCTTTAAATATTTTCTTTTAACTGAGATACAGGTCAGAGAAACTTAAAGCTAAGTAAAGACAGTGGAACGTGGGATGCTATATTTTCACAGTAATACCATCACTTTCTTATGACAGGTGGTCACCCCTTGGTGACATTGTTCATGATTTTTAAGTTGTTCTTCTAGTAGATAAGCAAGTACTTGGCCTTGAGATGTTTCAAGGTTTCATGTGGGGAGAATAATTAAAGCTGAAGAAAGTTCGCTCTCAGCAATCTGTTTAACATCAGTTCTTAAAACTGAATCACCCCTTGACAACCCAACACTTGTGGGACTTTTCTCCATGCTATTT
>JAWWEW010000001.1:51759371-51832467 GCA_035583185.1 Anabacerthia variegaticeps
TCTGTTTAACATCAGTTCTTAAAACTGAATCACCCCTTGACAACCCAACACTTGTGGGACTTTTCTCCATGCTATTTCCCACTTCCACATAGTTAAAGCAAATTGTACTTCATATGTTCAGCTCTATACCAAGGATTTTTCTTTCATTGGAAAGCTTACCTGCCACATCTGCTTTAATTTGGAAGAGTTGTAGCAGCCTGTCAATTGTAGCAGCATGCTGTTTTTCATAATACAAAGAATCGTTATGATAAAAAGGTGCTTGCTGACTTTTTAGAGCCTTTGGAACTTGCAGTGTTACTGTCTTACAGACTGCTTAGCTAGATGGTAAGATGGTCTTTGCTTTCCTGAGGCTATTTGTTGACATAGTGAAAAATGAGCTTTGTTGCATTTCAGTGTGTTTCTGATTTTCTGCTTAACTGAAGATGGTAAAGCTGCATTTAAAATTGCTGAAGTTGTGATAAAAACATTAGTAATTGTCTGTCTGAAGTAGCTCAATTTTGTTAGCAGTGTCTTTAGAATGTGTAATGGATGAAAAATCCAACAATTTAATCTAGCTACATTTCCACCCTCCTCAGAAAGGCATCAAAGCCAGTGTTTTGCAGCTCAGATATGTTTTGGCACACTTTCAGTGTACCAAGACTATTGTTTAGTTCTTTTGATTTTAAGCCAGATCATTCTAAGAGACTAAACACTACAGCTGAGTGAAGGATGCAGCACAGGTGATCAACATCCACTGTAGAAAGGCACACTTCAGACTTCTGTCTCCTGTATCAGGAATTTTGCAGTAGTAGCAGGTTTGTACTACCATATGGTGCCTAGTGCTATAAATTAAAAAAGTGAGACTTTAATTAAACTGAATTGTGTGACAGTCCATAAGTAATCCAGTTCAAATAAAGGCGGATTTCAAAATGTGATTCAATGAATGCATATGTGTTCATGTAATTCAGCTAATGCTATTTCAAACAAGTAAAAAATCCTAAAGTAAGGCATATCTTGTGACCCAAGTATTTTCTGTCTTCCAGTGCTTCCATACCTCAGTGAGGGAAACATACAACACCTGCTTTCTTCACATGACATGAATTAGAAAGTTGATTTTGCCCCATACCTGTTGTGTTGCCTGTAAAATACTTTTCTACATGTCTTGCAATATTTGTTCACGGTCTGCGAACTGCAAATAGGACAAAAAGAGCATGTCTTTCTCTAGCTCCATCTTTTGATAGTTAATTATACCATGAGTTACAAGAGCAAATGCAGAAGCCTTGTAGTCAGCCTCAGTCTGATTGCAGCCTGAGTCTATTAACTCAGGCAGTTGTCTGGAGATCAAGTACAAGGAGTGAAGACCAAGTACGAGTGGTGTGAACTTTGTTGTGGATGTGGAATTATGTTTATGTTCTTACATGTGGTGCATCTGTAGTGAGCAAGTTAGGGTGACAGCAGCCTAGGTGGGTAAGTGAGGTGAAAAGAGCCAAGTCAGCACTCTGCCAGCTCTTGGCCCCTTGCCTGCTCTGTTTCTCACAGGGGGGATAAGGTGAGTGCCATGTTGCGTACCAAATCGTGACCTACGATCTGAAAGCATGAAATATGGTACTGGCACAAGGTTCGTTGCTTAGTGGCCAGTGGAGAAAACTACAATATAGACAAATGAAGAACAGCCTGGGGATTATGGCTGTCTCACTATGAACTTTCTAATTATAACTAAAGAGAAAAGAAGTGGGCTCAATATGAAGAGAAAGGAAGGCCATTTAAAAGGAAAGAAAGCCCTCAGGACTGTAATTCACAAGAGAGAGCATAGGCCTTTGTATACAAACTGAAATTAGAGGCTTCACCATAAAGAACTGGTTGAGTTTTAAAGCTCTAAAGAGTCTTATTGTCAGCATCAATTACCTAAAAATGTATGGCTGTAGTGCTTTTCTGGCTTTAAATGGCATTTTTAATAAGAGTAATTAAAAAGTAAAATAAATTGAACACAATTTGGCTTCGTATCAGCACTAACGTTCTGTAAAGGCAGAAAGTGTTTTTATTCTTCATATAAAGGGATTTAGCTGAGGATAAATCACGATCTGCTATAATGCGAGTGAGCCCGTGCATTTCTGTTATACTCAAATCAAGAAGACAGTGGGAGTATATTGGATGCTGCTGAGTTAGCTGTGTGACACTTTGAAAGAAACTACTGTAGTTGATATTAACAATTTTTTTTCCATTTTGTTTTAAATTTTTATGTTTAAATAATTATGTGTACTGTTGATACTGGAAAAGTGTTTACTGAGAAAGTGTTATGAGTCCTTTTTAGCAAAACCTTGAAGAAAGTGTGAAATTTTGTTTTTCACAAAGGTTGTGAAATAGTCTCAGTTGAATCGCTTTCCTCAAGAGTGGTCTACATTCCATTAAGAAGGTGGAGAAAAAACTCCTCCTAGCAAGTGCAAACATGTGACAGTGGTGAATCTTGATGTTTACATTATTAAATTCTTAATTCAGTGATTAATAAGGGAATGAATGCTACCAGAAGGCAGGGAAAGCAGAATGTCTTCCCCATGGGAAGGTGAAAAAATGCAAATCCAGGCTGATAGTTGAACTCCTGGACATATTTCTGGTGTGTAAGTTTGCGCACTACTGAAAGACTCACTAAATTGAAGAAAAAGATCCAGTTGAAAATGTTTGAACCTTCTAATTAGTGAAAAAAACCCTCATAGAGTAACTTATATCTGGTAATTTTAATGAGAAGCTGCAGTGTTCTGCAGCAAGTCTGGAAGCTCGAGAGAATTGTGTATGTATGGCACTGCCAAATATATGTGTAGAGTTGGTGCTTCAGCTATGCAAAATGGCACTAATCCGTATGGAATGAAAGTTGACACAGAAATTAGCTCCAGTGTGTTGAGCTCTTGTGCCTGTTTCAGAAAACTGCACGCTATAATTTCACACTACATCCCTTGTGAGTGGTCTGAGGCATTTTTACTCCTTACGTGAACTGTGCACTGAAAATATACAGTTAAAAATGAAGTCTGTTGTTTATCTTCTCTTTATTCTCTGTCTGAGATTTCTTGATGTCACTGCAATAAGTCATAATAATTGAATGAGAATATGGATCTAATGCCCACCTATCCAATCTATAGAAGCTATTTTCTCATGAAATGTGCTGTTTCAAATAATGTGGAACTGGTTGAACTGGTTTAAGGCAAATTTTTTGCCAGATTCTGCTGATTGTATAGAGTAAAACAAACATACCCCAAAGCTGGCACTAAACTCAAGCCCCAGCACAAACTCCATGCCTCCAGAGGCAGTGTCAGAGTCAAATACATTCCTTGCCCAGCAATGAGTATCGGTTCTGATGTAGCAGTTCTACTGCAGCAGTGTGCTGAATGCCAGTAAGAGAGCAGAGCTTCTCTCTAAAGGTCTATTGTTGTATTCTTTTTTGATTCACATAAGAAAAATTCTTTATCCTATTTTGGTTTTGTAGATAACTGAAATATTCAAGACCAGGTCATGTAAAGTCAGTGAAGGAATGTTTGTCTCTTCTAAGTAGTGGTCTGCTCCCAAATATTTTTAAAAAATGTTTTTTTGACCACTTGTTATTTGACTAGTGCTCTCATCATAGTAGTTTGCCTTGTTTGTTCTTCCTCCTCCCCTGTCTGTCCTCTGAAGCTTGAGAAGCTGTCAACCAGGATTGCAGCACCCATGGAAGAGATTTCTGTTTTAAGCCTCAGTATTTTTTGTTGCAAGAGGATAGTGCAATACTGATATTTTTTGCATTACTCAATTCCATTAAATTTTCCTATTCTGAGTGAAAAAATGAGATAACCCTGATTTGGGCCTTCTGGGTCCTGAACATTCTGAAAAAACCCCCCAAGATCATGCAAGAGGAAAACCCATTTCCTGGTCAGCCTTAATCTGAACCATAATCTTTCCCTCCCTTACCTAACTTCTTTCTCTGCTCAGTGCTTAAGTGGAGTCCTCCAAACTGTTTCTTTAGGACTGCTAAGTGGTATCTTGCAATACCATGCCTCAAGGGTAGAGTGGTTTCAAAGGGGAAGTAATAACAGATTCTCTTGGCTGTTTTAGGAATGTAAGGATTGCTAGGGAAACAAGAATAGTTTTATTTCAGACTCTTTGGGCAGCTTTTCTGACTTAAAGCCAAAGAATCGCAAAGCCAAGGCTCACTAAAACTGGTGATTTACATCATTAGCTAAATCTTATTTAAACTTTTCATTACAGATCCCTAAATGCCTTAACACAGCACTGCATTTTCCTGCACTACCATTTAGTTAAATCCCCACTGAAGCAAGAATCCTTCAAAAACAATTCCCTGAAGTTAGCCTTTAAACCTAATTTCTGGGAAAACTTCATAGACTTTTCCCAAATACGTGTATGCAAGAAATTCTGTTAATTAAAGGATTACTGTTCCACTGTTTAGAGAAAACTCTCCATTAAGTTTGTGAAATACAGTTATTTTATTTGTCATCCTTCATTTTGCTAAACAAAACCTACTTTTTTAGGAATTTCACTGCTCTGGTATGGTTTATTCATTTGTGAGAGAATAATATTACACCCCTGAGTTTTATTACTAAACTAAAATGGTTCTCAGTGCTGCTTTTCAAAGTGAAAACACTGATGTGTTTTCCTGGGTGAGCTATAATAATATTGCGACTGAATATCTGATAGTTCATAAAGAAGCAGACTGATAAAATATCATTGGGAGTTATTTGCAGCATCTTTGCTTGACCTCACATATGGCATTTGGGCACACCAGTCTTGCCAAGAAACTATGTTTCTCTTTGGCTTAGAAATGAGGCCATCAGATGTTGGCAGTATGTTTGCCATCATTTGCCAACTGCTATATTGGATTCTAGTCTGTTGCCAGGCTTGTTGCTGCTGTTTTAATGTGCTCTAGGTTGGTGCCCAAACAATTTTCCACATGTCACACTTCTTACTGTAAGTATTACCAGGGGATTTAAATAGTTAGTTTGACACTACAGTTTACTAAAAAAAAAAAAAGTCCAAATAAACCTTACCATAAATAAAAAAAGAGTTCATGGGGACATTATTGTGAATGTGGCAGCAAGGTCATAGCGTGGTTAGTATCTGTGAAAGTATACAGGAGTAAGATATGCTTTTAGGGGACATATAGAAAGTCTAGTACAAGCCTTACTAATCTCAGTGGAAAGATTTTTGTTGTCTTCTGTACTAGTTATATTGGTCTCTTTGTCATGGCATTTTAGACTGAAACAGGGAAATTATTGAATTTTCCATTTCTAACTTGGATGTTATCCTCCAAATACATATAAGGAAAAGGTCTTATTTGTCTAACTGAAACAAAAGGGTTTTTTTGAGAGGAGTAAAGGTAGCTGCTTGATTTGGCAAGAGAATGTCTGTTTTTTAATTATTTGGGTTCAAATGGTGATTTTATACAAAAGCAAAGATTTTCTCTGCTCCTCACTGTGGATTATTGACCATTTTCTAACAAGAACAATACAGTGTACTTGATGGGATGGGTTTAGGTGCTGCCTTGGATTAGAAAAGGAGAGGCAATTGTGGTTTTAATTGCCTTTCAGACAGAAGTTAGAGGACTTCGTCCAAACGTGGGAGTCTCAGATGCAGTTCCTTCCTTCATTTCAAAGTTTTTGAACTCATACTCCTGCTAATGTACCCTCACTTACATTCTGTCCTGTTTTGTTTGCTGCTGCCCAAGAATATGAGTTCTTAATTACTCTTTGGAACATAGCCTGGACTCAGCTGTTCCACTTTCCAACTAAGTATTATTACTATAGGGCCAACAAATTCTGTCTCATTCTTTTGTGTTTGTTCCTCTTCTCTTTTCCCCCTATATTTCTTCTTTGCTTCTAATACCTACTATGTTCCACAGAATAAAATTACTTGACCAGGCCAATTAGGGGCAATGCGTTCCAGAGTAACCCTTAGACTGGTGGTTCAGATCAGGGTTTAGAGAAGGGAGGTTTTGATTCCATTCCAGTTCTTTTTGAGTCAGGGCCAATAGTCTTGCTTTCCATGTGGAATGAGCACCTTGACTGTCAGTCTGGTTGGATAGAACGGAAATGTCTCAAACACTGTCACCTGTTGATAGATATTTTTCTTGTTTCCAACTGAGATCACTTGCTGAATAATCACACTTTTAAAGAACAATGTAGTCACAGCAAAGTTTACCAGTTCATCAGTTGGAGTTCAATCACGCTTGCTTTACTGAGCTGAATAGTGCCATTGATTTCATTTGACCTGGTCAGATGAGACGCACGAAAGATAATGCTCAAGGTAGCCCTATAAATGCTTAACAGGCTTTTTACTTAAAAATAATCCACAATTTTGCTTTTATATTCTTATGATATAGAGTAAGACCCAGATATCAGCAAAAGAAGCATGACAGTGAGCAGTAAAATTAGGTCAAAATGCAAGAATTAAAGGGATTAAGGAGACACACTAGGCTTAAGTAGAAGAATTGAGAACTCTCAGCAGTAACACTGATTGCCAGTGACATGAGAACCTGCAGAAAGACACTAATTCCTAAAGTGAGCTATAATAAGCTTGTGAAATTATCTTGGTAGTCAGTCGCAAATATTTTTTGATTTGGATATTCTAAAGAGCTCTAGAGAAGGGACACTGGCTGCTGTCAAGAAACCCTGTTCACAGCAGCTCAGCTTGTTTAATTTCTGAGCTTGTTTTACTTGAGGAATTCTAAATAGCCCTCAGGATAAGTTCAGCTTTTATCACTTCACTGACCAGTTAACTGTGTAGAGTCCCCTAGAGTTCCCATAAAGCATATGAGCAGCAAATAAAATGTATGCAGGAAGTTTCTGAATTTCTTTAAAAATTAGGTTGATATTTATATAAAGAGGGATAAATACCTCTGAAAAAAATGTAAGATAAATGTGGAAGTGCACTAAGAATCAAGTTAAATTAAAAATTGAGAAAATTTAATTATAGCATACATTGTCATCAAAGTTTTGCAATTTTTGCATCTTAATTTACAATATTCCCATTTGTTTCTGTTTGCCTTGCTAAATATTGTGATGTAAGGGCCATTCCTGCCTAATCAACCTCCATGTTCTTTGCAGAAAAGTGAAGACATTAGTTTTATTTCATAAGCCCAAATTTTGCTTGGATGCTGTTCAAATTTTCCCTGAAATTATATGACCTGTTCTTTATAATTGACATTGAAGTATGTTAGGGTGTGTTTTGGTTGTCTAGGGCTTAACAATGGTGACAATAGGGTAGAGTGTTTATGAATAAGAATCGGGGGAAGGCTGACAAGGCAGATGTCCCGGTGGGAGTTTGTTATGGAGCACCCAGCCAGGATGAAAAGGCAGATAACATAGTCTATAAGCAGCTGGGAGAAGGCATTGGAACAGGCTGCCCAGGGAAGTGTTTGAATTCCCATCTCTGAAGGTATTTAAAAGACATGTGGATGTGGCACGCAGGGACATGGTTTAGTGGTGGATTTGGCAGTGCTGGGTTTGTGGTTGGACTTGATGATCTTAGAAGTCTTTTCCAACCTAAATGATTCTATGAAGTTAAGAGCCAGGAATGATATGAGCAGAGTGAAAATCCTGTTAATTAATTAATTTGACCTGTGTTGATTTTTGTTTGGGTTTGGTGTAGATGAGATTTTCTTAGATTGGTATACTGTGGCTTGTTTTCTCTAGGTTTCCTTCAGTTAATCTTTCTTTTACATATTTAACTAATCAGCTTTTTGTTTTAGTACTAGGAAGGTTTTCATTTAGCAGTAAGCCCTTAGGAAGCTCTTTGAAAAGACAAAATTTTGTTTCCCGTTCCTGAAGAAGGATTTTGGCTTGTTTAAATTCAAGGCATTAGTAAAACATTAATTCAGTCAGCTTGACACACCATTGCCCTGAATGTTTGCCAGAAGTCCAATCTCACTAACTCTTAAGTACCAGCATAGCACTTCTGTCACTCTGCTGTATAACAGTGCATTTTCTTCAAGACTGTAGGAATGCTGTTACCACAGACCTTGCTGCTTCTTTAAAGCTTTGTAGTTAGGGTGTAACATAGTAATTAGAGAGGGAATTGCAAAGATACCTTTAAAGAAACATTTGAAGCCAATTCAAAGCCCAGTGCCTCTTTGTGCCTAGAGGTTCATGGTTTGATCCTCCATTGCTGAAATCTTTAAGAATGTTTTTTTCACTTACTACTGTGGTGTTCAGGAGCAGGTCATACAAGATAAGATTCTCATGACTAATAGCATGCAGTTTTCACTGTCCCTAAAATTATTTTGCCCTAGAAATTTTTGTTTCAGGGCCTCAAAAGTATTTGATTTCTTATTCTGATGTCTCCTGTTTGGGCGGAGCTTGTGATCTCAAGAGCCCAAGACACTGTAACCAGTTAAAAAACCCACTGAAGTACTCTGTATATTATTGTAAGACTTTCCTGTGCTTTCTGCTGAATTCTTTCACTGACTACACTGTTTAATCTCAGTAATGCCATTCAAACTGGCTCATCATTGCTGTAGAGGATTTGTAGTATTGTGTGCTCAAATACATTACTCCTGAGAGAATTTCACTGAGAGTCTTTTGGGTAGATATGAGATCCTAATAAAAAGGAAACTAGTCATTACTTTTTTTTCCTGATAGATACATGAGTGCATCACACTCAGCTTCTTTAGGCATAGGTGCAATACTGAACATTTAAGATCCAAATGACAACTTCTTTAGTAGACATTCTGAGTGGGGTTTTTTCCTGGTTCATCCCAATGAAGTGGAGGTCCTTAAAATGTTGAATTTATAGCCATAATAAATTTAGGTTCCCCTCATAACCTTGAGGATGAGCAGATTCAGATGAGACACAGGAGCAATTGCTCTTAATTCTAATCCAGTTTTGCCCATAGTTTCTTTTTCATGTGCACATAGAATTATATAGTGTAAGTACTAACCAGAGCGTTTAGCACTGGCAAGGTTCACAGGTAAGTTGGTGAAGTGAACATTTTCAAGCTTGTTGACTGATATGGGCATTGTGCTAAATATAGGAAAGGACATGAGATTGACAGTGTCTTGCTTTGCTTAATAAGCCATTGTATACTCTGTTTGTTGTAGATATTTGAGACTTGTGCTTAGTTTTCTCTGCTGCCTGAGGAAACTTAAATAGTTATTTCCTACAAAACTGCTGTAACCTTTAGGCTATAGGAAATGTGAGGTGAATCCCTCTCATTGAAGCAGCGTCACTTTATGAGGAATGCATAACTGTTCACTGTCAAGCACAGATCAGACTGTCTGTCCGACTGCATCAAAACCAGGCCCTTTGTGGCTGCTGCTCATCTCTTGTGAGTTCTCCGTGCCATTCATCATGGTGGAAAAGTTTCTTGTTTTTCCTTCATAATCTTCCGTTTTGAAAGTCTAACTCCGTGGTTTCCCTGGCGCCTAGGAGTTTCCACTTATGCCTGTGTGTGGGATTGTCTTCTTGAGTTTTCAGCTCTCTGCCCTTGATCTCCATCTAATCAACCCTTTTTTTCCACTTTCCCTGTCCTTTTTCTGCCTCCTGTTTGATGTCATAGCCTAGTTGTACTAAGAATCATTGGGAGCTAGTCAGATGGTTTTCAGAGGACTAAATCTGCTAGGGACAGAGGGATTCCTTTTCTTGGAACTGGGAAGAGTTGAGCTGGCCTGTGTTCCTGCAGCATCCTGGGTTTTTGTACACCAGTGAGAAGTTGGAATGAGACAAAGAAAAACCTGCTTTTGGCACTGTTTTGCCACCAATGAAAAGACATGGGCAAAACCAAAGAATAGACAGGGAATAAACAGATGTTAGTCACTCAATTGAAGTTACGTCACTGCAGCAGTTGAAGGGGCCTGAAAATGAGGGATTGTAATCTTGGCATTGGGATCTATTGGCCAGCCCATGAGCCCAAATATTCTCATATCTCTCATTTCTCCCCCCACTTAAAAGACAGGCATAAGATCATTTAATAGCTTGTCATACAGGTACTGTAGCAGTAGCATAGCAGAGTCCTGTGTGTCATTTTGAGATGCACAATTACTTTATGCTTGGTCCTCATTTTAAAATGTGATGCTTCAGACCCACTGAAGGATCACAACTGAGCTACATTCAAATAAGTAAGACAATTTTCACCAGCAGTGATTTTGCCCTAAATCGTATAGTGCATAATTCTTCAAATTATGAAGAATGGAGAACAGATCTCAACAGTGTTTTATTCCCTTTTTTATTTATTAAGGAAAAATAACTCTTTTCAGAAAAAAAAATAGTCCTAATTTACTTCCTACCTCTAAGGTATTTTATTTTATGTGCATATATTCCCCATTCAGCACACACATACTCACCAACCCAAATCTCTGCATCAAGGTAGTGAGCTTGCAGTGATTCCTATGTCACGTCTCCACCACCCTGAATTACACTGCTATTTGAACTCCTTTTGTAAACTGTTAGGGTCATAGCACAAGTGAATTCAAGATGATATGATTTATTTTGATCAGCTCATGAAAATATGTCTGCCCTGTATTCCAGTTTATGACCAGCAAATGTTTACTAACACTTTAGGGAAGACAGTGAAAAAGGGAAGATTATTACTTTTTATGTCAGTCTTTTTTTTCCTCTTTATTGAATCTCCTCACTACATCCCCCACAATAGCCTAGACTTAACTAATCCTCCTTTTCTGTTGTCCAAGAGACCAGTTTCTGAGAAAATGTTCTTTGCTACTCTAAGAGTAGCAATTGAGTCATTTGAAAGAAGCCCCAAAATAATCTACAGTTGAGAAATACAAACCCATTCATCGAAATGTTTGTCTTAAAGTTATTTAGTTTTAGACTATCAGTCTCTATGTAGTTACTGCCATTATTTATATTAGTTTGATAATCATCAGTCATAGGAACTCCGCTTGAAATCATATGATAAAATTATTTCCTTCCCTTGATTACTGCTATTACCTCCTATTAAAGCAAACAACTCTAAATAGGCAACTTCTGATTTTTCATGGTTCTTTACACTTCTCTTTATTACACATGTAAACCAGACCACATTCATTGTTTTCAAGTCCCAGATTTATCTAAACATCTGAGGGAAGCCTCATTCAACAGGAGTACCTCAGAGATTGCTCCTGTGTGTGATGGATCTGGTCACTGTTGAACAGTCTTCCCTTGGTTTCCACTACTGAAAGATAATAAATCTAGAACTTCTGTGGACTGGACTTACAATTTTGGTAAGAATGTGTGCAAACTTTTTGGGATGGGGCTGCATTTCCCATCTGGGACATACATACCTTTGCTTGATTAGCCTCTCATCAATAGGCAATGTATTATTTAGGTTAAAAAAATAGATTCTACATTGTGTTTGTTTCCTGCAGTTCTTTTATTTTGTTCTTTCCAAGGAATATATGCACATTACTACGATAATGTTTTGTAGAACATCTATAGATTCTTTGTTTAAACCTTTACAGACCTTTTGAATACTTTTGAAACATAATAATTTTAGTGTAGTTTTTTCTTCAAAGTATTGTTTTCCCAGTATTCATTTTGACTGGTGAGGTTTTTATACATTGTCAGATTTATTCAGTGAACTAAGTTTAATTCCACTTCTTTTTTTGTTTGATTTTTGATCCTGTTTGATGACTCCAGAATGAGTAAAGATAGGGTGAAATTGAATATTAGGTATTAAGATAATCACAAAGAGTTCATATAGGCTTTTTTTTCCACATCATTTGATGTAGCACAGGATGACAAAATTAACATTTAGCTAATGCTGAGTTTCATAAAATCGACAGTTTGGACAGTTTGTAATGTTTCATTTGAAGGATAGTGGATCTTGACAAATTTTACAAACTCTGGGAAGTTTAATTTCCTGAGAGGCCTTGTTTTATGAAACTTAACAGTAATGAGGATTTTGTTTAACAAAGAGTCTAAGCTGCTTCTGGTCTGTTGGCAGTTTTTGAATGCTTGATTTCTGTATTTCACCCATGTTAAGAAGTGGCATAGCAAGGGTCAGTGGTTGGAAGTTGAATGCGTAATAATTCAGCTTAGAGATGGCAATACAGTTTTTAAGGGCACTCTTACCTGGGAACAGATTTTCAAGGCAAGTGCTGAATACTTCTGATACTACAATGACAGGAAAGCCCTTACTTGTGAATCTACATTCAACACAAAGCTACTGAATGGAATTTTATGTTCTCTTAATACAGAAGATCAAGCTAAATCATTACAAATGCCTCTTTTGGCCTTGAGATCTTGAGAGCAGGGTTTTATAGAAACTGTCAATTATTAGTGATTTTGTATGCAGCTAGAATCAGCAGCAAAACACTCCTGGAAGCTTAGTAAGAAAAAACTGAAAGGAGAATATATAATTTGCAAAATGTTCTTATCAGTGCCATTCTTCCAAATTGTATATTTAAGAAGCAATCCTTACTGCTCTCTGACCACCCTCCAAGATCCTTCAGGAAATTAAGAAGTGCTATTAAGAAAGTTGTAGAAGGACCTCTAATACACACAGCTGAGAAACCAAGAATTCAAAGAAGGTAAAATGAAAGCTAAATGGGGCAGATCTCAAAATCTGTGGATTGTTATGGCTTTTCATATAGTCAGTAGTTATTATTTGTTTAGCATTTCAACATACAATCTTATCCCTTTCCCACCCACACACATTCTTGTAAAGTATATCTTGTTAATCTTAATGTTATCTTAACATTTTTCACCTCAGGGAAGTTTTTACAAGAAATCCTAAAAGTAAAAAGTTTTTTAAAAAAAAAACCAACCCAAAAGAGCACTGAAACTTAACAAATTTGTCCAGTTTTGCTGAATTTTAAAACAACCTTTTGCATTTAACAGTTAAAAAACCTGAAATTGGTCAACTTTTATGTATTTTTTTATGTTCAAAACCTCATAATGTGCCAGATTTTCTTAAAAGATGTTTTATATAGATGTAGGTACAATATTTTTTATAGAATTCCATTGTTTATTCTGTTCTTCTTAGCTAGATCAGGGTTATTCTGACATAATCAAGTGAAATAACTCCATCCTTATGTATGTGAAAGTAGAATCAGACTAGCCAGATTTGCCCTTCTTCTCAGTAAAATTATTCCCACAGAGGTTATCCAACATGTGTCCTGCCTGATTAGTGTGTTGCTTGGAAGAGTTCAGCAGATCAGAGAGAGATGTCATGTTCATCACGCTGCGGGCTTCTCTATGGATGTGCTGTTACAGGATACCAAATGCAGGGTTATGGAAGACTTTCCATGATTAGTTTTGTAACTTCCCGCTCCTAAAGCTCTCCAGTGGCCCTTACATGGTAATTTCACTTTTGCTTAACTATGCTAACTTGAACTGATGGTCTGTAAGCTAAATGTTTTATAGTCTACTATAAAAGGACTCTATATACATATATAAAGCATTGTCTGAAGTCCTTAATGCAGCTAGCCTCTTCAAGCTTACATAGCGAGTATATATTCTACTGGGGTGTCTTTCTTCCGTGCTTCACTCCTATTTTTTTCCTTTGTAACACTGAAGTTGCTTTGGTGAGTAGCGTGGTTCACAGTTAAGTCTTGAACTTTGGATTCTTGACATGCCTGAACTGGCTCTCTACCTGAAGAAAAGCAGGTATTCCTCCTTCAGTGCTTAGCTTTGCATAAATAATTCTTTACCCTGGCCCTTGCTTATAGACACTATTATTCAGTCAGCTAGCTACACTGAAAGGAGATACTGTTTCAAGTAGTAATCAGTTTTAGAGTATATAAAAAATACACATTTCTTCTGAATGGGAAAGAATCCTGTTTTCATGAAAAATAATTATTTGGAGGGGAAAGATGGTCAAGAGATATTTTCACACTTCTACAGAATACTTTTTAGGACAGATTTTAGATCTTACTGACCAGAGTATCTGAAACTATAGCTCTCAGGCCCAACCCACCTTTCCAGTGTAGAACTGATAAGAGATTGTCAAGGAGCTGATAAAGCTTAAGGATTAAAATGAAGTATATGGGGTGGGCTTTCAGTCCATGAGTAAATGCAGAATTTTTTCCTTTTTTTTCTTTTTTTTTTTTTTGAAAGTAGCTCTTTCTCTGGGCGTCTTTTAAAATCCTTTTAATTGCTTATTATGCAGTTTAATAGTCCTTGTCTATTTCTTTTCTAATGTAAAAGAAGTTAATTTCTGTTCCCCCCTATAAATATATTCCCTCTGAGAATTCCCCTTTGGGCAGTGTTGTTCAGTGTAATTTCAAAATACAAGGCTGTGTGCTAAATGGCATAGGGTAGGATAGACAGGAGGAACAAAGGCATGATTAATTGTATGTGCTATCATATTTGTTTTGCTTCAAGCTGGCTTCATAGCTTAGAGTAGAAGAAGCCACAGGATGAATCTTAATGTATGTTAATCCAAGCACAAGCTCTATATACATTCTGGATATACTTGCTAAATAAATAACAGGCATTGCTAAAACCCACATTGGAATGCCTTAATTGCTAATGTTTGCGTGCTAGCTAGATCAAGTTAGCACAGGTACACTGTGATGTACTCATACTAGTTTCTTAATTTTTCTTAAGATATAACCAATTTTGGAGGGAGCTTGTAGCGTACTTCCCTGGGCAGTTTTAGGTTTTGATTTTTTTTAATGGAAGATCTAAAGAGGCAATATGTTTTAATAGTCTACTCATTTATTACATTTTAACAACAGAAAAATATTTTCAGTGTACAGACAAGTTTTGCTCTTTCAAATCCAAAAGGAAAATAAAAGCAGCCTGTCCTTTTTCCACGTTCTATAAACTTCCTTCTTCTGTCTTCATAGGCTGTTTTTTCTTATGCAAAGACAAATAAATAATTAAATAAACAAATAGATGGAAGAAACACATTTTACAATGAAGTCATTAAATATTCTTTGAAGTCTTGAATTTGTAAGGATGTTAATCTAAAACCAGTGATCTAGGATATTGTTTGTTTAGTTAATGAAAAAGATGTAAACTGAGAAATCTTCCATGATGTCATGGTACATCTTGGTCATTGTTGTAGTTAGAAAAGAACACTGCACCTGTGCACACAGTTCCATAACTACCACATACAGCTGAATCACACTAAAAACAAAACAAAAAACCAAACAAACAGCAAAAAAAAACAAAACAAAACCAAACCACCACCACCACCACAAAAAAAAAAAAAAAAATAAAAAAACCTCAAAAAAACAAAAAAAAAACAAAAAAAGAATTGGACCAAATAATTGAAATCCTGTTTAAATAGAGGAAGAAAATTAAATGGAGCTAAAAGCAGACGTGCAAGCTTGTCTGATTTTGACGCTGGTAAATTAAAACTAGACATGCTAGAGCTTCTGTAAAGTTCTATAGTCTTTGGCTAGCTAAGAAAACTACAGTTCTTTTCACATTCATGGTGTTTCTATCATGGTGTGCTCTGTTTCAACTCTATAGTTAATCTAATGTGTCTTCTAAATTACTTCTACTTAATATGTTTATGCAGTAATTTCAGTGCATTTGTTTAAAGTTTATAAAAGTGTTAGTCATAAAACCAAAATTCAAGTTCTGTATTTCACCTTTCTTGATGCTTGGACATGGTCATGGTTCCACTTTATTTCTCTGTGAACTTAATTAGTGCAGCATATGCAGCAGATACTGAGAACAATTGTAATGAGTTGATGGAATTACTAAAAGTAAGACTGTGTTATCTTTTTCTTCACTGTGAATTTGGCAAACCACTTTCATTTGCAGCGGCCATTCCTTTTATCTAAATAGTTGGGAAAGAGTACAGAGATAATTTTTGATGGAGTGAAATACCAAGAAGTTGTGATTCAGATAAAATAAAATGCTTAGAGATGCAAGTAAAGTTTTTATCTACTATATATAATCCTTTAATACACCAAGTGATTAGAGAAAATAGGGAGTTGAGCACTGAAGGTTACAACATTGAAACCAAAATACTGCAAACACTTTTTAATAAATATTTAGCTACATTTTTTTAAACATTTGTGTGATTACAGTGTCCTAGTTTTGTGTGTTTATATGCACGTGGGTACAAGAAATGCAATGAGAATATTAGCTCTGAAGTTAAATAAAGACATTATATTAAATATTCTGAATATTCTCAGCTTCTAGGAGCAAAATAAATATGATTAGAAAAAGAATTTAGTATTTTCTAATTCTGTTGATGTCTCTAAGTGGGAAAAGGATGGCTTTAAAATTAAGTTGTTAAAATGGTTTTTATTCCTAATTGTTCACACTTGGTATGTGATGTCATGCGAGCCATAGAATTCTGGAATAATAATGACATGAAGCCATCTCTGAAGATTGTATAGTTCAATACATCTGCACAGAGCAGAAAAAACTGGAGCAAATTGTCCAGTAATAAACCCACTCAGATTTTAAGTACCTGCAGAGATGGAGACTTCCACAACCTCTCTCGACAATCCGATAAACTGCTTGAACACCCTTACAGTATAGAAGTATTTTTCTCATGTTTGAATGCATCTTGGAATTCAGTTTGTCCCTATTGTCTCTTGTTTTGTAACTGGGCACCTCTGGGAAGAGTCTGATCCCCTCTCATTACACCTTCCCATCAGGTACTTACGCATATTGTTAAGTTTTCCACCTCAGCCTCCTCTTCTCTATGTTGTACAGTCCTAACTCCCAATCTCTCCTTGAAAGTTAGGTGCTCCCAGTTCCTTAATCACCTTTGTGGCCTTTTGTTGGACTTTCTCTAGTATGTCCATGTCTCTCATGTATTAAGGCTCTCAGAACTGGGTCCAGCACTCCATGTGTGTGTCACCAGTGCTGAGTACAATGGAAGGATCACATACTTCAACTTGCTGGTAGGACAGGATGCTGTTTATGTTCATACTATCATCTATCAGTCTAGATAAACCCAGGGCTTGTGGCAGTAAGTAGAAAATCAATTCCCTGTTACTTCATTCATCCATGAAGAAGCGAGACTAGGATTCAAGTGTGTAAACTACTGTGAATGTGAGTGGCTTACAAATTTTATATGCAAAAAGCATTTCCAAATTAGTGTGTATCACTGATAGATGACATAGGGCTAGAAAATGTTTCCCATATTCAGCATGAAAATGGAGCATGATTAGGGGCCAACAACTGTAAGTAGAAAGTCCATCTCATAGTAGGATTCTGAGGAAATTACATAAAAGGCTGTGTCAGCTGCTCAAAAGATTTATTAACATTTAATACCTTGGCTCATGGTGAAGCACCTGCAAGCTGTTGTTTTGTCTTTTCCCTCTGTATCTATATTATAGGCTAGAGCATAGGTGTTTGTATCCACAATGGCTGGTAAAATTAGAAGAATCTGAGTTGGGAGGAACACCTGAGTGTTAATTTTTCTTTCAATTTGACTGTCTAAAATTGGGGGGCATCAAAAGAATCATGTAAGAGGTATGAAAGGATATGCTGAAAGTGTCTGAAATATGATAAAAGTGTACTTCTTTACAGCTGGAATTAATTCCATCCCTAATTTTTAATTTAGATTAATTAGTGAGATGCTGTTTGGCTGAGGGGAGTAGGAGGGGGAGAGGGAATTTGTAAATCCATGCCACTTGTCACTTAACACTAAATGTGATACCTCCAGAGCTTTATATAGGAAATGTAGGTACCTCTAAAGAACATATTGGGTCTTATGTAGGCCACATAGCCTTCTGGAGTTGCTTAATTCTCTCAGTCATATATTTACAGAGTTGAGAGCAGTTGAGTTCCTCCCTTAAAACATGGTTCAGTGATACAGTCAAATCTGACTTGATGACTTGCTGCTGCCAGGAGAGCCCACTCTCCTCCCTCCCTCACCTTTTCCTATCTCTTCTTAGACCAGTTTATAGCATGCTAGTTTGACTCAACTAACTGTTCTGGCAGAAAGCCAGTAGATTTTTTAGGCTGAGTGATTGGACATTGAATTGGTTTACTGGGCAGACAACGATGAGCAGCAGGGAAACCCCACATCTAGGAATGGGGAGACCGCAGGAGATGAGAGAAATGGAGTTTCCCCGATTGAGGTCTTGAGCTGTTGTATTTTGTGAGATTTTATATTTTGTAATAATCATATAAATATTAAAAAGAAGAAAATAGTGAATAGAAAAAATAAGGTGTAAAATTATATATGTATCTGTGATATGTATGAGAAAAAAATGTTGAAATCATGGGTCATGCACCTATATGTACTGGGATTATAATCCTATAAAATTTGTGCAATAGAAAGACCCAGCTGGCTACATCTTGTGTTCTACCATAATAAATGTCATCCTTTACATCAAATATTTTATTGACAAGTTGAATATGGTACTCATGTAATGAGTATATCATCAAAATAATCTCCTTTTGAGATGGCCAAACATACAAGGAGTGGTGAACCAAGCCATGAGGCAAACGCTTCAGGGTTTTGTTGAATTCTAGAATCGTCAAGGTAGGAAGGGACCTTTAAGATCACCGAGTCCAACCATCAACCAGGCACTACCACTACAGCGCCTAAACCCTATCACCCAGAATTGAGTAAGGGCTAGTGGAGAACCACATAATCACAGGATTTTTCAAAAGTAGGTTCATTGTTTTTGTGTCTTAAAAAAAGAAAAAAAAAGTGTCTTAATTTCTAGGGTAAAGGTCATTCATACATGGTCCTTGTTGCTTTGAAACAGTGTGTAAGTAGTTATTGGTGGTGTGTGTGTCAAGACAAGATAGTTTCCCACCTCGTACTGAGTCAGTGGCTTTCTGGTGCAGGGCATGAATTCAGTAGCCCATGCTTGCAGGCCTGTGCCCAGGAACGAAGGGCTTCTTCAAAAAGCAGCTGCAAGTACTCAGCTTCTACCCTGAGTTCTCACTGAAGAGGCCTTTCTCTCCTTGCACGGACTTCAGGGGAAATTAGGGAGACAGGTCCAGACAATAGCCAGAGATATTGCTGTAATAAAACAAGAAATTGCTGCATGTTTGTTCAGACATGCAGTGTCTGTAGAGATGCCAGCTTAGACGTTTTACTATCCTTTTGCATAACAAAGGAAATGTTGCCTCTGGAGATTTCTTTCTGAAGACATCTCTGTTTAGAGACAGTGCATTTACATGCATGCCAAATTTCCTTTTTGTGTTTGTGCTTGGTGTTGCATTTTTTTTAATATAACATAATCTCACACTGTACAGCAGATCACTGTACTTGACATCTTCATGCATAACTGTGATGAGGTATTTCAAATTTTTCATACAGTGCAGTAATGAGATGTTTTATGGCTTAATAGAGATGATTTTGTTGAACAGAGTATTTGAAAATATTGCATGAGTGTTGCAGTTAATCAGGTTGTTTTTCCATGGAAATAAAATGTAATCTTTTAGAGACGGTCATACAATAAGCTGACTTCTAAAACTATTCTGAATATTCATAATGATTCTGGTCTGCATCAAAGCACACCAAAATCCTCTGTTCTTGATGAATACTGTGTGTAAATCGCAGCAGGCTAATTGTAAGATGGAATAATGACTACAGAGAGATACCTGAATTGACTTTACTGTCTGGACCAGGTACTAACACTATAGACACAATAGTTTTGGATTCAGCTTGATCTGCAAAAGCATCCTGCAGTCCTAGGAGCAGTTGTTCATGCACTGCCACTGATATGTGTCCTTTAGCTAACTTCACTAACTAGTTTAATGCAGGGTGCCTTGTTTTTGTGCTGTAATTGCTTATTTGGATTGTGATGCACAATGCCAATGTGTTGTACCAAAAGCTGGGGTTACACTCACTGTCTCTGTGCTCCAGGTAGGGTGTTACGTAGAAAGTGCAGTTCCTCTGCAGCATGGGAGCGTTCTGCTCCAGTGTACAGACTGGGACACTGGCAATGCAAAGGAACCTGTGTGAGGGCAAGGATCTGAACATATCCTCTTTTCTGGTTAAAAAGCTAACATTTTTGCCTTCTAGCAAATGTATCTAAGCTTGTCACAAATTTTGTCCCTAAGTTGTTCTTGAAGATAGTGGGAGGATTGCTGTAGTAATGACCATATTTGAAAAAAAACAACTTTTGACTGTCATTTACTGAGGAAACAGGTGTGGTGGTTTAATATGTTACTAAATCCCCTTCTGCAAGAGGTAGCTGACTTTTTACAGAGTCAGCAGAGTGGTATGCATATTTTAGTAACTCCAGTGTTAGTCCAGCCCTGTAGCAGTGCATACTAAGATGCTGAACCATGACTGGGTGTTTTAGGGCAGGGACAAATACTCTGCTTCACTAACACTGTTAGAGGTCTGCCAGTAATGTAGAAAAGGATGAACAGCTGCAGAGGGTAATGTCTTAAAGCTGCTATGGCAAAATTTGCCAGGGCTTTCCTGTCAAATATGGTCACGAGATCAAGATTTACATCAGAATCAGTCCAGTATCATGCAATTCATTATTAGCTTTTATTCACCTCTCATTTGAAGTATATGTTGGTGTGTCTGGCCTGTCCAAGTTAGTAAAAGCTGCCTAGAAACCTATCCTGATTGCACACAGATTTAAAACACCAATTTGACAGTTATCATTGAATTCATCACTTTCTTAATTGTACTGTTACTGTATTTTTCATTGCAGTTATTGCCATTTGCGTGTTGTTACAACACAGGATATGAATAACATGTTAGGAAAAGCAATGCTGTCTTTTAATAAGCATACACAGAAAAAGTCAATTTTTAAACCGAATTTAAAAATATATAATTGTAAGTACATAAAATAAGTTCAGGTTCACCTATGAAAGGGTTGTTCATAAGTCAGCCACCATTTGTCACTGGACTTGATGTAGATGCAGTCAGACTTTCACACTTTAAAGAAATATTACTTTAAAGTTTGATATGACCATTGCAGTGCTAGGAATTCTTTTTAATACAGAAATATTTGCATCATCTATATCTGTCATATCAAATGAAGGATATATGAAAATGTATTTATATTTCACATGCTAACATGTACACAATTGTGAAAGGCTTTGTTGAGAGGGAATTGAAACTTAGACATAGTGATTGCCAGGTAGAATTGCGAATATGAAGGGGGAGTACAAAAAGGAGTAACATGCAGCCAAAAATAAGAAAACTGTGGTTTGGAGAAAATGGGGGAATGTGTTGTTGAGATGTAACTACATAAGAAAAACCTTGACTTTCAGCTTTGAACAGTTGTAGGAGAAGAACAAAAGCAGAGAAGAATATTGATAGAGAGATGGAGACTGAAACAGAGTGCCATATATCCAGAAACCACTTAGAAAAAAGATTGGTTTTTAATTTGTTATGAAGTTAATTTAAGTAATAGAAGGAATTTTCCCTGGAGTAATATGAAATTGCAGTGCTTTCTGTGGTACTGCAGAAAAAAGGGTAATGATTTAGAAAGCTTACAGAATTACTGTAATCAAAATGGGAAGTGAATCTCATGCAAAGTTTTCTGTGTAATTTGTCTTTTTGTGCTGCTTTTTCTTTGCCAGCTAGAGCTTTATGTCTTCCATAACTTACAATGTGTGCTAAACTTGAAATTTTCTTTTCTTTAAAAAGAGGGGCTCAGTTTGGAATATCAGGGTGAAATGTCACTCTTTACAATTTGGTTTACTTTTTATATGTCTTTTGTTTCTTCTTACGTGTTTTAGTGAGAGATCTACAATCTCAGGCATAAATACGTTCTTGAAAATTTTACTTTAAAAGGAAAAAGGTCTTTTTGTGGGGTCTTTGCTGCAGATCTATCCATTGTGTGACTGAGAATATCCTTTATCTTCTACTTTCATCATCAGAAATATGTCACTTTCTAAGAATCTAGGACTACATGTATGTTTGGTATATCATGTAGTCCTTTATTAGAGGAAGCTAGTGGGATTTTCATGGAGTCGATTGGAAGATTTGCCCAAAGTGCAGACTGGCCATTAGAACTCCCAGAAGGTATGTTAGCACTGCACTGTGACCTGGGTCCTAGAGCAGCTCTCAGCCTGCAAATGATCCAGACTTGCTTTGTAAGGGTGTATATTGAAGGGCTGGAGTCAACTCACAGCATCCATCCCTGCTGAGACTGCCAGTGCTGAGCTTGCAGATGGCTTTTCTGAAGCACAGGTATGTGTTCTTACGGCCTCACTGAGCTGAGTTGCTCTGGGATGGTGTATTTTCCAAAGTTGTGGGAGTCTCTGAACAAAGTGGTGTTGAAGTAGTGTGGCGTACACCAGAGTGTGCTAATTTGTCTGTCCATTCCAGCTGTACCAGTGCCCAACAAACTCCAGTGACTGCTTTAGCCAGAAAGACTTAGAAATTCACTGGTACAGCAGCTTCAGAAGCTGGAATAAGTTTTAGCAAGGTGATAACACAGTTTGGGTGGAGATGCAGAAAAATGGGGATAGATCCTTTATGAAGCAATGGCTGCAGGCTCTCTACATAGGGAGCTGAGCTTCTAATGCAAATTGCAATACTGATCCTCTGACCAGTTTCATTCTGACCAATCTCACACTGCATCTGTTCTTGACTATTCCTATTCAGTCACACACCTCTTTCTGAAGAGATTTAAACTTTGTATGTAATCAGAGGTGTGGCTGCTTAACTAGAGCAGTTCCCCCAGACTGTCCTTTTGTTTGTGTTCTACCAAGTGATTATAGTATTAAGCATCCCTGGAACAAATCAACCATGATAACTAGAAATTGCACATGTGGAAATGGATCTCACTGAAGCGTTCTGAGAATCTGCCATGAATGCTAGTTTGCATTAGGCTGCCAGGAGATGTGACTGATCAGATTGTTATCATCAAGTAAAATACTGTTGTTATGTATGGAGGTGGAAGTTTGGGAGGTGGTTTTGGGTGCTGTGTACTTTGGCATATTCTGCAGGCACTGAGCATGAGGCCTAGAGCTTTTGGTTTTTGCAAAGGCAATTGTGTACTGTTTTCTATGACCATTACAGAGGGTTAGGAAAGTGCTGTTGTCATCACATACACTGCTTCCAAGCTGGCAGACACAATAAGGAATGCTTTGTGCTCCCACATCCTTGCATGGCAGGAGGAAGAAAAGCTACTGCAGTGGAGATGTGTGATGCTATTAAACACTTGGCCATTTAGGTGCTTTTGGTTTTATGGGATTAGAAGAAATTATGATAATTCATGAAAATTTATGATAAAATCTTGTTTCCTTTCACATCTCATGTCCGCATAATGAACAACTCAAGAAAAAAAAAATCAAATTTTTCTAGAAAATAAAATGTTAAAATTAGAATTGCTGCACTGAAATTATTAAAGCAGGCAGGGGGAAATTTAAATGTGAAAGCAGGTGTAAAGTCTGGGAATAGTGCAACCCCTTGCAAGACAGGTAGAGTTGTCCTAGAAAGATAAGTTATTTTGTTGTCTTCATCTCTGTTGAATTCTGTGACTGAAACAGTCAGCTCTGCTGAGCTTGTCACCTCTGAGCCTCATGAAGTGGAATTGACACCTTGCTGTAGAACTGGAGATCTTGGTGCTGTTTTATTAGTCCTTTTGTAGTGGAAATGCATGTGGAGTTTCACCAAAAAATAGTGGCTCCTGAGTAATTCAGATGTTTTTGAAAATTTTATCTGGTAAAGAAGAACTTCAGAGAGGAATTCAGGATTAATTATATAAGCAAACTCACAGTTATTTGTGGGCTCAACTAATTGCTTCCACCCTGTGCTAAACTTGACCTGATGCCCTGCAGAGCTGCTTGACTATCTGCACATGATCCTCCCCAGCATGTCTCATAATTCCCTTGTTATTATTTTTTCCATTTTCTGGGTTTTCCCAGGCCCCTTAACCTTAACCCTGGACAATATAGAGTTAAGTGTAATTCTGTATTACTGGAACTGTACTTCAAAATTTACAAGAAAGTATACAATGTTGGTTATACCCAGTCTTAAATCTTAAAACTATACCATCCAATTTTTCTTGTGGTGAGAGAAATTTCAGCAGACTGTTCTTTTGTCACAGAAGTGTATACAGTTACATGTGTCCTTTGTGAGATAGGATTTTTCCAGTGACCTGATTAAGGATGCATTTAAAAATACATTTTTCATTTTATTAGAAAACTGATTTTACTTTAAATAATTGAAATAATAACTTGAACTGAGTCGCTTCTGTGTGGTCAAAGAGACACATATACAATTTTTTTTTTTTTTAAACCTCTGTTCTTATCTCACTCTGTCTTCACTTAAGAAGATCTTTATCTACTGTGCTTGAGAAGAGAATAGAAGATTGGAGAAAGGCATTAGACCAGGCTGAGATTGAAGTCTCTGTTCAATTTTTCAGTCATGTCTCAGCTAGCTGTTTATCTTGGGTATAACCCTTAATCTCTCTGTCGCAGTTCATGTTGGTAGGAGAAAGACCCTCTCCTTTTCATTGTCCATATTTAGCCTACAACATCTCTAAAATGTCTTTCAAGAAAGAGATTTATTTCATCTTGCTTAGATTTAGTTTAGATACCAGTTTTGGGATGAGGTGAATCTTACCTTTTCTCTCTGTTGACTTAAGACAGACCTTTAAGGAACTGAAATGGGATATTTTTACTGCGGATTTCTGCCTTTGTTCTCACCTTTGAAATATATATCCTAGATACATCTGAAAATAAAATTGCGTGGGGTTTAGAATATGGCTAACAACTACATCACAAATGTATCATGGTAGCACGAAGCAAACCATATTTATGTGGATAAAAGATTAACCTTTTGAGATTTTTGTGGACTTTCTGAGTGTGTGGAATTAATTATTCAATCTAATGTAATCCAATGGGGGAAAAACCCCACTGAAAGTAATGATCGTAAAATTTAGCATGATGTTCCTGAGGCTTCTTGCTGTGCCATGCCTTACATTTTGACTAGACTGCTTTACCATGTCTTCAGTATCATGAACTTGTGTTAAAAATGAGTATACATAAAAATCGTGGAGTTGCCAATACAGATATAGGCTGTAAGAAATAAAAACAGATGAGATCTGTTATGATGGACTGTAGGCTGGAAAGCTTCAATTTTCTAGCCAGCAGAAGAAACTGCAGTGGCCATTACAAAGAGATGAGGTACAAAGAGGAGTTCAGAAAAGATGACCGAAATGGGGTGAGCAGCATGTAGGAAACCTACAGAACAGTGGTTTACTGGAGCACATGTGGTAGTGAGCCAGGGAATCCTCACCTTTGTACTCCTGCACAGGACTGCCCCAAGGAAATGCGTCGGAAATACGTGTTTGATGTGTTTAGTGGGACTCTTAAGGGCTGTGATGAACACGCCTGTGCTGTTTATTACTGGCAGGCCTCGCAAAGGAATTCTCATTTGGAATCCAGGAGTGGTTTGGGGAACTGGCAGAGGGTTAATATCTGCAAAGCTCAAAGGTATGTGAAGTGCTCAAGGTGCCTGCTCACAGCCTAATACGCTGTTTGTCAGTGGGCTGTGTCATGTCTGTTGATGGGACACGCCAAGTCCTGTGACAAAAGCTGGGCTGTGACACAAAATTGATGCTGTAAAACATGCATGTTAGCAGGACTCTGTTGATCATGGCTCACTTGTAGGTTGTATCCTGGTGGCTCTGTAACATAACAACCTTTCTCTTGGGCTTACAAAATAATCCAAATGCTGGGACATGGTGCTGTGAAGCAAAAGAAGAGTCAGTGTATGGTTGTGCAGGTGCAGACTCAGCCATAGGCACCATGGACTGGGCTGCGTCTATATTTATTTTCTGCTCACTGTACAAGTCCTGTGCTCACAATTAACCAACGCCTCCCTAAACAGCTAAGAAGCTCTTAACAGCTTCCTGAGGTGATGCTGTGTTATAAGACATTGCATTGGTTGCACCAGATCGGGCACATTAGCAACACACTTTTGTGTTGTCTCTCCCTCTCCCCATATTTTGTTTTGTTTGCGTATCTGTGGCCACTAGAAAAGGGAACTTCAAGTTTACAGCACTCTGCTGTGTTCAGACTCAAGTATGGGATATTTACTGTATTTGGGGCAGATTTTTAGGCGACTATGTAAAATGAAGGAGATAATAATCTGATTTTTAAAAAACTGAGCATGGGCTTTTTTTATTTCCCCTGCGGGGTCAAAAATGTGGAATAAATCTTGTAAACAGAAATTACATGAAAGCTTTCTTACTTTGTAAAAAAAAACATACTTAAATCCTTCAAGCAGCTACATTAACATTAATACTTTTGGGTTTTTTCCTAGATGATGGCATTAGCATATGTGTCAAAAATATTTGTTATCAAATCAACAGATATTTTGTGATTACTGCCATTTCATTTCATACACGTAGGTTAAACATACAACAAGCAGGGGATTCAAGTCACTCTTTTTTTTTTTTTTCCCCTGCCCTTTCTAGCATAAGGTACATAAACCTTGAAAGATAATTTTTAACCTAGGAGTTACCCATTCATTACCAAAGTTGAAAGCAGGATACATTAAGTAGTTGTTTCCTGACCTCAGAGGGAGCTGCCTGTGTGCTCTCAGATCTGTGTCCAATAATTGCTCCTACCTAGGGGGAAGAAAAGAAAAAAGAAATTACACAGACCGACTGAATGACCACTGAAGGGTGCTTCCAGAGTAATAGCTGGCTTCTGGCAATGCTCCTGTTCATGTGACATAGTTTGTTGAAATACCTTTTATGTTACCCAGGGTTATCTTCTACCTTAAGCCTTTAAAAGGTCATTTTTGAAAAGCAGGAATATTGATTAGTTAGTGGGCTGAATCCTTAATCTTAGTGTTTATGTTGTGATCAAAAAATGTTAAAGAACTTTCAGTAAATGAAAATGTGTATGTGTGTTTGTGTGTGTGTAAGATTTAATTTTCTGAACTTTATTACTCACAGGTATACCAGACTGCTAATAGCAAACTTTGCCATTTAGTTAAATTACTTAAATACTTTTCCAGCAAGTTTGTATTCTAGAGCTATCTTATGTTCAAAGTCTGCTAAATCTGGCAGGTTAATGCTTTTACCCTGATCTGGCTACCTTGACAGGGGAGTCCATTCTAACCCCCTTTAGTGTAGTGCATCAGCTGCTTGCTCAATGCCTTTGTCCTGCAGAATCATTATAGAGTGCCTTTAGTTTTGTCCATTTCCACTTAGCCTAAACTCACTTGAATGGAGTGAACACAATTGTAATGTGAATTCTATGTCACAGGAGTGAATAATCTTACAACTGTAAGGAGGTATGCTTTTTAGGAAGGTATAATATGTGTATTTTAAAAGGGAGGTTTGATTGATCCTGTGACTGACATTCTACTGCTGTTCCTCTGAATTTAGTAAATTCTAAGATAATTAGAAATGAGAGCATTTGAAAAAGTCTTAGCTTTTTTTTTTTTAATGTAATTTTGTTTGTATTTTACACTTTGCATACTTTGATTGGTGTGTTGGTTTTGGCTGGGATAGAGTTAATTTTCTTGACAGTGGCTAGTATGGGGCTATGTTTTAGATTTGTGCTGAACACAGGGTTGGTAATAGAGAGATGTTTTTGTTATTGCTGAGCAGGGCTTGCACAGAGCCAAGGCCTTTTCTGCTTTTTGTACTGCCATGCTGTCAAGGAAGTTGGGGGTGCATGGGAGGTTGGGAGGAGACACAGCCAGGACAGTGACCCCAAACTGATCAAAGGGATATTCCAGACCATATGTTATCATGTGCAGTGTACCACATTGGGGGAAAAAGGTGGAAGGGAGGGATGTTTGTTACTTGTCTTCCCAAGTAACCATTATGTATGATGGGGCCCTACTGTCCTGGGGATAGCTGAACACCTGCCTGCCCATGGGAAGAAGTGAATTAATTCCTTGTTTTTCTTTGCTTGCATGCATGGCTTTTTCTTTCCCTATTAAACTGTCTTTATCTCAACCCACGGATTTTCTTGCTTATGGCTCTCCAGTTCTCTCCCTGATCCTAACAGCAGGAAGTGAGCAAATGGCTGTGTGAGGCTTGCTTTGCTGGCTGGGGCTAAACCATGACAGTTCTTTTTGCCCCTCAGAAAGGGGCAAACCGCAGATGCTTTAGAAAGTGTTCATGCTTGCAAAAGAGTAAAAACTAGGACTGAAAAAAAAGCAAATCTGGAAAACTGCTACGGTAAGGAAAATTTTTACCTACAATACATTCCAAATACAGATCGTCATTTGTCTATTTCGCATTTCTCTACTATTGGAGAAGGCAATACATAGTCAGAATAAGTATCAACAGCAGAGGTAGAGTTTCTCAATGGGCGCTATTTTCTTTTCTGTTTTAACCTCTCCTTTCTGAGGTTAAATCATCTACCTGAAACGTTCGGGAATGGAAAATGTTGGAATGAGCTTCCCTGCAGGTGGGTTACTGTCTTTGTGGTTAGCCAGTAGATGTCATCACAAGACTGAGCCTCTTTGTCCAGGAGCTGTGCAGCACCCTTCCCTAATCCTGCACGCACTGGCCAGCTCATAACTGGCAGAAACCTTATTGCAGTTCTTGAGTGTGTATTTTCTGGCTGGCAGCACCTGTTGACTAATAAAGTGGTTCAAAGTATAAGTCATCTGCTAAGGAAGTGCCACTTACTGAGGCACTTTTCCAACAGAGTCGGCTTGAGCTCTCTTGGTAGTGCATAAGAATTGTTTGAAAGACTGTTTTCAACAGAGGAAAGTAACAATGATGCCTGTGGGAATTAGGAAATAGCAATGACAATATAGTCAGCAACATAAGGGCTCAGTAATGTCTTACAGATAAGACAGCAAATATGTTTACAGCTACAGCTGCAGCATTTAGCTTGTATAATGTGTTCCAGAATGGAAGAGTATGATTTGAAGAAGTATCCAGTGTTAACCTTAGCCTGTCCTTGCTGAATAATAATAGGAAATTTATCACTGATCTTATGAGAGAAAAACAAGGATTTAAAAAAATAATTCTTTCCTGAATTTTAATTTTAAAAATGTGTTCCCAGTCCTTATAATCAAGCAAAGTGTTTTAAGAATAAGTTGCCTAAATGTCCATGTCCTAAATATCCAAGTAGAGTAGAACCAAGACAGAGCCTTATGTCTTTTAGCTGTCCCTTCACAACAATGCAGGTTTTCCATAAGTCCCAAAGCCAGCCTGCACTGTTGTCTGGTTTCCATAACCATCTTAAATTGCACTAGTTGTCAGCGCTTTGGCATTTGAATCACAGCAATACTATATTCTTTTTCTGCTGAAATCTGTAAGCATGCTGTACAGTTAGCATATGTATGACCTTCCCCATGTATGCATCTCGGTAAGTTAATACTGAAGCCCTCTCAGACAATCATCACAGAAGCAGCTGTGGTGGTTTAAGATGTCATTGTCCTTCAGCTGTTCAGTACTAAACTTCTGCTAAAGGTTGAAGCCTCACAAAAGAGACAACAGAACTCTGTCTTTCTCTGCTTCAGCATAATGCTATACAAGTTACCAGAATTTGTTGACAAAGAGGCTTTAAATTAAGCTGGATAATTTGTGCTGGAGTAGGTGAGAGAGGCTTGCAAGTTCTATTCATTTACACTGCTAGAGGAATGGTAGCCTCCAGCAGAGGAGCAGAAACAAGTAGCCAAGGTGTATTAGCTTCTAATGCCATCTCATTCACTTCTTTGATGAATGTCTGGCTGCAGCCTAAAACTAAATATAACAATTTAGACAGCTGCAGTGGTATAGCTAATCTTCATATGCTCACTCACTCCAGTGTTTTACAGTATTGCCCCTATCGAAGACTAACTGTACACCAACATTGCTGGCGTGCCATTTGCTCATCTCTCAGGATTCCCAGCTGCCCCTGTCCAATAAATACATGTATACTGGAGTGTTACTTTAGTGCCCTGAAACCAGAAATGCAGATGTTACATTAAATACTCTGCATTTTGCATCATAGCCTTATAAAGCAGGAATTGTATGGATTCTCATGAGAGTCTACTTGAACTCAAGAATCTCTTCAGAATTTAGACACGTACACATTCCATCTGCTGTGGAATTTCCACCTGTCTGTAGTCATTCGTGATCTGCCTACAGCATCTGAGTTCAGTTTTCCTTGGAGTGTGCAGCATTTTGTTTACTGCGATTTGCCCATGACAAGTCCCATGGAAAGCAGCAGGGCCCATGGAGAGCAGCCAGAGAGATTCTGGCTCAGAGAAAGAGAGAAACCTCTCTGATAACTTTCTGGCACGAATGCTTGTCTGGCCAGCTTTGCCAGTAGTGGGGAGGGCAGGAAGGAAGCATTTTCTCTCCGTCTTAATTTTGCAGTCCTTTGTTCTGTAGTGCCACTCATTCCCTTTGCAAGAGGACAAGGTCTTTACAGGTATCCAGTCCACAGCAGTGAGATGACTTGTGAGAGTAGCTTGTGTACTACTTTTGTTATCTGAGACAATCTGAGAATAGGTTAAGACTGATGTTGCACTAAGGACAATCTAGCAAGAGGAGGCAAAGTATGCTGGTAGGAGGAAAGTACCATCTCCAGAGGGGAACTCATTATAGCAGTAGAGAGCACTGCTTGTATAAATGCTGCAATAAACTAAACGTACTGGTTACTTGCTGTAAATTGCTTTCATAGTGCTCTTTCTTCCAGATCTTTTAGGCTACCTTATAATAACCTACTGGTGATAATTCTTTCTCATCTGTAAAATGAAATTACTTGTTTCATAGTCTCTCTGGTATTTTTTGCAGGGACTTAATTTTTATTGCTAGAGACCAATTTTGACGTTTTAAAGTTTTGGAAACTTCACATTTATTTCAGTGACTGAGGTGACTATTTGGTGAAAACTTTGGTCCTAAATGTACAGATAACACTGAAAAATTTCCTTCAAGTGCAGGTTATTGCTCTTGAAACTGTCACTTTGAGAAATGTGGTAAGATTACAAGGTCAGTCGTGGCAGATGCTTTGTTAAATAAAAACATGTGACAATACGAAGCATCCAGCATAAAATTTTATTGTCCGTTTGTTCAATATGTAAAAGTGTTTCATTACCATTTTGCAAGACACACTGTATTTGCATGCTGTCTTTAGTTCCGCTTATCAGTCAAATAAAGTCAACTGGTCTCTTCCCTTGTTTCATGCATGCAGTTGGATAAGGAGTATACAGATGTTACTTGTAGTAAAATCATGTAACTGTCAGCACAAGGCAAGTTAGAGAGGAGAATGGAGACTGCATTTTAGGAACAGTTTTCTGGAAGAGCATTAATAATCTACTGTTAAATAGAAATGTGTATCTGAAAGTTTTACAAATTACATGGTTTTGAAAACCCATCAGGAGCGTTAAAAGGATTTACATCTGAACAGATGTCCAATATGGTATTCAGCTGTCTTGAAATAAGACGGGATAAATTAAGAAAGTTCAGAAACGTGTTGGGGAGTAGGAAACAACTTGAAAACCATATTTGCCTAATAGCACATGCAGAAATTTTTAAGACTGAGTTTATTGTAGTGTTGTTAGGTTTAAGAAACTGACTTAATGGATAAACTGTCAACTTCATTTAATATGTGAGCTTGTGTAGATGGCAAAGAGAATTCGTTCTTGATAAAGCACAGAGTATTGCACTGGGACACGGAGCAGTCCTATAGAGCATGTCAGGACATGACTGATGGAGTGGCTATTCTCTTCTGTGTTGGTTCTTACTGCACTTCCCCACCCCCTTCCTATAGTATCCAAACACCTTTCATTACTACATGAGCAAACACGATTAGCATCTGTCACAAAATGTTCTTTCTTTCATCCTTTCCTTGGGGAAGAATTGTGTGTGCAGTGTAACAGCACTTTTTTTTTTTTTTTAAATGTATTTGTTACATTATTATATGTTTTTTGAAGAGAAATCAAAGGTGTATTCTCTGACTCAAATTGGAAGATTTGTGATGGTTCTTTAGTCCCAGGCGAGTTCATTTTACAAACTCAGACTAGCTCCCAAGCAAGCTGTGTTTCCTGCACAGACAGGCTTTACCTTCAGGAGAAAAAAATCTATTATGCCTGTGGACTATTGACTAGCCAGTTGAACTGGAGTTTTAAGCAGTGTTTTAAATATGCTCGGCCCAGACTAATGAGCCCCTTAAAGGAATGTTTTTTTTTTTTTGGTTTAAACATAAGTCAGAGTTCAATGTGAAGTCATCAAAAACTGCTTAACAAAGACTGTACACACCTTTAAAGTCTCTGTTGGTCAAATGAATGGGAATGTTTGTTATCATTTAGTATTCCCTGTTGACTGAAGGCCGCATGTTAAAGATGGATCACATCACTGTGACTATGAGAGAAGTGATAAAAATAAGTATAACTGGGTTTTTTCCCTGTAATTTATGATAAAAGCAAAGCCTTGCCCACATAATCCTTCTTTTTGCCTTCAAACAAAAACCAAACCAAGTTGTTTCTGAAGAAACTTGTTCTTGATACATAATTATAACCAAAATTAAGCCTAGGTTACCATCATCAAAATCAGAAGTAGGCCAAGTACACATTCATTTTTCAAAGCTAGTATCTTGGACACAATGCAATTTAGTTTCAGTCCTGGCCAATCACAAAAGCTGTTTTAAAGCTTACAGTCACAATACAACTTCCATGGTTAAAGCACTTGCTCTCAAATGTTCAATGCAATATGTGCTTCCTTTCACTTTCTTTAGAGATGCCACCACTCACACAATGATACCTACAAACAGTGCTTCCTGCCATCTGTTTGCTCATAATTTTTCCCTCTTCTATTCCTTCAGCATGATAAACTATCACCTGATTAATAAGAGGTGGGTTTAAGACCAGTATGTTGTGTCACTTACTAGATATACCTATCTCCAAAAGGAAGCTCTGAATTAGGTGAAAAGATTCCCATTTATGATTTCACAGTTATAAGGTCAACTTTCATTTATCATTGCAAAGGGCCAAATTTTCAGGCTTGACTGATGTTGTCTGTGGAGGTTGATATCCATAAAATTAGAAAGGTGACATTAATTTCCTTCTACTCATTGATCACGCAAGGAGAGCTATTTTGTGCATGTAATCTATTCTTAAAAAGCAGACATCCAGCGACATGAACTGGATTTGAAAGTATACTCAAGATCAATTCAGGTACAAAGCTTTTCACTTCTGTTAGGTGATCGCAGTTTTGAGAGAAGTCTGTCGTATAGTGCAGAGGTGGAATCTGCTTTAGGCTGGTGGCAATCTCTGCAGGAAAAAAAAAAAGATATTTTCTTTTGTTCTCTGTTGATATCTAGTGGCTGTGGAGGTGTTATTGGAGAGAAAATGTTGTATATCCAAAGTGTGAAAGCACGAAAGTGTGGGCTAGCTGCCTACCTACTATTCCATTTATCCAAAAACTGACACCACCTAAAATGCTTTTGCATCTTTAGTCAGTTAATGGCTAAAAAAGTAAATATTAGAGCTGTTTTGTAGTTCCTTACTTGACTGAATTATTAGAGCTACAGTTAACCTTTCTGCCCTCATTGTTCAAAAGAACATATACTAGCAATATTTGGAAATATAAAATTGTTGTTAATGCATTGCTCCCACAGGTTCCGAATATGTTTTCCATCCTCTAAGTATTTAGAACAGTAGCTAGAAAGGCTGAAATAAAGACAGGACAGGAATTCTGTTTCTTAATGAAAAACAACACTCCTTATATCTGGTTCCAAACACTACTATAGGAATAACTTGCAATCAATTTATTTATGTTGAATTTATTCTTAGTACAAATGTATAGATCTTAAACCTAGTGACTGGCTAACCTTACTTAAATGATTTCCTGAGAGTGGTGAAACACTGGAACAGGTTGCCCAGGGAAGTTATGGAAGTGTTCAAGGCCAGGTTGGATGGGGCCCTGAGTAACCTGGTCTAATAAGTGGCATTCCTGCCTATGGCAGTGGAGTTGAAAGTGGATGATCTTTAAGGTCCCTTCCAACCCAAGCCATTCAATGCAAAAGCTCTCACAACTTCTTTGTACCTTTAGGTTAACACTCGTGTTATTGGATGCATAATTTGAAAGGTGTATTTTGCATACAGTTTTAAATTGAGATCCTGCCCTCTTGACAAATATGAGCTTAATTACATGAGACTACAGCACTTGGGCTTCTGGAAGCAAGGGTTTTGCATTCTCTTCTCCATCCATGTTTGGGGGGCATCTGAGGTTCCTACAGTTGTACTCTCACCACGAGGCTGTCGTACAAGACAAGGTCCAGTTGTGTGTTCTGATGTTTGCCAAACTAAACTAGAAAATTCCCTATTTAAAGTAGAAAGGCAACAAGTGGAAGCCTTTCTTTGAGTGGTTGGCCTTGTTAGCTAGTCGTATTTTGTGTTTAATGTTTGGATTTTTCAATATAAAGCAGAAAACATTTCACAGGATTTATTGTATTTAAAAATACAAAGTAGCTTATTTTAGTATGTATGAAAGAAAGCAAAAGATGGTACTAAGTTACTCTGCAGGTTTTATAAAATTTATCTGTAATTAGTGAATAGAGAAACTGATAAAGTTCTTGCAGCTAAAACAATGAGTGAGACGATAAAATAATAAAGATGGTTGGTCAAGGTGTTGATCATTATGCTTCTTATAACGAGGCACAAAAATGTCATGCTGGTTCCCCGTTGTCCTTCAGGTTTTATTGCTGGCTTTTTTCATTCATGGACTTCTCTGTGACTGGAATGATTGCCATCACCTTTTGTGTGTGGAATGTGCACGTTTTAAAGATGGATCCTTCTGTGCTCCTAATGTTACTGTGTAAGCAGGAAGCAAGCCTTGCTTTGTTGTAGGCTCAGATTAATCTAACAACCAGTGAAATTGAATCAGATCTGAGGCTCTTTCTATATTCTCCATGATCTTTGTGCAAGAGAGTATGGTGATTCTCTTGTGCGTGCTGTCAGGTACTCTTAAAACATCACTGAATTTAAAACTTGAACAAACATGAAATTATGAGAGATTTTAATTGGTGCCAGAGGTTAATGTGAAATTTATTTTGCATGTGTGTGTCTTAGTTACATTTACTGTAACATGATCAAGCAGAACAAAGAAAACTGAAGAACACATTGTTCAGATTCATCTTAGTCACAGTGCATTTTCTTCCCTGTATTTGCCCTGGTGTATGTCACAGTCAGACAGATCTGTTTATTCTCTAATACATAAGTAAACAATGAAAAAAGGATTTTCCAGCAGGTATCTGCTACTGGGTCAATCATTCACATAACTTATCTATACAAATTCTTTAATACCTGTAAGAGTACTATACTGACAAACAGTCACTTGTGTGTGTGCAGGGCTGGTGTCATAGAATCATAGAATGGTTTGGGTTGGAAGGGACCTTAAAGATCATCTAGTTACAACGTCCTTGCAATGGACAGGGACACCTTCTACTAGACCAGGTTGCTCAGAGCTCCATCCAACCTGGTCTTGAACACTTGCAGGGATGGAGCATGCACAGCTTCTCTGGGAAACCTGTTCCAGTACCTCACCACCCTCACAGTAAAAAATTTCTTCCTAATATCTAATCTAAGCCAATCCTCTTCTGGTTTAAAGCCATTGCCCCTTGTCCTGTCACTGCATGCTCTTGTAAAAAGTACCCCTCCAGTTTTCATATACATATATTTCGTAGTATGTATGGAAGGGGCACTCAATTGCAGCATTGCAGAAGAGTGAAACTAATGCACAGACCTCAATTTTCAGCTGAGACCTATATTCTTCAACCTTTTTTCTTTTGTGAGCATGTTGAATGGTTTAGTAAATAGGATACAATTGCAGATAAAAGCATTTCTAAATCTAAGGAGGTCTGCAAAGACAAAATACATTTTTAATTTCCTGATACTTCTGTAGATTTTTTTTATTTAGCACATTGGTACAAGTGATACACTATTAATCAGAGAAATTCCTTTTCTTTTTTGGTCTTCTGCAAACCAAAACAAACTAAGCTTCTGTCCATTTAGTTTCTTTCTAAAATTATGCATTTGCTTTAGAATCCATTCTTCTGGGTGCTTTACATCTTAGATATTTGTGTGGTTTTAAGTAGGTATCTGTGGGTGTGTACGTAAAACATGAGTTTAAGGGAATTAATTTTTAGGGGGTTTGGGTTTTTTTATGTGTGCTTTTCTTGTTAGGACATCACATCTCCATTTTGTGGAGTGACTGCTTACCTTTGAAGGGGGTGGCTGATGGGCAGTTAGATGCAAGGTAGTGCCTCACAGATGATCAAAAGGAGCAAGCTACAACATTTCAGAAAGCTCCATCCTTCAGTCACATTAGTACCCTGTGAGTCTGAGGGAAAGGAGTCTTAACAGAAAGCCTGGGTATCTGTAGGCTTTTGCTTTTCTTGGGAAGCATTGTAAGGCAGGAACCTTTATGACCTCTTTAAATGGTTGCCACAACAACCTCTGACTTCTATCAGGAATCATTTTGATGTCATTAAAAGTGATGTGATTTGTGTCACCATCAAAGTGTGTGTTCCTTTGTTTCACTCTGCATTAGGTATCAGACATAGGGGTGAAGTTGTTTCTTAGTGGAAATAACATGGAAAACTCCCTTTTCAGGTTAATGGCCAGATTTACATTCTAACACACTGATTTATACCAGTAAGGAATGTCAGCATGAGGGCTTGCTTTCAGCATCAAGAGACAGTATCGCTGCCAGGCACAGCAGTCCAGCTCTCTCTCCGCCGCTGGTATTTACCACTCTGCTGCTGCCTGCCTTAAACTGGCACAAGCACTGTTACTGCTGTGCCATGAACTCTGGGTCAGGGAAATCACACAGATTAAAATTAAACTCTTTCCACATTTAGTTCTACTAGAGATCAGTTCCCTAGAGCGGTTCCTTAAATGGCCATACAACCACTTGTGCCAGCTCCAGGAAGGGGACGGAGCAGAAGCTGGGACTGAGACCTCGCGGGGGAACAGGGAGTTCTGGATTTCTTACACAGTGCTTAGTCTGTATTTGCTGAATGCATACAGGAAGCCATGGCTCAGGGATGCGTTTTCAGTCAGTTCAATCCCATGTGAGACCAACACTGAAATGGATACTGCCTCCTTCAGAACACATCCTGCTCTGTGATGTGCATATTGCTTCAGGCTGCCTGTTTGATGCAGGCAAACATCCACACATTCATCTCAAAGATACAGTGCCAAGAGGCAGGGCTTGCAAATTTCCCTTTTAGCAATAGAGTCAGCTGCCATGTAACATGAGATTTGTTTTTCAATCTGCATACTCCCTTCTCTGAAAAAAAAAGTTTACATGTAGTTTGCACTAGATTGAAGACAGACAACGTTAGAGGACTAAATGTAGGTTTCTTGAATGTGTCTGGTTGTCAAAGGTCCCATTGTAGTCCTTGAAAAACTAGATGGCACAGTTGGGAATCACAAAACTATTTGGCCAATGCAAGTGTCCTCTTCAGGATGAGCTGAATAGCTCTCCAGACACCACTGGGCAGGTTTCAGTTCCCTCACCACAGGACCAAGTGTCCTGTGAGGGGATTCAGCCAACCTGCCTAACCTCAGTCCCACCCTGTCAAAGGACATGGGTTTCCCGATAATCCTATGTTATATTTGCCATCCCTCTGCAGATATCCCAGATACCTTAAAGGGTCTCAAATGACCCTGAATACCTATATTTAGACAGCAGGATCCAAATCCACTGACTAGACTTCAACTGGCTATAATGGATGCTTACGATAACTATCTTAGGATACAGACATCTACCTTATCCAAAGTTGGGTGAAACAAATCTCAATAAATGCTTTTCAAAAAACCTGTCTAACATAGCATGAGTGTAATTCAATGCAGTAATGTATCCCTACACAGAGAGTTCTGGAGAGAAAGTGGAGGAAAGCTTTCAGCTGCTGCTGGCAAGAACAGAAAAGGAACTGAACTACAGGAGTGCCTTCAGTTTTGTCCATTTCCACTTAGCCTGAACTTACTTGAATGGAATGAACACAATTATAATGTGAATTCTATGTCACAGGAGTAAGTAATCTTACAACTGTGACTATAACTATGAGCTGCATATACTCGATGATACTTGGGCTAGGATGTATAAGTGTTAATCCAGTAAAGGGTTGCATGAGTGGATAGTTGTCACATTTTTTGCCAGAACATTGCTCTCCACAATCTCTTTTCTTTTTGTGGTGTTCCATAAAGAGTATTCCATACAAGTAGTATGTGTCAATTTTCTGTATTAATCTAACAACGTACAAAGAAAGTGTAAAAGTTGATCAGGAGAAATCCATGTAGCTTCTTAAAAATGTAGGATACATAGCTGTTGGGAAGAAATCAGTATTCTTCCCAAAACTTTTATGAGAAATGTAAATCTCCATGGTCAAAAAATTGTGTCAGTGATTTGAGCATATTAGGTTTAAAATTCTTTAGCATTAATAATATTATCCAAGTTCCACACAAACCATCCTTAATACATTAGTGTAACTCATGTTAACCTGTAAATTAGTACTCACACAGCATTGTTTGCTGATAATTGCACTTCACGCTGCCTTGTGGACAAATTCAAACCATAGAAATGAATGCTGGCCTTGAGTTCACTGTTGGTGTTTGCAATATGGTGCTGAAATACTAGGAATGGAGGGAACCATTGCAATAGTATTCTCTAAATGTTTACAGTTTTTCTTCTCCTGAAATAATAATAGTATTCTGGCATAGGTTAGAACATATAAATATTGTACTTACTAGAGTAAAGAGATTTATACCTTGTTGAGTATGTCTCTGAAAAAGCTCTAAGCACTGTAAGCTGTTTGCTTCACACACCATTTAGCTTTCATAGGAAAATGATGAAAGTTTTCACATATTGTTCTATTATCGACCCAAATACTGTAGATTTCTTGACTACTAAGTGTCAGAACATATTGTGTATTGGCTGTAATATAGAATCATAGAATCATTAAGGTTGGAAAACACCTCCAAGATTATTGAATCCTACATTTGAGTGAACACCACCATATCAAGTAAACCATAGCACTAAGTGCCATGTTTAGTCGTTTCTTGAACGCTTCCAAGGATGGTGATTCCACCAGCTCCCTGGCAGCCAATTCCAATGCCTGATCACACTTTCAATGAAAAAATTCTTTCTGATATCCAACCTAAACCTCCCCTGTTGCAGTTTGAGGTTGTTTCCTCTTGTCCTGTCACTAGTTTCCAAGGAGGAGTGATCCCCATCTGGCTACACTATCCTTGCAGGTAGTTGTAGAGAGTAGTAAGGAACACCCTGAACCTCCTCTTTTTCAGCATAAAACACTGACAGTTCTCTCAGCTGCTCCTCACAGGACTTACTCTCTAGACCCTTTCCCAGCTTCATTGCCCTTCTCTGGACACACCCCAGCACCTCAGTGTCCTGCCTGAATTGAGGGGCCCAGCACTGGACACAGGATTTGAGGTGCAGCCTCACCAGTGCTGAGTACAGGGGGATGATCACTGCCCTGCTCCTGCTGGCCACACTATTGCTGACACAGGCCAGGACGCCACTGTCCTCCTTGGTCCCCTGGGCACACACTGGCTCAAGTTCAGCTGGCTGTTGACCAGCACCCCCGGGTCCTTTTCCACCTAGCAGCTTTCCAGCCTCTCTTCCCCAAGCCTGTAGTGCTGCAGTGGGTTGCTGTGACATGAGGTTTGCCACCCTGTTCTCCAGTACACTTAATTAAATGCTGTTTTTCTGCTTTTCAAAATGTGACTCAGAGAAGCAGTGCCCTGTGAGGACAGTGGTATGAAAACTGGCTATGAAATTTCTCTGACACATATTGCTGCCATCC
The DNA here is from genome assembly GCA_035583185.1 of Anabacerthia variegaticeps. Taxonomy (NCBI): domain Eukaryota; kingdom Metazoa; phylum Chordata; class Aves; order Passeriformes; family Furnariidae; genus Anabacerthia; species Anabacerthia variegaticeps. The sequence goes on from JAWWEW010000001.1 coordinate 51,798,918, forward strand.
CTCCTTGTTGTTGAATAATGTGAAAGGAAACCTTAAAAAAAAGGTTGGAAGACTTGGTTTATGTTATATATTTTTGTAAGCAGTTACTGTATTCACCACGAGAACAGCATGTGATGACAGACTGGAGAGAAAATGGTTTCTGTGGCCACACGTGAGTAGGAAAGTGAGAGACAAGTGTATCCAACAACCTGTAGAGTGCACTGTGGAAAAACACTGAGAGAACCCAAGATAAAATCTACCCTCCTCATTTATTTCCCTCTACCCCAAAATAAACCTTTTCTGCCTGTGGACCAACATGAGATCCTCAAGATAGAGCTTAATGAACTGTCTCAGGAATCAACAATCATCAGGGCTTAGTAGGCTCAGCAGAGCATCAAACTAGTAAATCTTTGATTCTGGCAGGGCTGAGTCATGTGGTATTACCCTTTATGCCATGAAGATGTACATGCTTCACTGGAGCCTGTTTGTATGGCTCTAACAGGATGCATGTGTCTTGCCCCCATGTTCATGTGCAAAAACACATTAAGGTATCTTGGTGATTGTAGATTGAAATACCTGTTTAATGAAAGAACTAGGAGACTACAACATAGGCCTCTTTGATGTAAGCACATACTAGAGTAAATGCATTGAGCAAGTAGTTTTTGAGACAGTACACACATTTCACTTCACTGTTCCCTCCCATGTTCTTTTCCATAAGGATCTTTATCAAACTTATCCTGAAAGTTGCTCATTAACTAGAAAGTAAAAAGAAAGTGCTTTCTCATGGTTGTGCTAGACTGTATTAGCCTCATTCCAAGTCCTTAGTCAGTATGTGAAGAGGTGAAGAGAGGAGCTATTGCTCATATTTCAGCAGCTAAGAAATCTGAAACATATGAATTTAGTAAAATGAGGTAAGAATAATGTCCTGAGGATTAGAAATATGTTTGGACAAAGACTTTCAAGGTCAGAATATGTTATCTTCAAGTGTTTGAGTAAAGGAGTGTAAAAAAACTTATCATGAGACCTCCTTTGGACTGCAGCACCCAGTTTTAGAATCATAGAATGGTTTGGGGTTGGAAAGGATCATAAAGTTCTTCTAGTTTAAACCATTTAGTTCCATTTAATCAAAAACGTCTAGAGATGGAGAGAAAGGCAAGAAGCCCCTCCTTTTGTAGGTGAAGGACAGTGAGAATATCCCTTTGGCCAGTTTGGATTAGCTGTCGTCTTTGCGTCCCTGCCCAAGATCTTTCCCATCCCCAGCCTACTGATGGAGGGTGGAATGTTGGAGAGGCAGTGCTGATGCTGTGTGAGCACTGCTCAGCAGTAGCCGAAACACTGCTGTGTTACCACCTTTCTAGCTACCAATGCAAAGCAGAGCACTGTGAGGGCTGCTGCTATGGGGAAATGAACTCCATCATAGCCAGACCAAATACAACTTTACAAATAAGATTAGTAATAGTTTCCTTTTTGTAAAGGCAGGAGATGGAAACCTAGATACACAAATTATTTTCTTAAATAGATAACACAGTATTAGGGTACTTTGGTTAAAGGTTAAAGCAGGAAAACTTCAGTGGCTGGGAGAAACCTGTAGCAGGTAGGAAGTCATGGACCTACTTTAGCAAGGTGTGAGCATTTGTGCGATTAAAGTTACATGTGCAAATGGTTGAAATCTAGTATGTTTTGCGTAACTTTTTAGATGTATCTCTGAACAGATAAGGAGTCATTGCCATATTTTTCTTTAGAATGTGTGGCATAGATTGTTTCACACAGGAGGATCAGCAGTGTATTGCTTTCAGGTTGACCAACTGATCACTCAGCTTTTATAGATGGGCTGAAACATACATCTTTCTAGAGGTATCAAATAGAGGCCCAGGAATCAGTGACATTTTATGTATTGGATAGTTGTCTGTATGGAGATTAATACTTTTGCCATTCCATCTTCTGTTGATACTGATACCTGTTTGATCCTATAGAACAGAGGAAAAAATCCTGTGAGTATAATTTATCCATTTCTTATGCACCTCTCATTAATCAGTCCTGTTAATTAAGACCTTAATTTTCTTCTATGATTAAGGTAAGAAGGGAAAGATGATCCTTAAAAGGCTTGCTGAGAAGAGCTTATCTTCCTTAACTATGAGGCTTTCACAGGTAGCTCTATGGCAGTCATTAGCTAGAAGGATTTCAGCAACAATCTGTACATATGTGGCAGGAGGGCTGCCCAGGCTGATTTTATCTGAGATGTCTTGTTAATCTCACTGAGCAAATGGTGAGCTTTGTCATCTCCTCACCTCTGCCCTGTTCTCCAACCTCTACTATATCCACTGCTATTCATAGACCTACAGTCTGAGGGTCTTCTCTGTCGTTCCTGGAACGGCTCATGGGCCTCAGTATCTGTCTTGTGGCTGCATCCTAGAAGAAGCAGGAATCCTAACAGATATCAATGACATTTTAAAATTTATTGGGACAAAGAAAATAAATATTTTGGACAGCCATGAAATCAGTTCAAAATAGCGACTTTAACACCCCCAGCAAAAGGAGGAGGTAGGTGATGACAGCTCAGTACTGTGTCATCAACATCGTTCGGATTGCTGCAGGCAAGAGGAGTTTTCCCAGCAACTTCCCAAGTGCCCCCCATCGTGCTGCAGCCTGGGGAACCTCTCTGGTTTGTGTGTCAGCAGCGTTATCAGCTACAGCATGCAACACGTGGGAGGCTGAGGTCATGTCCCAACAGGTGAACGCTATGCAGCTCTCTTTCAAGAAAGGGTGGGAAACACCTTTCTTTAAAACTGCTAAACATTTGTGCTAGCTGGCATGTTAAAACCACTGTGGTCGCACCTCCACACATTTCTGTATGAGCACTAAGGCAAAAAATGTAAACTTGAGACCAGAGGTACCGAGGCCTTCACCTGCCTGTATGTGATAGCCAGCAGATTTAGTGGGAGGTGGACTTAATTTGGGAAAAACATTGCCTCCCTGGCCCTTGGAAAACGCTGAAGGATTTTAATTTCTCAGTGCGTGTGGGAGAATGGTTGTGGAAATCTTCATCAAGGATTTCTCAGAGGCCCGAGTGTTGCCAAATCAACTTCAACCTGGCCTGTTAAAAAACACACCCTCGTATTTGAAGGTCAATGAGTAATTTTTGAAACAAATCTTGCCAAATCTATTATAAATAAAGAGGGCTTTTATGTAAATATGCATCTTCATTTACCAAGACACTGCAGTATTCTGCTAGTACATTAAGACAGGTAATAACAGTGAAAACAGCAATTTCTTTTCAAGCTGAGTAAAGTATGAACTGTACATAAGTAAGTTCTTAAAACATGTTGTATGCTAAAACCAGGTTTCGTTTTAAAGATGCAGTTTTTCTACTAATGATTTTTATTTTAATTGCTACTTATCTCAAAGTATAAGTCAAGATTTCATGTAGATGCAGAGAGAAAGAGGGAGAGAGAAGTGATGTGTTGGAAACAACATACTATCAAGACTGAGTTGTCATAATTTCACAGTCGCTTCTTTGCCCTGTCCCTCTGCTTTATGTCTGTTGAGCTTCTCTCTTGTAAAACTCACAGGTATATTATTCTGGAGTCTCAATTGCCCTATTAATTTCTAAAGTATTTTCATGCACTTAATTTTAATATTTAAACAAATTTGTGACATCTTGGCTTGAATATTTTGAGGACTTTTTGGCTTCTCCTGTGTTGTGTTTTTTCCCATCTTGCAATATACATTGTCACTGCAACATAGGAATTTGAGATAAAATAATACAGGAATATATTATAATTACTGCCTTAGGAGTATATAGTTCTGCCCTTTAGGACAGAGCTCAAGTAGCTCTAAGAAATTTGTCATTATATAAAAAAATAACCCATTAATGTGAAAATGTTTCTTTCTTCAGCAGAACTATTATCTTTGAGTACCTCTTTGCATGGCTTGTCTTTAATCAAAGTTAGTGACTTAAAAAGGAACCCTTTTTTGTTCTTCTTTATATCAACAACTTTGTATATTTTCATTTTTTTAATCTGCCCTTACTGAGCAGGACTAAGTCACCTGCAAAAGGTTATAGGTTTGGCATAGCTTAAAAAGGATAAAAGGCACCTCAGAGGAGTTTCTCTGGTCACATATTATTAAATGTTAAGTATTTGAGGGTACCTGGTACAATTACTCTGAAATGAATTATAAATAAATGTTAAATGAACCTGCCTGACATTTGTTCTCCTCCAGTCAGTCAGGCATTTCATTTGTTGTATTGCCAGAACAAAAACAGAACTAAAATTCAAGTATGTAAAGTGAATTCTTAATAAAGAAAAGCAGTTTGATCACTTTGACACACAGTTAAAAGAATAGTTTTTCTCTCAGTGCTCAGTAAATTACAGCAAGTCCAGTTTATAAGATGGAAACACTCTTCCAACTTGCTTACAATAGGTTTTGCAAATAACAACAACCTCTTTAATCCCTCTTGCATACATTTTCTTCCTAAGGCTGTAAAATTTAAGATTTATGAGTTTGGATTGTGATCTGAAATGGAGGAGAATTTTCTGTAAAGAGGGTGTTCAACAACTAGAATTTAAAAGTTCAATTACTTCTTCTTCAAGAGAAATTTGCCAATTTGACACAAAAACAATTCAAAATTCATTGTGAAAACTCAGAGGCTTCAGTTTCAGACAGTACCCACTCATGCACCCTGGTTTTAAGCATGAGAATTATTTTTGAAGCATTGAAATGTTAGATGCTTATGTAAGAGTTTGCAGTGGCAGGTTCTCAATGAAAATGTAATGTAATGAAAAGGAAATTAGTGTTTGTGTACATATATATATGTATATATATATACGTATGTATGTTGGTTTTTCCAGAAAAAAAGGAATTTCTTAAAATACTACAATATTGAGATAATATTTTGATTGTAAGTATGTTTCTCTTGGCTCCTCTTCTATTATATCTTTCATTTGTGAGGTTGCAGTACACCTTTCTGTTACTACTCATTTTGAAACCAGGGCTTAGGATACCCCATGACCCTCAAATTTAACACTTTGTCTGATTAGGCTTTAAATGACAGTGGTTTTCCTATGGGCTAATACATGTGTAGCACTGCTTTAAAGGTATAAACAAAAACAACAAAAAAAAGTCCCATATATGACAGTAACTAAGCTAGTTGAGCTAAACCCGTTATTCTGTGAGATGAGGAAGTGAACCTTACTTCAGTTCAGTTGGAGCCTGTTGGAAAAAGTTGTCTGGCGCCACAAAACAAATTAGTAAGCAGAGACCTGAAAACTATCAAAGTTTATTTTAAGAATGTTTTGCCAGAGATCTAATAAATTTACTTGTTGCTGCAGGCCATGCATGTATGAAGCCTTACTAATCCAGGTGGTGGGTTTTTTCTTCAGAGGGATGTGCAGGGTGTGGATCTTTAGGAAAAAAGTATTCTGCTTTAGGTAATATAGGCATTGTTTAATGATAGATATGACAGTTTGAGTGGTATGTTTGCGTTTTCTCTGTTACTACTCACAAGGCAATTTAAATTAACTTTCTCATGCAAAGTTAGTTTGTGACTACACAAAGTGCTAATTAGTTTAATAGCAACATGGAAATAACTTTACTGTAACAGAATAATCCTTCTAAACCAAAGAGATTTTTGTTACTATTTTTAAATATTCCAAGTAGTTTGATTTACAAGTTTCTCATATTACAGTTCAGGACCAGTTGTGTCTTTGGATTTTCTCATGACCCTTCTTAGTCAATAAAATTACATCATTGGATTTTAGTTAGAGATCTAGACTGGTGAGTTGAACACATTCCTGTTATATTCAATGAAGTGGGTCAAATCTTTCCAGAGGGTGATCCAGCTGTTCATATACAATGTACCTGTAGTTCCTGCAGATGTAGTTCTTTCCATTCACTGTGACTAGACAGCTAGCTTAAATTTAACATATGTCTTTTACATGATAACGTTAGATTATATGAATCCTACCTTTAAGTTGAATCTCTTGTAGGATCTCTAAAGCAGATTTCTTGTCTTCATTTTTTTGTGAAACAGGAGCCAGTTGATTATGTTCCTGTGCACTGGGATTGGAGCAAAAACATACTGTGTTTTGCAAGTAGTGGTTATTCACTGGAACTATTGAATAGGTGTGCTCTGAATTTGTTTCTGCTCAGAAGCAGTGGTTATCCTGCAGAGCTAGTCCTTTGCTTACAGCATGGAATCCAAAATCAGGAAGCGGACCTTTTGGATTCCCTTGAAATCAGTTACAAAGCTGAGCACTTAATATCTTAATCGCTTTCAAACACACACAGCACTCCAGCATCTTTTTTTTTCATGATTCAAATGGGGCTCCTCTCTGTCTGCTTTGCTCTTTCCTTTGAAAGCTCCTAGCGTCTTAGTGCAGCCAACAGAGGGAAAGTATCCTGGATCTTGGGGAACTAATTTGTACTGAGTTGATTTAAATGGAAATTAATTTAAAGCTATGAAATGAAGTGGCTGAAGAGGCAGTGCATGTTCGCTTCCACAGTTTTTGTTAATGAAAATCAGGTTAATCTCTTAATCAGAATCTGGTTAATCTCCTGCAGAACTGGAAACAGCCTTGAATTGGGAATTCCTTGTATTAACCCAGCATGAATCTCCAGACTGTGCTTGGAGACATCCTTAGTTACGCTTAGTTGAATTTTACTAGCATCCAAATTTAATATGCACTAGCTAACCTTTACATTTATGTCTCATCTCTCACTTCCCCTTCTCTTTTTGTAACAAAGCAACTACACAATACTCTTCAGATACTTCTTTTGCTATGTGACTTCAAGCATTTGCTTACGCTGAGCCCTGGCAAATGTGGCCATTCCAACTTGTTTCTTGGAGGTAGACATAAAACAGAAGCAAAAAAAAAGTAGCAGAAACTACTGAAAGACGGAAACTGTCTTCAGTTCATTGGATACCAGCAATTACACTCTAGGCAAGCTAAGTCCATAATGCTGGGAAGTGTGTGTTTTCTCATGAGAAGTCAGAGAAAGCATTGTTTTAGTCCCTAATCATTAGGGGCTAGTTTAGGGGGTTGGTTTTGGCTATTCTGCCAATATATTGGGTTACAGTGGCAGATAGAGTGCAGAAGGGTGCAGAGTTCAGTGAGTTATTTGAGTAATTGGAGTCCATGATAGTACATTTGAAAGACATTTATAAAGGTGAGGCATTTTAATGGTTTTCTAATTGGCTAAAATCGTTAGATTAGCTTATGCATTGTTGAAGTCAATTCAAAACATTGTAGTGGCCTATTTTATGTGCTCGGTTTACTTAGGTGTTTCACTTCTGCAATTTCTGTGGGAAATTAAGGTGGTCATGACAGAGGGAATAGAATATGATTATAGAATCATAGATTAGTTTGAGTTAGAAGGGACCTTTAAAGGTCATCTAGTCCAATAATGTGCTGCCCCAACGCACTGAATATAGAACATTTATTATTTCTTTTATTGCTGGTGGTTTTTAATAGTTTAGCAGATAAAAATATTTACTTTGCCTTTTTAACCTGGAGCTAGACTGTACTGGGACCATGACACATTATGACAAATGAGAGTTGTTGAAACTATGTGCCTTGAACTAAAGATATATATATATTTATTCTGACTGACAGAATCGCCTAACATTATACATTCTCCTGTATTCTGATAGAAACAGGTTTATACTTACCATGAATGTTTAGCAAATAGTGTGAGGAAGTGGAAAGTGCTAAGGTTTCTTAGGGAGAGCTTCATGGCTGAAAGGGGAATCATGATGCTGGAGACTAAGATTTCTGCATTTCACATCAGATTTTACTTCTAATAAAACTGTTGAGGTAACTTTATCCTGGCATATATTATCTGAGTTGGCTTGTCACAGAAAGATTCTAATCAAATAATCAAAAATTGAACAGATGCCTAAAACTGGACAATTCCCTTATCTTCCCTTTCTCTTTATCTTTGAACTCATGTTCAGGAGTGTGTTTCCTTTCTCAGTTGCTTGATATACCTACTGCAATGAGGAGATCATGGGAAAGAGAAGGACAGAGTAGTGCCAACTTAAGTAACCTTGTCTGAATGAGACACCCCGTAGGGTCAAATATTTTGAACCATGGAAGAAAGACTGCAGCTCTTGCAGACATACAAACAAATCAGCAAGTATTGCATTGCCGTGCAAAGATTTCTGAACTGCTAATATGTCACAGCTGATCTGGTTCTTCTTATTAGCATCCTTATGCCATCTGTTTAGAAAGCAAAATAAGAAGAGGAAGGACAAAAGACCGATAAAAAATTTTGAAGAAGCTCTTCTTAGTTTTATTTACTGGTTGTTTTTAACTCTTTCTTGTGTTTGATATATATTCTTTGTCCTGAAAGAACTTATATATTGGGTTTTTCCCCATTAAACAACCTCCCCTAATGACTAAAGAGAGCAGATATGTTGTACCATGAAGCTCTTGCAGGTCCCAGATAGCTATGTTTATATAGACATATCTTGTGGACAGAGAGTCTGTGTGGCTGTGGTTATACATGGTAGGCACTCTTTAGGTGGTCCATTTCTGATTTATGCCATGAATACTGTATAGGGAAGCCAGATGTATTCTTTTGTATCAGTAAGTGAATCCTATGGTGTAGTTTTATGCTTTTATTTATGAATTCGGGTCTGGGTAGCTCTTAGGAACAGCAATGTTACAATCAGACTTTCTTTATGAAAAGGCCATTCTTTATGGCCCCTCAGATCGCCAGTGCTCCAGAGAAAGGAATTATTTTTTATGCTGTCTTCATATAGCTCAGCAATTGGTGCAGAAAACTGGAACCAATTCTTTCCTTCTCAGGTCTTTGTATCATGATAGAAAGTTCTGACAATCTAATCTGTATTTTTTTCATGGCTGTTTCATAAATGTGAGATAGCTGAGCAACGTGGTTGGAAAGATAAATGCTTAGATGGGAACATTAGTTCTAATATTTTTCCCTTTAAGCAGTTTACTGATCAAGTCCTCTTCCCCCTCCTCTTTTATTCATGTTGTGTAACTGAAACCGGTTTTTCCAGATGACTTGATCTTTTTAGGAATTTCTTGTTTGATGACCTGTGCAAAAATAATACATCACTGTTTTCTGACAGGCAAACAGTTTGCTGACAGGACTCCTATAAAGACCAATTTCAAATTACATCCATCTTTGAGTTGTCATATTCAGGCAAACCTTCTCAGGGGGTTTTGTCCTCAAAAGCCTCTGTAAGTCATGAAGTCACTTCATGACTCTTCTTACATTAGATCCTTACCTTTAGCTCCTTAAAAAGTTTTTAAATGTGTCTCACAACTCTTGCCATCTTGTTTCTCGTGAATGTCCCTTTCAATTTAGCACTGCTGCACTCTGATCTCTGGCAAAATTCAAAAAACAAGTTTTTGTGCCTCACTAGAGCAACATGTTGCCAACCACATCTCACTGATTTATAAGCGAAGTTACTTTGGATTTACCTTGTTCTAACCTGGCCCTCCTTCCTTTTGTTTAGTTCTAAAAGTAATGGCTTCCTTATCTGGAATTCTGATGCATTTGTATTACAAGCACTTGTCTGGGAGAGGAACAAAAGCAAAACTGTCGCTGGGGTATAGTAGCTTAATTATTTGCCCAGCAGCTAAATTTTTGACTGTGCCTAAGGGAAGTGCTAGTGAGCAATGCACAATTCATCTGCCTATAGAAATATTAAAGGGCAAGCAATTAATTTAATACTGTACCAAGTAGAAGTGGCATGTGCAATTTTATTTCTGAGATTTTATAATTTTTAAAAGCTATACTCTTAATATTCTTTACAGATGTTATGTGTGGTGCTGGGCTATGTTACTATGTTGTAGCAGTTTCATCTAGATCAGGCATGGGGGAATTCATCTTACCGAGGATTAGGTGTCTAAAAGTGTCTACAAAATAAAGGATCACAACAGGCATTTTTAAAAGCTGCTGAGGGAAAAAGTATATATTCCTTCATATTTTGAGGCACTGCTAATCTCATTCAAAAATATATGCCTAAATTAAGTCATAGCCGTACAAAATGCCTCTTTCTTTGTTCTGGCTGTAAAGACAATTTAGAATTTCTAACCCAAAAATAAATACCTGGAGTTAGATAATTAGATATAGTGTATCATATGCTTCCTGGTCTATTGTGTCAGAGGGATTTAATAATGATGGTGATGATGATGATGATGGTAACAGTAGTTTTATTCTTTGGGGACTTGTGTAATTTAGAAAAAATATCTTCTGAATAAAAAAAAAACAAAACAAAAAGTGAAGACAGAAAGATCTAAAATATCTATATTTTTTTTCTTAAAATTCTAAATCTGATGGGTTTAGTTCTACATATTCTAAAAGATGAACAATATATATTCCAGGGGCAGAAGTAGGTCTGTAAAAATCGAGGCTTCCTGGAACTTCCTTGGAAATATAATTTTTTGTTTCGTTGTTGGGTTTTTTTTGTATTCTAAGAGAAAAATAGAAAGAAACTGATGAAAGCAAGAAATAGGTGAAGACAATATTAAATCTTTAATATTCCCTTTCTTGTGCTTTTTTTCTTCCTAAACTTCATTCTTAAGAGACCTGTGTATAAAATGTAGATTGTGTGCTTGTGTCCACAACACATTTAGACCTTTAGTTCTTTGGATAAGAGAACAAATTATGCAAGATTTTATTTTGCTTTCTATCCTCTGGTTGGAATATCTTTTGTCTAAAAGAGTACAAAGTCTGCTAGAAGATTTTCCTTCAACTGGGAGGTTTCCAATATCTGACATTCTCATTTCTAGTAAGCTCATGCAGCACTATTTTTTCTCACTCACGATATTAATTGGTTCTCTATCATCTATTTGACAGTAAATTTTATTCATTTTTTATCTCAAAGACTTTCATCCTTCTGTCAAATCATGGTTAAATTGGACAGTGTGTTTAAGGCTGGGCACACAAATGGCTTTTCTCACTCAGAGAACAGGACATATTCTGTTACATTTGTCCCCAGAAAACTAATAGCAAGACATAACATGGCTAACATAATGTAAATGCTGGTGTCATTACTGCTGTAACACTATAGTTGCTCATTCCCTTGTGATGCTCATTGTAGGTTTTGATATGTGTGTTTGTAGCCTTCCCCTTTGTCAGTAGCAATAAAGATCAAAAGAGCAGAAAGAAGCAGGGTGAGGAGTGCAGGGAGATACTCCAGTAACCATTTCTTTCCTTTCGTTTACACATTGCCTTTATGTGAGATTGCTCAACTGTAGTTCTTGATTTTTTTTCTAGTAGACAGGTCAATAAAGAAACATAGAGGTTTATCTCTGAAGCAGAGTGAAAGCATATGGAATGGCTGCCTAATTTTTCAAGAATGGAAGAAACTCCAGGGAGTAAATCAACCTTCATTTGTCCCTTCCTCTGGTAGTTAAGCCGTGAATGAATTGAAATACTTAGATATGTTTCTGTGCTGCTCAGAGGAATTACTTTATTCACTTCCTTGTGTACAGAAGTGTTAATTTCTAAAGGGAATTTCTTGCACATTTTAGACTGTCGTTACCTGAGCAAACCTTGTTCTGTAGCAGCACCTTGTGGGAAGGAAATTAGACTACAGTCTCCCACACGAGCCAACATTCCCAGAAGACAGTGAGCATCTGCCATCAGTGGGCTGAACAGCTTATTTAATTATTTCTATAGAAATTAGAGGATTCTCCTAAGTAATAAAAACCATATCCAGTAGGATGATATACAGAAATTGATTTGTCATGCCCTTTTATCTGTGGCATGCAGAATCCTGACACTGACAAGAAATGCCTTTTGACTGTGGATAATCAGGAAACAGATGGAGATAAACTGTCCATGAGAAAGTAAAGCTATGTTATATTTTATCAGAAATGTGTCAATCTGAGATATTCAGTCTGTTGTATAAATATTTGGTTTATAGTCAGTGAAATAGGTTCTGCCTCTTACTTATTAACTTGCCAACTGAAAAAAAAAAGTGGACTTCAGAGTGCCATCTGTTTGTATTTTTTGGTTTTAGATTTCTCTTTTAGCCCTAAGAAAAACTCCATAAAGCCTGTAATTTCAATATATATTTCCACTTGGTTTGCAGTTATACAAATACCATTAACTGTAAACGCAACAAGTTCATTTCTGCTGCAAGTGAGAGATTGGGCTAAGGCAAGTTGAGCTTCTAAGCTGGTGCTTAGTGTTTTGTGGCTAGAGTTAAATTACTTCCATATTATTCCCTCCAAAACCTGGAGGGATGCATTCTGTGTTCCTGCATTGCTGTGTCTTCAAAAAGGGAACCTACTTCTGTGGATAAATACATATGAGCATTTTCATTTGAGGAGGACTGTGAAGGTTCTCTCAATTATTCTAAGAGGGAATAGTCTTCAAGGGAGACACTCACTAGCTGTGTGTACTGTGGGCTGTCCTGTGCTCTGCATTCCGAGTGCATGGAAACCATCCATGTTCAGTGAAACTGCAGGGAAGCTGTTGTGCTACTGCTATAGGAAAGACCTTGGAGGGGATCCCTGGAATCTGCCTTCTGCTACAGTTGTCTGTGTGCAAAAAGAACTGAGGGCATCTTTTGGTGTATTGAAAATTGACTCTTAAAACACATTTCAGCAGCTTATTCACCTGGGGACAGTCATCATACTGTGAAGATGGGTCATTGCAAAATAATTTAAGATAATTCCAATACGCATTTGTATCTCTCTAACTCTTCTCAGACAACATAGGCAATCATACTTAGTCCAACAAATATGTAAGCTTAGGAGGGCATCAGCATAGCTATAAACTGTGTCATGCATTGGGGATACCTAATCCTGTTGAAAACATTTCCTAGGAAGATGTGAAAGGTGTTCCTAAAACCATACAGAGCTGATGCGTGACTTCTCAACCAAAAAGACCGGAAATGGTTGGATTTAGTGAATAAAATATTGAGGTTTTAGGCTGCATAGGTAAATGCAGTCTAAAAGGTGTAATCATCTCTAGTCTCTCAGGATGCTAAGGGTCTTTCAGTACTTTTGATGGTATCAGGGAAGCTCTGCATGATGTTCTACATTGTGTGTTATTTGAAAAAACCAATAGGGTTCTGCAGAAACTTGAGTCGTGCACAATTTTTGTAGTTTCTAAAATAGGCATCCCAAATACATTTTGATTAATTCTTGATCTTTTTTCCTTGAAAAATAAGAAAATTAGGATACTATGTTTATGCATCTAAGATAAAATTTATTCCTATGTGTACCAAAGGTATAATGGTTGAGTTCTTTACTTGTTATTTCTTAGTTTTAAATCTTTAAAACCTTTGGAGTGTGATTTCCAGATAGATACACAGCTTACCCAGGTTACAAGGTTGTCCAAAGACAAAAAAATGAAAAGTTGTAATTATATCTTTATAACTTTGTTTTACAGGAGGCAATAAGCTGAAGAATCAACATTTTCGCTTAAACTGGGCATGGATCTCCTTAGAAAAGGAGTATTACTTAGTAAATGAAGACTCCAAATATCTTGATGTTGTTCTGAAACGGAGAGGTTACCTGGGAGAAACATCTTTCATAAGTAAGTTCAGTTCTTACCAATTGTTTCTCTAAATCACTGCCCAGCTAGTTGATAAAATGTATCAATTCAACTATATCCTATTATTTGGTTTCATGATAAGCAAACTATATTCAAAGCAATATGTTTATTTATTAAAGCAATTATCTGTTGTTATGCTAAGTATATGATTTCCTTAGTTATATGATGAAACTTTCCCTTATTTTTTTTTTGTCTTCTACAATTAATTTTGGACTAAACAACATACACAGTCCTTCTTTCTTTGATTTGACTGATACCACTCTTTATTTGTTTCACAGAATACAGTTCCTTTTAAGATTTATTTTTTCCCCCTGTAATGAGAAAATACAGGTTTAGCAATTGGAAAGGCAGCAATAAACATATATAATTTTCCAGGGAGGCTATTGTGAGCTGGTCTGATCAGCAGCTACAAGAATTAGATTCCTTTTCTTCAGTCAATGTTGGCAGTCATCTGAGACTGATACAGGAGGTGTTGAAAACTGTTTGCAGCGTTTGGGGAGCAAAAAGGTGAAAAAAAGATTGTGTTGTCACATTCTGCAACTTCCCACCTGTTTCTAGCTTCTGCAACTGTTCCCATCCTCTGATGCACCAGGGAACATTATCCTTCTACAGTTTCACATTGAAACCTCTGGTGAGCTTACACTGCTTAAAAAACCCACTCAACTTAAAGCTGTTTTTGCAGAGATATGGAGGCATTTCCCTGCCATGGATCACAAACTCATGCTTAGAAATCAGGTTTCTGTTTAAGTCTCTTTCTGAATAAGGATCTGAGTTTCAGGTAGCGAGATGTAGTTGGGACACCTACTTTGGCATGAGATTTAAAGGATACAGACCTTAACTAACTGGGTCTAACTTAAAAGGCTCTATTCTTGAACAGTGGACTAATAATATAATTCTTTTAAAGAAAGAAAATGAATGGAAGAGATAAACGAAATACAAAGTTAGGGATGTGTAGTTTAAATTAATTACTGGTACTGAATAACAAATGCTGATGTGACTTGTGATCCTTCAGGTAGAGTCCTTGCAAAATTTTCAGCCTACAAATTCAAGGTCAGTCTCTGAATTGAGCTGACTGAAAATCCAGCAAAACCAGTTTGAATAACTTGCCTCCGACTGACTTAATCCTACAAATGGAATTACAGAGTTGGAAAGAGCATAAAAGATACTGATCAACATGCATACTGGCCTTTTTACTCCATATGCAGTGCCAAAGTGGATGAAGGGTTATAGGTTATATAAAATATTGGCTGTGACATGGGAGGAAGCACAAGCCTGGAGCAAGAAGGGAAAGTTTTGTTGGGAAAGGTGATATTTTTCAATGCTTTAAACAATACAGTTGGAAGAAACAGTCAGAGAAGGGAGGTTTTAAGATTTTTTTTTTCTGAAAACCTGAGAAAGGCCTATAAGATTTAAGTGGTACTGTGGTATTTAAACAAGGCCAAGTGGATGAGTTGGAGATAGTTGGATAGCAATATAATTTTCTAATGAGTGCCTGTGAGACCACCTTAAACTGGGAGTGAAATGGCAATGAAAACCTCCAAGGCCAAAAGGCCTGTTCTATCTTTATGGGTTGAGTTGTTACGTTTTATCCAATGGCCTTACAGTTTCAACTCACTTGAATTTGATGATTGTTGTTATGCAAACACTGAAATATGAGGATAATATTTTTTTTTAAATGCTTACTGCAGTGGCAGTGAGAACTATATCTCAGATTTTACATCTTCTTGCATCCTTATTCAATATGTTATACCCTTTTGTGTCTTTGTATTTTCCTTAGCTTTCCCTTTAAAAGCTAAACTTTCCAGGGTTGTTTTTTTTTTTTCAAGAGAAATACATATTTTCTAAAGTTTCAGGCAGCATATTATTTAGATATTCTGGAGCAGAAGAGAACACAGAATGCTAAAAGGGAAGGGAAAAGTCTGTTGTCCCTTTTGGGCATCTTTACGTGAATTATGGGGAAAGTTAAACTTGACTGTAACCTTAGAGAATGCAGAGTTTTTCTAGTAAGGAATTTTACTTTGGCTAATTCTGTCCAAATTGCTTCTCATAGTGTTAACTTGCACCACTGTCTATGACATCCAGTATAAAACTGATCAAGAGTAATGGATTTGCTTTGTACATTCTCAGGTTGTCAAAAGTATATTTTTCTAAATCTTCTTTTTTAAAGATGAAATCATGGAAGAAATAGTGATGGTTTTAATGACCTGAATTTCTGATTTTGTCAGGTATTAGCACCAAAGATGGTACAGCCAAGAAAGATAAAGACTTCAGAGGAAAAGCCCAGAAGCAAGTGCAGTTTAATCCTGGTCAAACCTTAGCGACATGGCGAGTACGGATTTTGAGTGATGGTGAACATGAACAATCTGAGTCCTTCCAAATTGTTCTTTCTGAGCCTGTCATGGCAGTTCTGGAATTTCCTGCTGCATCCACAGTGGAAATTATTGACCCAGGAGATGGTAAGAACCTTTCCAGAACTGTACTGCCAATATGTGCATATACCAAAAGATAAACTGGAGAGCAAATGCTGTGTGTAACAGTGGATAGTAACCTTTCCTCAGAATATTTCTGAAGGCAGAAATATTGGGCATTGGGTAGCCATTTGTCCTCTGTCTCTTTAAGTGCTTCATGAATAGCTGACTCAGGTAACATGTTTTTATGAAATGCTTACATTTTTTTCTATGATATATTATTTCTAGGTTTTGTTTGTTTTCATTTGAGGTATAACAGGTTTTCCATTAATCATGTTTGTAAACAGAGTGTATCTGCACAGGTGGCTGGAGGCTGTCTTGGTGTACTTTGTTGTGATAATTCATGTGGGAGAGGATGGTACAGGAAAGCCTAAGCTCCCAGTAAGTTTGAGGCTTGGAGCAACCTATTTCCATCAGCTAAGCCTTAATATCAAACTGAACAGCTCAATAACTGTAAGGTTCATTAGACCAAGTGCAGCACATACTGTGTGAAGAATAAATAAAATTATGGTTAAATGTAAGTGAAGAAATAAGGTGATTAAAAAAAAAAAAAAAGGAGGAAAAAGAAAAAGTAAAGCTTGCTCTGGTTGTTTTGCTTTTCAGCTGCATCCAGACACTTGAACCCATGGGCCACAGTCGCACAAAACTCCTTACGAAATCTTTCAAGTATTCCATGACTGTATCAGCTTGATTTATAGTCTTTCCTTAACATTTGAAGAGTGCTGGGTGTGGAAATTATCAGCGGTTTCTTAGTTCTTAGTTACAAATGCAAGTTAAGCCACAGCTTATCTGACATCCCTATATAGTTGCTGAGAAAAATAGAGCAGTATGTATGAGACACAGGAATTACTTGAAAATGTGTCAAATCTCTTTAAATTTTCTATGATCAGTGAGATAGCAGAACTCAAGATAATTGTCTGAGTCTTCTTAATGCCAACATTTTTTTTTCTATTTCTTATATTAAGGTAAAATTTTTACAGTCCCAGAGAATTTGTAGCAATTATACATAAAGTGAAGTTGCATGGGAGAAAATCAAATGCATATCTGCAAATCAAGCAATATTTACAGGAAAAATAAAGAGAGTGTTTTAAGGGGAAGGACTGTGTTTCCTAACAATATTTTATAGCACAAGGTGTTTCAAGTTCAAACGCTTACTGAAAAGGAACGATCAAAAGTTTTAGTCTGCTTCCAGTGATAAAGATTTTGAAATTCATTGATTTGAATGGTGCAGTTTTAGGACCAAAATAGCGGCCTTGTTTGGAAAGCTGTACCAGCCCCTTGGTGTATGGGACATTAGCCAGTGTTTTATTGCAAATATACATTGTGTACAGATGTGTTTTCTAGTATCAGCTGAGATGATGTAGGTCTTTCTCTTCTGAGCTTTGATGTTGTTTGTAACGTCTGTTAAAATTTATAGCGTCATTTTACTCTTAGCTGAATAATATGAGAGAGAGAAAACCGATCAAATCAGATTTCTGCATTTTTTGGAGGGATAAAATTTTTCATTTTGTCAACTAAATTCTAAAGGGAGAAATAGAAGGAATAAATTGGAATCTTTTTTTAGTGTTACCTTCTGTTTTATTTTAAAAGAGAAAGGTAGGGATTTGATACTTTTCACATTAAATTTTTGACTTGCTGGACTAATGAATGTCTCTAGATGTTATCAAACCTGACTTACAGTACTTTTAAGGCAGACTTTTTACCTTAAATCATATTAGTAGTATATTCCAGGTGGAGAAATAAAACCTGGAATGTGTTTGCAAAGAAGTCACCTGACAATGTTCAGAACACTCTTTGCCATAGTACTCTGAAATAATGAAAAGGTTTGCTTTGTGCAGTCAGCTGATACCACTTCATATTATAAAAAATTATATTCTGCCTGAGTTGCAGTCATACTGATGAAACTGTATAGGTGCTTTATAATTATATGCATACCTTTTGTTCTCGAGTGTTTGAGAGAAAAAGAAAAAAATTGATCTTGAATCCCAGTGACAGCATAAAACTCAGGAGTCCGAGTCTTAAATAAAGAAGGAGTTTAAAATGCATTTTGATGGTTTTTTTCCCTTGAAAAACAGGTCTGATATGCTCTGGAATTACACATTTTAGAATGAGATTGCTCCCCAGACTTTACTGACTGTATTGGCTATGTCTCCTTAGAGTGTAACAGGAGTGTAGACAAGTAATCAACTCAAATCAAATATCCAGCTTAGAGTAAGATATTAAGAGCTCAGCCTTGCTCCTCAATGCCAAGTGATTTTCATGGTTATCTTGATGCACTAAGTTACAGAATGGCCTTGGAAAGCTACAGCCTGTGTATGAGCTATGCTTTTGATATTTCTGCCATTAGCAGTTAGTAATGAAATACCATGGAAATAATAAAAAGATAGACTTCATGGACAAATTCTCCAAACACTATCTTGCACTATTAATCCTAAATAAATAAATTGGTTACATTAGAGACTACTTAATAAGGACTTTTGAATTCAGACCTAATGATCTGTTTTTCTTTTCCATTTCTGAAACACTAAGAAACTCTACTTCTCTCACCCTACAAGATTTACTTACAATTTAGTGGCATTGCTGCTAAATATTAGTTATTTGTTGCACTTCAGAATATTCAAAAATACTCTTAGCTATTGTATAGGTGACTTTATGAGGTGATAAATCTACATAAACAAATGTGTCTGTTCTTTGCAGAATCAACTGTCTTTATTCCTCAGTCCACCTATACTATTGAAGAAGATGTTGGTGAGTTATTTATTCCTGTCAGAAGAAGTGGAGATGTGAGTCAGGAACTGATGGTTATCTGCTACACACAACAAGGTAACAGAAACTGCTATAAAATAAAAAAAAGACAAAAATGGAAAAGAGACAAAAACTAAAAAGTAATCATTCTGTCTATTTTATAATAAAATTGGTAATTACCTTTTAATCTAAATATCTTCAGTCTCAACTGGAAATGTATTCATCTCTGCAACCTGTCTTAGAGTGTTATTGAACACAGCTTAAAAATCATTTCGAATTTCTGCCATGAAGAAGTGAAAAGGATCTGTGTTCTTTATAGTTTTGTAAGATTTTTATATGCAGCCCCATGTATCTGGAATTGATGAGAACTGAAGGCACTACAGTGATTGCCCAGGATATCCTTTACTTGTTTGTATCTTGAAAAAAATTATATAAGATAATATTACTTAATTGCCATGCTTCATCTTCCTCTGACTCTCGGTCTCTTATTAATTATATGTGTGCAGGGTATGGGGTCTCTACAACTGTGGTTTTACTGTTATTTTTCATTTGGAGAGCTGAAACAATAATTTGTGTTAAGTGATATGAAACCAAAGTAATTTATTTTCATCAAATTCTGTCTGTTCTAATGCTCCAATATCTTCAATACAGGTGAAATATGCTAAGGGAGTTAATTGGTAATCCTCACAGGAGCTTCTTTATCAGCCTGTGTCTCTTGTGGTAGACAACAATAATTCCCTGACTGAAAAGCTGCAAATTAATTTGAGGAGCCACATATTTGCATTGCCTCATATACAGAAGTAGTTTGTTCATGGACCTCAGAGGTCAGAGGTTTCAGCCTGTCTTATCACTAAGACATAAATAGAAGTTAAGAGATAATGAAAATAAAATTCTGCCTCTGTGAGGGGATCTTTATAATCATGGTATGTATGGTGACTATTTTCCTTTTATGCCACAGGAACAGCAGCTGGCACTGCCCCAACCTCTGTGCTTTCTTACTCTGACTACATATCCAGGCCTGAGGACCACAACAGCATTTTACGTTTTGACAAAGACGAACGAGAAAAAATGTGTCGGATTGTCATCATAGATGATTCCTTGTATGAAGAGACTGAGACCTTTGATGTTTTGCTGAGCATGCCCATGGGTGGAAGAATTGGTGCGGAATTCCCAAGCACTCAAATTACCATTGTACCTGACAAGGATGATGGTAAGATGTATCATAAAGTGATATTCCCAATTCAGGACAGAAACTAGAAATAGGATCACATTCAGATCAGCATGTAGAAAATGGGTTTCCAAATGGGTGTTTGCAAGTATTTAGTATTAATATCTTACTGATTGAGAAAATAGCATGAGTAGTGATGTCACCCTGTATGGGCATGGCCATGTCCCCAAAGCATTCAGTCCCATTGTATTATGCTGCAAAGGGCCCAATATTAGGCCTGTGACTAAAGTAGAGTCAACATACTGTATTACCAACTGCTTTCAAAAAGACATGTAGATATTTTTGTGGCCTCAGGCCTCTCCTTCAGTGCCTCTAGCATTGGTGTGGCAACTCTTCTTGTAGGAGTGGTTTCAAAAAAGGTTTCCTGGTACAATTGGCCTCATTTATGCATGGACTTTGGAGATTGACATCTCAGCTGTAAATTCTGTGAAAAGAATACTGATAAGCTGTTTTAGTCCTCTCTATGAAGCTATAAACCATCTATTGTGACACCAGTCCTATTTCCTAAAGCCTAATGTGAGAAATTGCATAGTACAGTACTCTTTGAAAGTCTGATGCCAAAATAGACCATTATTATCACCACAGTGATTTCTCTCTAGTTAAGGATACAAAAGACAGCTCTTAAAGGCAGGAAGTTCACACCCATCTAATTGCATCCTAGTACTCAGTCTGCCTGAAATTTCTCACCTGTAATCCTGTGACAGAGGTGACTTTGTTTTCTCTGTGGAGCATTTGGGTAATCAGATAACATTAATGAATAAAACAGTTTGAAAAACCACTTCTTTTAAAGTAACAGATCATATATCGAATGCAAGGTGAAATAGAAGTCGTTATCTGACTTTGGTATTGTAGCAAATTGCAGATTTATTCATGCAAGGTTTTTTACAAAAATTTGATTTTTATTAATAATTTTGATGAAATCATGAACTCTGCATTTTGTAGATAACAGAGCATAGAATATTTTGAGAGTAGCTATTAAGAAATACGTACCCATGAAGAAGCTGACTACCCAAATTTTGAAGGTGTTTTGACTGCTTAAAATGTATATGGAAACTTTGGGATAAGGATAATGATTATCCAAGACATTAGTTCATAAAGACATGAGCTGAAATTAGAACATATAACTTCAGTGGTAACCTCAGTGCCCAGGAAGATACACTTTTATATATGCTTTTGAGCATTTAAATTAAGATATTGTCATTCATAGGCTTAAACAGTCATTTTAATAGAGATCTAGACTGACTCTGAATAAGAAATGATGAAAGTTAATCAGCCATAACATAATATAAAACAACAGTTTTATATGAAAACTCCCACAAAATAGTAGAGAAATCAGTAAGAAATCTCCTTTATTTTAACACTGCCATGAGAAAACAGGGAAAGTAGTTTATGTATCACTGTTCAGTTTTAAGTTCCTGCATTTATGAGCACAAATTGCCTCATTGCTTCAAACTTTTATGTCCAAATTAATTTTAAAAATAGTAATCTTATGGGATTTATTAAAAAATCTGCAGAAGTGTTTGGGACATTAGAATAGAACATTTTCATTATGTAACAACTGAAATATCCATGTCTTTGGTAAGAGTAAACAATATTTGGAATATTGAAACATAAGGGAGCTTTGAAGGATAGATTTGGATCCTTTTTTTGCAAATACTCTCTTGTCTTTTTTGCACCCAAAATGTTGCATACGAGATATTTGAAATAATGTGGCAAAACTCCTTTTTCTGCTTAGTGTATCAGTGAAAGTACTCTCACAAAAAATTCCAGAGCATTCAGAAACTTATGGACAATTCACTTATCAGTAAAATTTTCTACCACGTGCTTTTAGTTTGTGTAAAAATATAATGCACAGCAATAGAAAAGTCTGTTTGGTTTCATCTGAGATCTGTTGCACTGCCTGTTCTATAAACAGCAGAGTACAGAGTAGATACATTATAAGTTATGGTTGAAATTCTGCATAAATAAGCAGAGGATTTTAAGCAGGATTGGTTATTATTGTTTACAGTGCACAAAATTAATTTTAATAAGTTAAAACAGTGTGGTATGTGAAATAAAAAGAATTTTCTTTTGTTTTTAACAAAATTTAATTAAGAAAATTCCTAAGATAGAGGTGGATAAAAGCTTTTGCACATATATAATAGCCTATCAGCTACAGTAATGTTATAGTGCTAAATGGTGGAGTCTACTTTAGTCTCTACTTCTCATGTACTGAGGTATTGTGTTTCTCATTGTTTGTTTAAATTAATTTTCTACTTAACAAAATTTCTTTGGATGAATGTCACAGCATGTCATTAAGTTGTGATTTCTCCAAGTACTGTAACTGGGTTAACATTAGGCATTGAATTGTTCAGGTCAAAAGATACAAACAGCAAAGGTCAAAGTTTAATAATACTACATGAGATCTTTCCTAGGGAAGTCAAGTCAGCACTAGCAACATTACCTTATCTCCTCTGGCATTCAATGCAAGTTAATTAGGAAACATTCACCTTCAGTACCTCTCAGCACAGTCTTTTCTTCTCTTTTTTCTAGAGAAGGCCCTTAGGGTCTAAAATAGCAGAGTTGCTGTATAATCATCACAATAAACAAAAAGTAAATGAGGCATGCTCAACTTTCTAGTGAAACACAGTATATTAAAGACATTCCTGGCAACTGAATTGTTTAATTGGGGATTATACAGTTGTGCTGTGCTACCAAAGCAAAATCTGGGAAAAAAAAATCATAGTATGTAGAACATGTGCATGAATATTTATATATGTGAAAGCTGATTTTTAAATTGGTGCTGCTGGTGGGATGTTTTCTGTTTTGGAAGAGACTTTTCCTGATACATACTGAAGTTGGTGACAGGTAGAAAAAAAGAAAAGGGTTAAGTTTATGTAGTAAAGAGCCATCTATAATTTTAGACATCTGATTCAAGTAGGCTATGCCAGGATCCTTCTAAAGTTCATGAAAAGAGAGATGTACTCCCAGAAAACATCCCATTCTAGGAGAAACTGTTGAGATCAATCACCAGTGCTACATAGTGCATCTGAATAGATTTAAACCCTACCTTAGAAATTTAATTTGCCACTCAATCCAAAGTCATAAGTACTACTGGGTGTGAAGGAAAGAATTTTTTCTAATTTTGTGTTAAAACTGCACCTACTATGAAATGTCATTAAACAGCAAAGGTATATAGATACAGAGCTATTCCTTCTTCATGAAATAATTAATGCCATAAAGAACATTCTAAAAGAATCTATTTGAGATGTAAAGAAATGAATGCTGAAGTGTTTCAATAGATATTTAGTTATTCAAGATAAAATTCAGAAACAAACAAAAATACTCAACTATTTTCCATACAAATGTGAAGTTGTGTTACTAAATCTAGCCAGAACTGATGGGCTGAACTACTTGTCTTCATGCATCTCAAGGATTTGAGGGATGAACAGAAATTCCTGAAGAATTTGAGGTCAGTTGATTGGTTCAGGACATACCTATCCTGCATGGAGAGCCCAGAGTTCAGCATAAAGCTCATTTAAAGGAGGCCCTTTACATAATGGGTCAATATTATGCATCTAAGAAAAGGAAGATGAGGCTACTCTGCACTTTTCGTTCTCCTTGGAGGGAGGAGTCCTGGACTTCAGTCTAAGACCCTGAAAGCACTCAGACCCCAGGCTTCCATGGACATGCCTTAATCCTCAGGCATTTAGCAACTAAACAAGATCAATGTGAAAGTTCTCTCTTTTTTTTCCAACTGAAGCTGTGACTCTGAAATAATTTCATAGTAAAAAAAGATGTGATCAAAGTCTTTTGTTAGTAGCCATGTGGGAATGAAGAGCCTGTAATTTGGTTCCAAAACTAACAGTCTGATATAAAGTCTGATACAAAATGCTTTAACAAGGTTTGTAGTCAAAGCTCTGCTTTCTCATATTCCCAATATTTTGACTGCTGTGCTGCTGGTTTGGAGTCTTTTTTTTACTTACCTCGTTTTGTGGTGTAGGCAACTTTAAAACTCTTGGTTTGTAATCACATTTGGAAGCCTGAAGAGAAGAGGTGTGATGAATGCAGAGTTGGAGGTTTAATAATACTACATGAGATCTTTCCTGTGGAAGTCAAGTCAGCACTAGCAACATTACCTAAGAGGAGAATACTTACAATTATTTTGTTTGCTTCAAGTTTTCTCTCAGTGGCTGTCTTCCTATGTGATTTTAATTCCATGCTACTGTATTTAGTGTTGCCATGAGAGCACAGCCTTACAGCCAGGCTGAAAAACAGTCATCCTCCTTTAGTGAAATTGTTGAAGCCTCATGCTGTTCACAGCAGGAAGTACATTAAATACATTTGTTCCACTTCATTCACATTAGATGGGCAAGAAGCTGTTCAAACTTCTTCTTGACATTTCTACATCAAGGCTGGGAAAGCAAAGGACTGAAGTTTACTTTGGAGGTTTGCTGACCATTTTCCTTATACCTACTCAAAAGAATCAATCATTCATATCATCCACATGATAGAGGATAGCACTATCTGGAAATATTTTAATGCTGAGTAAGCTGGATGATGGTATGATAACGCAGAAAGACAATGTTAGAGGTCAAACAGAACGGATCCGTTATTTAGTCTTCTAGAGATTTCTCTAAAATACTTGCTGTCCTTCTCCCTAGATTAATTAAATTTTGAAAATCATTAGACCATGTTCGGGAATTCAGGTCTAGTCTGGCTTGCTTAGAGTAGTAAAGTCCATATTGAAAAGTCCGTATTTACTTTCAAAAGAGCCAGAAGGTCAGCACTGCGATGCTACATTATAAATATATGCTTTGCATTGTCTCCCAGCAGGCATACAGTATCCACTAACTTTCAGTGTGTGTACTGAGACAAATTTCCAGCTATGATTATTAAATATTCTATTAGTAACATAGTTTGTCAGACGAACATCCTTATCTCACAAGGTTATCTGGAATCACCTTAGTTCCATTAGCCTTCAGGGCAGGCAATCAAATGTTTCTTTTTCACCTTGACAGCAGGTATGCCATAACCTTAAACTGAAGTGTAGTTAACATCTGCTGGTCTGTTTGTCCAGTTTTAGTTACAACCTGAACACTACAGGCAGAGCATGCCCACTCTTATATTACAGAATAGACTCATAATTTGGCCAAGTGTCCATCACCATTCTCTGGAGATGACTAAAATAATTAACTTCTTTGACTGCTTTCTCCATTTTATGTTTTTACAGTGCTTGTGGGTCTGATGCCTCTGGCACTTCTGTGCAGCTTTTAACTTCTTTTGGCCTCTCATTAAGTAAAATCTCTATATGACCCCTCCCCTTTCCCCAGTCTGTGGCAGGGTGCCAAATTGGCAACTAATCAAGGGTAAAAGTGGATAACAGCCAATGTATGACACATGTTATACTCCCAGTTTTCTTTACTAATAGCTTCTTATTATCACCAATTCAACAGAGTGAAAAATGTTCAATTTATGATGATAGACTTAAAGACTTTGGAAAGTCCCTATTTGCTGTCTATCACAGAAATAAATTAATGTCATATCTTACAGTAAGACATACTATAGAGGCAACCAGGCACATTTATGATTTGCTTTCCCACCATTATTTGTTGCTGGAAGTTTATTATATGTGTGTCTGCATGTCCATATTATGTGTGTATATATATATATATAAGAACGACAGATGTTGGCTTAATCTTGTCTTCATTTAACTTCTTAATAACTAGGTGTATAGGCAAACTTTATGATCTAAGCTCCTTTGGTAGGTAAGAGAACAGAATATGACCTCTAGACAGTACTTTGCCGCATCTGTTTCAGATGGCTAGAGTAGAGGACTTGGTGGAGCAGCATAACTCTCAGCTTTCACTGCTGCAGATTCTTCAATGGGTAGCTTACATACGCATTATTACACTTCTATGTGAATTATAGTAGTATTTGTAGGTATAGTTATGTTTTTGTTGAAATACAGGAAACTTTTCAGTTTTGTACTCAGAGCACATAAAATAGCCAATAAGCAGAAGGTACAAAATTACATGAATTGTAGAAAAAATTACACTTTCTGTTGAATCTAGAATGAGTTAAATGAAATGATATTCTTATGTAAACTGATGTTGTTTTCAAGAACCTAATGCATCATTTTTTTAGGACAAGTCACTCAAGAGTACATTGAACATCTTTCTCTCACCTGTCTTCTGTAGCATGTTGTGTTTTTTATTGTGTTGGCCTTCATACTGCTGATCTTGCATTTATTGTAGACCATTTAGAAACGTAATGAAGGCCTAGCAAACCATTCTAAATTAGTCATTTGTTCTTGGTTGTTTGTGCTTGAAGGAATTAAATTTAGTGACGTAATGAGTTCTTTGTTGAAGATCTGGATAATCAAGTTGAATCAAACATTTGATGCATTCAGTTTTTCTAAGGCACCTTCAGATCATCTTGCTTCCTCTGAACCTCCTTATACTTAGATTTTGCCATTTTGTGGCAGTCGTCAGTTGTTGAAGACCCAAAAGATACTGAACACTGTAAGCACTGTACTGCATTGGGCTTTAATGACATGGAATCTTCTTTTGAGTGTGTAAGCCCGCAACGGATTAAGTCAGTTACTATCTCACATCACCATCTGTCAGGCAACTCTTTTCCCTCCCATGCAAATGGGATCAGAAGTCCAAGTGACAGAATTCCAGAAGTTTTAATATGCAACAGAGTGTATTTTTCTGTCATTAGAGCTCTGCTTTTGTGGTCTGGAAAGTCTGGCGGTTGCTCTATTTTCACTTACCTGTCTTTTCTGCCAAGTCCCGTCTTCAAGAGTAGGTCCTGTAAAGTGAGAGTGGAAGATCTCTTGCATATTTTTCTTCTCTGACCATGGTGGGCTAAATGTGTTTGCTCAGTTGGTTAGAGCATGGTGCTAATAACACCAAAGTTGTAGGTTTGATCCCTATACGGGCCATTTACTTAACAGTTGACTCGATGATCCTTATGGGTCCCTTCCAAATCTGAATATTTTGTGATTCTGGATGTGGTCAGAAAAGCCTGTAAGAAATTTCTTCTATCAGTTAAGCAAGCTCAAAATAACCAGTATTGTGACAAAATAGTAAAAATCTGACGTTGGAATTGGGGCAGTGTCTTAACCTCTCTTGTGATATGGTCAAGATGTCTCCACCCTAGAATAATCTGTGCATAAATAAAGGCAGAAGAACAGATTGAATAACCATCCAGAAGAATGTACAGAATAGTATTTTTTTTTGGATAAAAGGTGGTACAGGCTGTGTCAAAAATAATAAGGAAATACCAACAGCCACCTGGGAAAAAACGTGGTTTATGCTTCTTGTCTATGCTTTTCCTCTTCTATGCACCATTTGTAGTAATGATAATTACAGTAATAGTGCTTCCCTTCCTCTTCATTTATTCTTCAATGAAACCAAACAAATTTTCTGCTTTGATAAGGCACAATTTTGTAATTTGTTTGGTTAAAATGATTTTAACAGTCTCACCTCTGTGCCTGGTGAGGTCCTTCTGGGAGGTGTATGGAAATACACTAAAGACAGAACTGATTAGAGACAGCCAACCTGACTTCAGCAAGGACAAATTGTGGCCCACTAACCTAGTGGCCTTCTATAACTAGCTCCATCAATGGACAAAGGAAACGCTACAGATGTCATCTAGCTAGACTTCTTCAAGGCCTTTAATACAGCCCATCACAACTGATCATCATAACCTGGGCTACATCAAAAGCAGTGTAGCCAGCAGGTTGAGGGAGGTGGTTCTCTGTCTCTCCTTTGCCTTCACGATACCCTCACCTGTAGTACTGCATCCAGCTCTGAGTTCCTCAGCACAAGAAAGACATGGACCTGTTAGAGCAAATCCAGAGGAGGACCACGAAAGTGGTCAGAGGGCTGCAACATCTTTTATAGGAAGAAAGGCAGAGAGATTTGGGATTTTCAGCCTGAAGAAGAGATGACTTCAGGGTGACCTCACTGCAGCCTTTGAATACATAAGGAAAGACGAGTACTATAAGAAAGATGGAGAGAGACTTTTTACCAGAACATATAGTGATGGGAGAGAGGGAAGTGGTTTTAAACTCAAAGAGGGTAGAATTAGATTGGACATAAGTATGAATTTTTTTATAATGAAGGCGGTTAAACACTGGAACAGGAGAAGTTTTGGATGCTCCATCTCTGAAAGTGTTCAAGGCCAGGTTGGATGGGGCTTTGTGTAACCTGATCTAGTGAAAGCTGTCACTGTCCATGTCATGGGGGCTGTATGAGATAATCTTTAAAGGTCCCTTCTGACTCAAAGTATTCTGTAATCCTGTGAAAAACTAGTCTCAGAATATGCACAATTTGGATTTATTTTGACCTTTTCTTTCATCAAATTACACCTTTTGTCAAAGTCTAGTGGCTTTCTTTGCATAAGGAACTCACCTATTTTAAGCATGCGTTTACTTTTATGAAGGATTTATATCCTTGGTATTGAGTCTCCACAATTCGCTCACCATCTTCTTAACAGCTCTCATTACCAAAGAACAAAATGCTTGTTTACCATTCAAAAGCCCTATTAATACTTCTTTCCAACCAATGAAAATCTCAGCTGGGGAGAAAATATAATTGCATCACTATGACTTTGGGCTTTAAATTCTCAGAAATCAGGGTCTCAATTTAAGGATATGATGTTAAAAATTATTTTAAAGAAAAAAAGGGTAGAAAGAACTGTTAAAATTCTGTGGTTATGTTTCTTGATAGGAGTGTAGGTGTGAGGAACACAATTTGTAAGAGAAAAATTGAAAATACTCATCTCAGAAAACTTCTGTTTTGCAAATATAATAATTATACTCAGGGCCTTTCTATAGACTGACTTTTTTGCAACACCCAGTGGTAAACTAATTACTCAATTCAAATATGAAAAATATATTTAAAAATGGCTACATGCTATATCTTTACATAGCCTGATTTCTAAAGTGCTGCTCAGCTTCTTATACTGTTGGTTTCTCATGCATTTGTTTCTCATTTCTGTTTGTAGTCCTCATTTTTTATCTGCTCTGCAAATCACTTACTGTAAGCTCCTTCAAGCTTGGCCTCCTTATGAAATACCTTGTGTGTGGTATATTTAAAGACTACTGCGAAGCCTTCCCATTTATCTGTCTGCCTCTGTTTCACTGTTTTGTTGAGAATTTGTTACTACTGCCATTTCCTGTGCCTGCTCATAAAAAGAATCTAATTCGTTTTAAAAATAGAGCATGTGGAAGATTTTGAGTCGGTTTCATGCTCTGTGGGAGGTATAGCCTGTAGGAAAAGGGTATGTGAAGTCAGATGGTTGCTGCAGGCACTGCGATCATGTTTGGGTGTGTTTCCAAATTCCAAAGTGTTTGTTTCTTCATCTGTTAGTCTTTATATTTTTATTGCTATTGGCAAATGTGGCAGTTATCTGGATTGTGGAATGGTTTGAGCAAGTGATTGGAGCTTGAGGCACTTGTAGCAGGAAAAATCTTTTAGCCCTGTCCTCAGACTCTGAACTTAGGAAAAGCTCTGACACCATGATAGTTCCAGTGATATCAAGGTCTATAGGTTATATCCTGAGGATATGTGTAAGAATCATAACAATACTACTCTACTAATAAATATTTTCAGGTATATGTTAGTTTGGTATATGTTCAGGTACGTGTTAGCTATGTAAATTTGGTGTTTCGGAAAGGTAGCAACGTTTCTTAGGAAATCATCAAAGGTAAGTTAATTTATTCAAAGGAAAGTCACTTATAGCAGTCAACTTGACACATTAGCCTTTCTCCTGAAATTCCAGTTGTAGCTGGGACACAACTTAAGACTGTTCATTACCATCTTCTACATAATAGTTAATTAATTGCTAAAAAATTCATCTTCACATTAATGGCACACATCTTGAACGAGTTGAACTACAGTACAGCTTCATGCACTCAGATGTCTTTATTCTCCATTGTTCAGGTATACTCTGTAGCTCATCTAACCCTTACTGAACCATTATGGTTGCAACCTGACGTGAAACAAAATCAGAATTAGTTCTGTTCTCCAGGCTGCAAAGTATGCTGCAGGCTGTCAAGAAGGAAACTGTAGGTGACCAGAAATGGGGTATCCCTGTAGCCATCTTACTGCCATCCTCAGTCTTGCAGCTAAAGCTGTAATCTGCATCCTTTACTGTGCTACTTTGCTCCTGTTTGAGTTTAGTTTATTGATGTAGCAGAGAGTTTAGATGTGGATTTCATGCCTGCCAGAGAGGTGCTGCTTGTGATGGTACTGTGTTTAGAGAAACTGAAGCATGGATGCACTTTAACATAAAAGGTGAGTTAAAATGTAAAGGGCTATTCTGATTCAGTGCGTATCATTAATTAAAAGTGAATCATATATGATGTTGCTCATAGCAGCAATTATTGATTCACACTGTGTTACCCTACTGAAATTACGGGATTAAGTTGTGTAAAATGCGAGTAATTAAGTGAAGAGACAGTCTAATAAAGGTATGGCATTGCTGTTGTATATAAAAAAAAAAAAAAGTAATTTTCTTACAAATTCAAAATGGACTTGGCAGTTTACATTAATTCGAATATGTGCTTTTACCTGTTACAGTGTTTTCAGTATTGTTTAAAAAATGTTTGTAAGTTGATAGACAGAAATGGACTGTTGAGGCAAATGGAAATCAGACATTATTTACTTGAGATAATGTCTGTGGAAATTTGGCTGAAACTAGTAATTTTGATTCTGAAGGGAATTTACTTTTTGATTGCAAAAGTTACAATGACACTAAGAAGGTGAAAACTGTTAGGATTGCATTGTATTAACTTGAAAAGTAGTCTGTTTTGACCACATCAAATAAAAAGCTATTGGCATTTATACAATAGATACCTTCTCCAGAATTGAGCTCTGACTGTAATCTTGACCCCTACTTCTACAGCATTCAGTAAAAAAAAAAATTACTTGGCAAATTAAATTCATTGTGTAAATGCAAGCTCAGTTGCTTGCATAGTTCAAGTGTGTGCAAATATCTGTAGAATGGTGCTACCTAGTTTCAGATTTAAAAGTCCTCTTTGATATTATCATAATATAAACTTTTGTAGACGACAGTTTTTCTGATCTTTTATTTTGCTGCTATTAACATGCAAAAGTTGACCGTTACTGCTATTAAACAGTAAATGTCTATGTCCTCTCAAATTTAATGGAACTCTTGTTCTTAACTGGTCTATCTTCATATTTGGAAAGGAGTCGTCTCTTGTGTTTTAGACTCAATAGTTCAATTATTTAATGCCATCTGTGGTACTGAAATGCAAGTAGGCATTGTGTAGGGACGTATATGTTGTCTGAGTATGAGCCAGATCAGATCTGGAGGAAATCTGTCCATGTTTGTTGTTATGTCCAAGTTAATTAGCTATGCCAACCACCAGGGCTCATTCCTTTGGACTCAGCATTGTATTAGCATGTCCAGAGTGTACCAGAACAGGCTTGTAGGCTTGTAAAGCACTGTTTTGAACCTCCTGCATTACCACAGAAGACTTCTGCTAGCTCTGGCAACTCATAATGTTCACATCATAACTCTGTTTGTACTGTTCATGGAAAGAAGGAAGGCAAAAACTTAGGAATAAGCAGTTTTACCACTAGAAAAGATCAACCATCAGTTCCTTTGTAAAGACTGCTTCTCCTAGTTCCAGTATCTAGGTATGTCAGAGTAGCATGTCTGTTTTCTTCAATTATTTCTTTCCTTCTGAGTGTGTGTGTGTGTGTGTGTATGTGTGTTGCTCACCGGTAGCATGTGTCAGAGAAATTCTCTTTAGTTTTAAGGCTTATCAAGGCACCAGCACAGAAGGGTCTGTCCTTTTGTGTTTGTCCTAACTATCCTGCCAATAGGGTATTTTATAACCTACTCTTTTGCCGTGCCTCTCTAAAGCAGAATGTAAGTATGTAATTTTAAAAACAAATGCCTCCTTGGAAATAAACATTTTTGTGCTATCACATTGATTTTCTGATGTACCTTCAAAGACAGATGTATTCCTAACATTATGAGAAGCGTGTTTGTTTTCCTGATTGATGACTGACTAGTGCTGTAGTTGAGAAACACTCCTAACTGTATAAGTACAAAGGCAAGGCAAAGATTTCATTTCTGTGCCAACAAACCTGGGACAAAAGCTCCTAACCTTTCTCCTTTGATTATTGTAACTTCATGCTAGTGAACTCCGTGGGTTTGAACAAAAAACTCTTAGAAAACTTCCTCTTATTTCTCTAAGAGGAACCATTAAATTTGCAGTAGTCTCTCTTCAGAGTGATTACTAGATTAAAGGTCTGCTGTGAGTCTGCAGTCATTGAGCAGAGTGTTTTCCAGACGTGACCTGAGAAAGACAATGCTTCCCCTGTTAGTAGCTTGGCTTTGCTACTTCCCCTGGGGAGCTACTAACACTGCTTGCAGGAAATGAACTTAGAAAACATTTGTAAGGATTTGTTTCCTAGGATGAGTAACCATGTAGAATGTGTCTTTCACTGAACATACATGCATCAGAAAGTGTGAAAAACTCACTCTCGAATACAAGGCAAGCTATTGAGAGTTTAGGCATTGCCATGTTTGGCTGTGACTACGGGAATGAACAGTGTGTGAGATTCTTCTTCAGCAGCAATAAAACAAGTATTAGAATAACACTACAAGAAATTGAACATTTTTATATCTTCCATCTAGTTTAAGGCAGATCATCTGTGTCCCATGTGTAATTAGAAGGGAATGCTTCCACACAACCTCAGATTTTTCTGATTGCATTGAGTGAGCCATTTTACCTGTCCTGTATGTTCATTGTACTGAGAAACCTCCTGGAATGGCCTATCTTTGTCCTTGCAAACTGAGGGCAAGCAGGTTCGGTGTGAGTCCTCAATTAAGTGCTTAAAAATGAGGTGCAGCCGAGTCCAGATCAAGTTCCGGAACCACTGGGATATCAATATGGAGAGAACAGGATTGTAAAAGAACAAGATTTGGGAAAGTCTGTTAAACTTTAAGAATACTTGTTTAAGAAATTATGTGTATTAGAAGAGATAATATTTTTTAACTGCCTTCATCTAACTGTTCGCACATTAATAGCCATTTGGTCTTGGTAGGCATTCTGTATTTTTAACCTTTAGAGGCTGGATTAGTCTTTGTCCATCTTGAGAGTTTTAGAAGAACATTGTGTATCTGAAATGGCACATTTCTTTGCAGATCTAATATCCAGTTCTGCAGTGCTCCTGTAAGAAGAACTCTCATCCAAGTTAATAGTAGTTATACAAAAAGTACATAGACTGTATCCTGTTCACCTGTTAAAAATGTTTCAGATTTGATCTTCACAGTCCCAAATAAAAAATTTTTAGGGTTTTTTCTATGCTTGAGGAAGGGGAAGTATTCACAGTGCTACTGATAGAGCACTGAGCAATTGCTATGATTTTTGTCAACTGAATTCAGGTTGGCCATATGCTATGTGGTATTTCCAACGCATTTGTGAAATTGTAGCCTCAGGACTATAATAAATTCTCACAAGACAACATAAGAAAATTGTAGTGACCTGCAAAGAGAACTTGTGCAGTTCTTCCTACCCATGGGGAAGGTAGGTGTGATTTCTGCTGCGCAGCGG
>JAWWEW010000001.1:51832567-51967388 GCA_035583185.1 Anabacerthia variegaticeps
CCATATGTCTGTAAAGTGGAATAGCACTTAACCTCCTTTTATTTTTGTTCTTCTTTCTTATGAACTGTGGAACTTCAGTATTAAGATAAAAGACTGTTCACATTCCAGTTTACGTGAAATAAGATTGATTTTGTTTTAAATGCTAGATGCGGGGGAACTAAAATTCAGTATTTGCCACTTTGGTTAGCTGGAAAACATTATGAAAAGCAGCTCCAGCTACATATCATGTTCCAGTCTGGAATCTGTGAGAATATTCAAGTTAAGGTTTCGTTATCTGTATTCACCTTTGTCTGTTTGCACTGATGTAAAAAATGCAAAGAATTTTCTGGCCTGTGCACAAGATTCAGCTAAAATAAGTTTAATGAGATACAACATTTGATTTTGTGCACAGATTCATACATGCTGACATACAAAGTTGAAAATGTAGGAGGCAAGAAAAAGAGCACAGTGCTGATATAACAATTGCTATTCAAAATGAAACAAACCAATACTTGAAAAGAAGCCAAAAATAGCTAGAAGTATTCTAAAACTGTAAAAAAAAAAAAAAAAAAAAAAAAAACACCTTATTTTACCTACTGAGAAGAGTGAAGCGCTCTCTTTTGTTTAAGATGGATTTTATGCTCTCTTGTTAACTTCAGTGTAAGGTAAAGAAACATTTATTGACATTACTCCTCTTTCACCAGAACCAGCATTCTACTTTGGGAATGATGAATACTATGTTGATGAGAGTGCTGGCTATGTTGAGGTACGTGTGTGGAGGACTGGAACTGATCTGTCTAAAGCTGCCTCTGTAACAGTGAGGTCTCGCAAATCTGAACCTGTAACTGCAGAGGGTAAGTTACTGTTTGTTATTATTACTGTAACTCAGTAGTGACTTGCTTTATTGTATAGTCCAATTTAGATGGTCAGTGGGTAGTTTTGCTTTACATAAATGCCAGAATTTGACAAATATTAACAATACTAAAAAAATAGATTTACCAACCATTGACTGCCTAATCATATATATTCTTATTTTTTGTTACATGTAATGCTATTTTTATCTCTTTTCCATTGGTAGCTGGAGTAGATTATGTAGGTATCAGTCGTAATTTGGATTTTTCCCCCGGAGTCAATATGCAGACATTTCGTGTGGTAATTCTGGATGATCTTGGACAGCCAGTATTAGAAGGAACTGAGAAGTTTGAGCTTGTGCTGAGGATGCCCATGAATGCTGCCCTTGGAGAACCCAGCAAGGCCACCATCTTCATTAATGACTCAGCATCCGATTGTGAGTAATTTTTTTTTTTTTACCTTTTCACCCTTATGCAGGAGGTGGATGACTGCAGTACACAAATAGCACTTGCATGTTTGAATCACACCAAAGCTAATGAGTCTACCCATTTCAGCTAGAGACCATATGTTAAGTCCTTTCCTGTCTGGCTGCTTAT
The DNA here is from genome assembly GCA_035583185.1 of Anabacerthia variegaticeps. Classification (NCBI taxonomy): domain Eukaryota; kingdom Metazoa; phylum Chordata; class Aves; order Passeriformes; family Furnariidae; genus Anabacerthia; species Anabacerthia variegaticeps. The sequence continues at coordinate 51,833,995 of JAWWEW010000001.1, forward strand.
CTTACATATCTGGTGTAATGTAACATAAATAAATCTGAAATAGTGGAGAGAAGATATGATAACTTCTGCACATGCTTTACACATGCTTTTTATGTTTTTCTGCCCAGTGCCTAAGATGCAGTTTAAAGAATCAGTATATGTAGTCAATGAAAACGATGGACAGATTTCTGCCATGATATATAGGAGTGGAGATATCCGATACACATCCACTGTGAGATGCTATACAAGGCAAGGTTCAGCTCAGGTAATGATGGACTTTGAAGAACGTCCTAATACTGACAGTTCCATCATCACATTCCTTCCTGGTAAGTCCTTGATATTATTGTATAAGGCCTTAGTCTACCATGTTTTGATTTGCTTTGCTTTGCTTTACTTTGCTTTATTTGTTTTGTTTTAATTGTATCTTCTCATAGAGTAGTGCCAAAAAGACTACTCTGGAAAACAAAGCTTTTTTATTGCTTACACAATGGGAAGAGCGCACAGAAATTATGTTGTCTCTATTTGCTTTGCTTGTGACCTAGAGGGGTAATCAATAAGAACTGAAGGGACATGTCTTCATATAGGTTCAGACTGAGTGTCAAGATCTCTTTGATAGCAAAAGCAGGTTCAGCATAACACAGCAGAAGCACAGAACTGCTGTCAGAAAGGAAACTTCAGAGGTTCTGCTCTGTGTTAAGCAGATTTCAGGTAAATACATTTGACTTGCACTGGAATGAGTAATAGATCTTTCAACGGAGATATAGCCCTCTAAGTTCTGTTTGAATTTTTTTCTCCCACTGAGACTTTCCTAAGACAGCCCACCAATATCAGGTACTTGATATCTCACATCACAGATGAAATGCAAATAAATCAAATGTTACTACCTTGAAAGAATATTGTCTAATTCCCCCAACTTGTGCAAAAGACAGCATGGTCTTTGAAGTTTAAACACACGCAGTATTTTTTACAAGCCCTAAACAAGTTCTGTCATCAGCATAAAATCCTCGATATGCCTTTACCACAGAAATTATGACCTTCATATTTCTGTAGACACCTATCATAGTTCTGTTGAAAAAGAGTTGTTAAATCTTTATTTATTTAGAGCTGGCCTTGGCTTTTAGTGCTATCGTATACTCAACACCTTTGTCGTTTCTTCTGTGCAACCAGGAAAGACAGTCCAACTTGTAAGAATTAATGGATCTGGGCCACTTAAGAAGTGACTTTTTTCTTTCTTTTAGTGTTGCCCTGCCATTTCTCTGTGGAGAGAAGTAGCAAAGAGGTCTGCCAGAATTATGTCTTGTTTCCATAAGCTTCTTAGGCATGTTTAATATGCAGCAGTTTCATTTCAGTTTTCACATTTCCTATGTGCAATGAGCAGGTTGAATATTTTGAATTTTTTTTCTCCTCTTAATATATAATTTATTTTCTATATAAGGGGAGAAAAGAAACATCAGAAAATGAACACCGTCAGCATCCTGGTCTGGTTCTTCATCTAGAAGAGCCTTGATCATATTTGTATGTGCAATGATGAAAAAGGACTGTAAATTGACCTCATCTCTCTCATTTTGGACTGTTCCTTTTGTCTGGGGTGTAGGACTCATTCCCATGATGATGAGCCCACCAAGTCTGTTGCTGGGTGCCAGACACTGCACACCATTTATAACTCTTGGCGGCTTGTGTAGAAAGTCTAAATCAAGGCCTCTTTCCCAGAGTTTCTGAACGTCTACTAAGTTTAGGCACATGGATTTGTGAGGGCAAAAATTGAGTATTATGATATTCCGAAGCATTTTTTAGGCAATATTCATTGTCACTTGGAATCAATGGGAGTTCAAAATATTTTAAAATCAAATGGAATAATATCAGTGAAGGTCCACACAGTTGGAGAGTGAAATACAAAACTTCAGGACAAAATTACCACTACTATTAACGAAAGATTCTATTGCTCTGCTTTCTTGTGCAAGTATTTATTTTGTAAATGCACTGTGTGGGAGAGGTCTCTGAGAAGGAGTATTTTCTTGTAAGGTAAAACAGAAGGAAGAATACATGTGAAGTGGATCTTGTCTTAGAGAAGTCCCAAAATGTGAGATTCCACTTTAATTAGTTCCCCTAGAAAGGTAGTGACTACTAATTCTGCTTTCACTATTGTCATTATTCATTAACTTATATGGTGTCAAGGTGGATGCCTTGGCCAGCAGAAGCAGCTTGTGGTTCCTTGTGTTTGGAGAGAAGTGCTGTAATAGAGCAAAGAACACCTGAGTTCTGCCTGATATTACCTTCAGAATGATTGCAGGTGAAACTGAGAAGCCTTGCACACTGATGCTTATGGATGATGCTTTCCATGAAGAAGAGGAAGAACTACGTCTGGTTCTTGGCACTCCAAGAAGTGATTCTTCCTTTGGTGCCTCTATTGGCGAACAAAATGAGACGCTCATAAAGATTCGGGATGATGCAGACAGTAAGAGAACATTTTGTTGTTATTGGATTTTGGAAGCCCATTTACATGGTCTAAAACCATTTTGTTTCCTCTAATTACAGAGTCTATTATTAAGTTTGGTGAGACCAAATTTAGTGTGAGTGAACCAAAGGACACAAGGCAAGTAGTAGTTGTAAAAATCCCAGTGATTCGTCTGGGAGACACTTCCAGGGTTTCTGTTGTGAGAGTTCATACAAAGGATGGATCTGCTACTTCTGGAGAAGACTATCACCCTATATCTGAAGGTAGGATCATATTTATCACATCTGACTATTTGTTTTCATTCGTGACTGTAACATAATGTTTGCAAAATGGACTAACTTTATGAATAGAATACTTTGCAACCACATCCCTTAATAGGTTTTGCTGTTCAAATTCATTGTGGACAGATCCCCTGTGGTACACAACAGCCAATTTCTCCTGGAATACTAGTTATCAGTGAAGATATTTACAAAATAATTTTGACTTCTTTGAAAACACCTGTTCTTCAAGTAATTGTGGAAGAAATGTGTGAGTTCTACCTTAGTAATATTTGCAAAATGTAGTGCCATTACTCGTAGGATCTGTTGTGGTTGTTTCTTGAGCAATTCTTTAAGGTAATTGGTTTTGCTCCAGGTAGGAATTTGTGTATATTTCTCTTTCTACATTCGTAATAATAAAGCTTTCTTTCTATATTTCTACAATTCACTGCCTGCTGCTCCTCACTAGTAATGAATGTGGAGAGAAGTTGTGCAACAGAATGAGAAATTTCTTAGCTGATAAACTTCTTTCCTTTAATAGCCACCCACGTGGTTTGAGGAATGACTAATGGAGTTTGTAGCAGTATGAATTCTTTGTCTTCTAAAGTATATGATAATACATGATACTAATCTGTGTTTTAACATTAATCATTCATTACTGGGGTGTTTTCACAGTTTTGCATAAACTATTTCGAACTATTTCGGTGTCCGGTCCAGCTGAAAGATAGGACTTACCTTTGAATATCCAGCAATAACATTGGGCTGTCCTCAGTTTCCATAGGAGGGACATTTGCCACTAGGGATACCTGAAGAGACAATTTGTTAGCCATAAGAAAATAATCAACCCAGTGCTTGCTAACTCCAGTCCACTTTGCCTCCTGCATTTTAGAGTTTTGCTCTTTCCTCCTGAAAACCACAGAAAGTTTTAGAGTCAGCTAATACTTATACACATTACCTGTATGCATTCCTTTGCTTACAGTCTCCCTGCTGTGCACTGACAGCACATGGGAGCAAAGTTTTCAAGGGAGACATGCTACTGCAGGACAAGGGGCTCTCAGCCTCTGCCCAGAAGCTTTTGAGAAAGGTCTGTGATGTGCAGGATTTCCCCACAGGTTTCAGAATATCTGTGGGTTTAGGGAACCTGACTATTCAGCCATGGGTACAAAAAACACATCTTTAATTGGGTTCTCTGGAGGAAGTATGACAATCAGAAAATTTTACTGGTTATTGTGCTTGTCCCTTTAGAATGCAGAGCTTTTTAGCACTTTCTTATACTTTGTTTGTGGTGGTGTTTCAATATACCAGTGAGAACATTGCTTTCTGGAAGACTTCTTATTTCGTTCTGGTTCTTAGTTTCTGTTGGTTATTTTTATACCATCTTCAGTTAATTTGACATCCTTCAAAAAATAAAAATAGCAGGAATGCACCTATTATTTTGGCATCACTCTCACCCATTCTAGACATAAACGTCAAATGGTTTCTGTACTTTTTATTGCTTTGGTAGTTAATATAGTCAAGAGCCATAGCATTGTCTAAATCTATTAGTGTGGTGGATTGTTTTTGGCTGGCCACTAGGTGCCCACCAAAGCTGCTCTACCACTCCCTCTCCTCAGACAGAGGACAGAGAGAAAATATAACAAAAGGGCTGAGATAAGGACAGGGAGAGATTGCTCACCAATGCCATCACAGGCAAAACAGGCTTGACTTGGGGAAATTAGTTTCATTTGTTACCAATCAAATCAGAGTAGGGTAAAGAGAACTAAGACCGGATTTTAGAACACCTCCCTCCCACCCCTCCCTTCTCCCTCGTCTTAAATTCACTCCCACATTCTTTACCTCTGAGCAGCTGGCAGGGGATGGAGAATGGGGATTGCAGTCAGTTCATCACAATTTCTGACACTTCTTCCTCCTCACACTCTTCCCTGCTCCAGCACGAGGTTTCACCCAGAGGAGACAGCCTTCCCTGAAATACAATGTGGGTCCTTCCCGTGGCCTGCAGTTCTTCATGAATTGCACCATAGTGGGTCTCCCATGGGGTCACAAGTCCTGCCATTAAACCTGCTCCAGAGTGGGCTCCTCTCTCCACAGGGCCACAGGTCCTGCCAGGACCCTTCTCCAGCAAGAGCTTTCCACAGGGTCACAACCTCCTTCAAGCTTCCACCTGTTCTTCATGGCCAGCATGTGGATATCTGTTCAACCACAGACCTCCATGGGCTGCAGGGGCACAACTGCCTCACCATGGTATTCACCACAGGTTGCAGGGAAATCTCTGCTCCAGCACCTAGAGCATCTTCTCACCCTCCTTCTTCACTGACCTTTATGTCTGCAGAGTTTCTCTCTCATATTCTCACTCCTCGTTCCCAGCTGCCTGTGGTCCAGCAGTTTTTTCCCCCTTCTTTAATTTGTTACCCCAGAGGTGTTACCACCATCACTGCAGGTTTCAGCTTTGGCCAGCAGTGGGACTATCTTGGAGCCGGCTGGCACTGGCTCTTTTGGACATAGCGGAAACCTCTGGCATCTCCTCACAGAAGCCACCCCTGCAGCTCCCCCACTCCCAAAGCCTTGCCATGAAAACCCAATATGGTCAGTTAAGATTGAACTTTTTATCCACCATGATCTATAAAGTTTTTTCAGAGGCAATGATTTTCAAAACATAGTACTGTTGTGTAACTCTATATTTGTGCCCTTTTTTTGTATATACCATTGTATTAAAATGCACTTTGTTTGAGCTAGACCTGACAATGCTACTTATTTAGAATTCTTCAGTCTTTTGATCATTCACATATGTAGCCAGCATTAACCTAATTAGTCCCAGATAATTTTCAAAATATTAAGTTCTGTTAGACTAAATCCTGACCTTTGCAAATCTCTTGATGATGATGATGCCTCATTTTCAGGGTTGTCCACATGTGTCCACTGTTATTCATTATTATTACCTTTAGCATCAAATAGGTTAAAATAAATCTACAAATATCTGTAATGTAAAAAGTGAGTATTAACTACCATCTCTCCTGGCAGGACATAGAATCACAGCTTGTTATGAACAACAGGTTTAAGTGTCTCATTTATGTTTTTAGAAATTGAGTTTAAGGAGGGTGAAACACAGCACTTCGTGGAGGTTGAAGTTCTCTTTGATGGAGTGAGGGAGATGAGAGAAGCCTTCACTGTTCATCTGAGGCCTGATGAGAATATGGTTGCAGAAATACAGGTAAAAAGCTTATGCAAAGTCCTGAACAACAAAATCCAGGAAGTGGACCTCTTGTTTTCTGGCTCACAGTTTTACACTTCTTTTAAGGTTTATTCACACCATCTTAAAATCCCAAAGAGGACCATCCCAGCTGACAGCAGCACCTACACAACCCAGTTTGTTGCCAAGGCAATAATGTTGATGGGGCCATAGAGTCAATGAAAGACTGAAGTCTTCTAGATACCACTCCAGACACATTTTCCTTGTGTAATCAATCCTAGAAACTGAAGTCCTATTGGAAACACTCTCTGGCAATACAATATAACCTCTATGTTGTTAAAAGAGCAATTGGGTGAAATGTAACTTCTGCTGTTAAAATCATGTTAATATTATTCTTGTTGTGTGAAATGAAGTAGCCACACATTCTTGTTATTTAGCATTATAACATAACATCATTTTAATTTAACTAGTATATTCCTCTGATTTGGTATAAAATATTCTTGAAACTCTCTGGCTGCTTCATCAGTGGCACACTATATATAGTCTGACTCTAGATAGCCAGACACAGCCTTTGTTGATGACAGACATCCTGCATTAAAGTACACAGTGCCCATTGGGGTTCTACCAGCATACTGAAGTGATTTAAGAAAGATGGGACACAAGGCTAAAGGTTTGGAATTTTTAGTATACTGAATAGAAAAAATCATTTTAGCCCTTCCTTTTGCACTCTGCAATATACTTTTGAGTGCCTCAACCCTTTCTCAATAGCTTGTCCAGTTCAGGTTTTAGAACTTCTTTAGGAACAGTACTTCAAAGGCTAGACATATTCTGATCAAGGTCCAGCTTGGATCCTCCTGTTTATTTAAATTTTCACAGAGAACTTTTTCTGTCTTTTCACTGTCAGACAGCTAAGGCCATTGTTTACATTGAAGAAATGAACAGCATGGCAGATGTCACCTTTCCCTCTGTCCCTCAAGTTGCATCCCTTTTGATATATGATGATACTTCTAGAGCCAAAGACAGAACCAGTCCTGTAGCTGGCTATCCTGTCATCTGTATCACAGTGAGTATCTCTGTGGAAAAACAGAACCAAATCAGTATATCGATTTTGTTTGGTGGATTTTAGGCACCCAGTACCAATCCATATTGCAGTGAGTCACATATGAGTTCAAGTGAGAACTATCCTCAGAGCTAATCTAATTTGTCTGGATAATTATTTTTAGGACGACAAAAAGTATAGAAAGATGCTTTGCTTGTTCATTAATGAGAACAGTTTGATACTGACACTATGTCTGTGCCTGACCTTGCTATTTCCTGCATTACCTTGCCTTAATTTGCAGAGTTAAAATCATTGGAGATAACAGATAAGCCATCGTTTTCAATAAGTGCTATAGACTGAAAAATATGTACTTTTTGCTGAAGGACTACAGGCTTTTTTCATTGTAATTTTGCAACTGAAAAGTTTACATGAATGTGTATGTACATTGAGAAACATTTTTGTATTTTTGTCCATATGCATCTTCAATTTGTTTCTCACACATTCCTTGTGCACAGGACTGTGCCATATGTTGAAAGGTTCTCCTAAGTAAAAAAACAAAACAAACAAACAGAAAAAACACTTTTAAGTACAAATTATATTTGTAGAATTAGACCAAAAGAAGTTCAAATTAAAGCAGTATGTGGGAGTGTAGTTTGTGCCTTCATAACTATGCCACATTTTCTTCTATATATCATAATTTATTTTTTTTTGTATTTCAATAAGCATCATTAGATATGCCTTTTAAACTACCCTAACAGTGCTAAAAGCATCACTGTCAAAATATGGTGATTTTTTAAGAAATTTACCGGGATTGTCAGTTCTATGTTGTTCAGTTTTGTTATCTGTGGATAACTTAAAATTCCTTTGCCATGAAGCAAATAAATTGCTAACCCAACTGCCTTCTTCTGCAGGCTTGTAATCCTAAATATGAAGACTTTGACAAGACTGGTTCTATATGTGCCAGTGAGAGCATCAATAATACTCTGACACAATACAGGTGGCTTGTAAGTGCGCCCACAGGCCCTGATGGTGTGACGAGCCCCATGAAGGAGGTTGACTTTGACACCTTCTTCACTTCCTCTAAGATGATTACGCTTGACTCCATTTACTTTCAAGCTGGTTCTCGTGTCCAGTGTGCAGCTCGGGCTGTGAATTCAGATGGGAATGAGGGTCTTGAGCTTATGAGCCCTATTGTAACTATAAGCACATCAGAAGGTAAGACATCATCACCTAATGCCAAATTCACAGGTCTCTTTTGGATCCCAAATTCCATTCAAGCAAAATCTCATTACATGATCAGGCATTTTAACATTACAATCTCAGCTTTTCTTCTGTTGTTCATAGAGGTGGTACAAAGATCTCTTAACACAGCAAAGAAATGTATAAAGAAAGTGCTTTTCATCTGTGCTAGTTCTCCACATCTTGAAATAATAATCCACACAGCAAACCTCCATGTTAGGAGAACAATATATAATGTGCATTGGAATTACAGAAACCTAGTTTCTGTTGGCTTTTGAATTCAACTGTAGTTGAAGTAGTTCAACTGTAGATGAAGTACAGGCTCAGCTCCTCTTGGACACTGGAGATTCCACATTGGGGTGGCATATGGATGCCTAGCCAAAAGAAAAACCTCATTTGGCATTCAGGCCTCACTGAACACCTGAGAAACTGTGTCTTCCTTGATTAAGGACTGAAGCAACTGGTGTCCAATAACATGTCATGAACAATTTTTTTTTCATTTTGAGGTATACATAATAGTCATCCGTCGTCTTTGTCTGATACTCTCTTTGTCTTTCTCTGATTCTCTGACACCTAACCAATACTCTACTGATGCTGCATTCTCTCAATGATCAGTCACAATGATGAGTAGTCTATCTCCTTTGCCCAGCCATCTCTTCTGATGAAACTCATACTGAGTATCATTATGAAGCAGAGATGGAGCACTGACATGCATATGTTATTTTGTTACAAAAATCACACTTGCTTTTATTGTAAAATATGGAGAATGAGTAATTATCAGCAACCGAGGTAAATTGCAAAATGTATTTTATTACCCTTCTGCAACCATTTTGCATTCTTTTTATCATCTTTGCTGCTTTTGTAGTTACATTAACTCTTGTAGTGTGAGATAAATGATTGTTCATTTGTAATATCATTTTCAAATATTTCAGTTAAAACATTGTATTTTCTCCTAAGTTGGGGTTTTGAGAAGCTTAATGAATGGAATTTCCATTTACCTCTGTCCTTTATTCCACATTTTGACTGTAGGCTCATGTCATCTTGCATTATCAGGAATCTTACACCATGGAGAAGACTTTGCCTAAGGGTGTTGTCTACAAGGTGCAGTGTAATGCTTGTTAAAGACAGACAACCTTGTGCTGTGTTAGCTGGTTTTGTTATATGAAAAGGCTGGCTTTGTTAGTGTTAAAATGCACTATTTGCATTACCCTTGACAAATTAGCAGAACTAAGTAGCTCAGGCTCAGGACTGAGTTGTCATGCATATATTACTTCCAGTGCATGAACTAACTTGTGATGTGGAAGGAAAGAAGTGCAATGATCAAAGCAACCTTCCAGAATCCTGAATATTTTCCACCTTGAGGATGCCTGACCTCCAGTTCATAGACCAAATTCTCAAAAATAAGTCAGATTGTGCAAAAAATTCTATTTAATCTCCTCAGTACACCTTGCATTTGAGAAAAAACAAACAAAAAAACCACAAACCCAGCAACCAACCAACCACACAAACAAAGAAACTAAAAGCTATCGTGTGCGGAAAAAAAAACTTGTTTCTTCCTTCCAGAAGTTTCCAACTGGGAGATGCTGAGCCAGATGTGGTCCACCAGAGTCCAGCCTTCTCTTTTCTTTTAATCCCTCAGAAATGAGCAAAGAGCATAATGTGGGCAAAGGGAACTGTTTCAGTTTTCCATGTCTACTGGTTTCTTACTTAGAATACCTTGTGATCCTTTGGCATCACATGGCAAAGTGCTATGATTCTTGTAGCCAGAATGCAGACACATCTGCATTGACCTATGCAACTAGAAGTTGCATATATCTCAGATATGATTGCAAACATAATTTTCTGATTCTACAAACCAGGATTAATACTGGAACACATTGAAGTAACACTGGAAAGGATTATGAAAATAAATTATACATTCTCCCTTCTTGAAAAAATTCAAAATTAAAATTAACAAGGCCCTAAGGAACATGATCCAACTTTGAAACTGGCTCTAATTTGAGCACACTACTTCTGAGATCCTTTGACACAATTATTCTTACTACATTTTTGTTGCTAATGGAACAGGAGGGTCATAAAGTCCTGTGAGGGCATATAGGGGCATACCCCAATCCAGTGCCAAAAACTGAACACTGGTCAGTTATCTGTCATAAAGCTATGTATGTGCTTAAGAGGGCAGAAGGAATTAAAATATATGCCTCTGAAGACCTCTGTAAGAAAATATGTGACCTGACGCTGACTTTTCAACTATGGTTGACACATGCAACTGAAAAGGTACAGATGCAGTATCATCACCTTGTTCTGAAAATGTGGTCCAGTTGTTTAAATCCTCTTTTGCATAAATTCATGTTCAAACCTCTGGAAAATGCAGCTCCAAGTGTTTACTTGTCATTCAAGAAAACTCTCATTGTTTTGGAAACCTGTACAGTGAGGGGAAAAAAGTGCATCTAAAATAGTGCAAAGGCAAGTATAGATTATTTCCTTCGGACATAAAAATGAGGTTGCTTTATCTTTTTTTCATTAGGTCTTTGTCAGCCTCGTATATCAGGAGTAGTTGGAGCAGAACCCTTCTCTGCCAAATTGCGCTATACTGGCCCAGAAGATCCTGATTATGCCAACCTCATCAAACTGACAGTCACAATGCCACATATTGATGGTAAGAGAAAATCAACTGTGGAGTTAAGAGAACTCACACAACATGCTGTTATTTGAGCTATTTAATTGGTCATATTATTTTAAATAGACAAAATAATAATATGATTTTTTAACACGTGAGACCAGAGAAAAATGTTTTGAATGAACAAGCACAGTTTACAAGGTGCATAATATGTTGACTGTTTTGATACACAGTTTCTGATGTGAAGATTGTTTTCAGATTAATTGGATAATTTACATAAGTTAGACCTATGCTTTATAAAACTCCTTTGAAGTGCATAGAAATATACCATTTAGTTACTATGTGCTTCTGAAAAAAATCACACAACATTTTGATTATTGGAATATTAATTTTGGAATTTTAGTATGTATATATATTTTTATTTGGCCTTGCATAGTATGTAGATATAATTATTGTGGGTAACATCCTCATACACACTTACCATGTCAACTTTCTTTGAATTCTAAAGTACAAATTGCTGTAAGTAAAAAATACAGAAGCACTGTGTAACATGCCTAGTGTTTGATGAAGCTGGGCTAAATTAAACAGTTCTGAGAACTGTCATTTATTGATAGTGAAATAAATTAATGTTTTTTAGGCATGCTGCCTGTTATTTCTACAAGGGAACTCTCCAACTTTGAGCTGACACTTAGTCCTGATGGAACTAGAGTTGGAAACCATAAATGCTCCAACCTGTTGGATTACACAGAAGTAAAGACCCACCATGGTTTTTTAACTGATGCTACCAAGAATCCAGATGTGGTTGGAGAGACCATCCCCTATCAATACAGCCCAACAATCAGAGGCTTCAATACTTTACGCTTCTACCGCAATCTGAATCTGGAAGCCTGTTTGTGGGAGTTTGTTAGCTATTATGACATGTCTGAGCTCCTCACAGCTTGTGGAGGCACCATTGGGACAGATGGACAGGTATGAAACTGTAACTTGAGTTTGTATTATGTTCTTAAAATAAAATATTTCCCTTATAATGCATCTATGCTGGTAGAAATAAGTGTTTTTACAATTAATTTGGTTGAAAAGGGTTCTTCTTTTCTTAAGAAATAGACTTCCCCCATGTTGTCTTATTTCTTAAAACTATTGGTAACCATTGCTATATGTGCAATCCTTCTCCAGTTAAGAGAATAATTCAGTTTGAATGAAATTTGCTATGATTTTCTCCCAGTACAGTTCTGGAGTATTTTAGGACAAACCAATCCCCCTTTTACTGTATAGCAAGCCAATTTAGTCTTTTCTTAGAATTAAAGCCTTCTGATGTATTGATTTTAGCCCATAGATAGTAGTGGGCTATTTAGTATTAGTTGTGGTATAGCTTAAAAAGCAGTTTTAAAACATTGTGGAGAGACTTCTTGCCAATAACAATGGACTGTAGTGTCCTACCAGCTGCTTGGCTCTGCTGATCTCGTCACTGGGTAAAAAGGCCCATTACTGCAGACAGCACAGTTGTTCTGCATTATCCAGCAGAAAATTCCTTGGTCAGGAAACAAAGAGAACCACCAATATGGAGTGGCTGAAGAACAGAGTTGTGAAAGTGATTGGGGAGTTAAAAGAAGATTGGAGAGGTCTTCAGGTGTCCTTTGAAAAATTATTTCTAGAAATCCATATCATGGAAGAAAAAGAATGCAGGATTTCTTCTGATGAAGTGACAGTGAAACTAATCCCTGGGTCTTCCTTGTGTAATTCCTGTATAAGCCAGTCTGATCTCACTCGAGCTCTGGAGTACCAACTCTGTAGCTCTGAAGGTCAGTCCTTTATGTACAGAAAAATCTCTTTGGGGAATAATCCTACAGGCTTGAAGAAAAACTGGAAATGCAGTACCTCATTTCAAAGAAGTCTATCTGCAGCTAACTCAGTTTTCTGGTGCTCTATCATTCCTTGTTGAACCACTGAGAAAAGGATTAGGCCACTTAGAGAAATGGCCATTATTTTTCTGGTTTTCTGACGTTTTGCCAGGGACCCATATTCTCTCAGACCTCAGCAGACTTATATGCACAAATTCTTATTTTGTTAGTCCCAAATGTCATAAGACAGATGTGAAAAGTATGTTTTTGCTCAAAGAAACATATGGGTGTGTGTAACAACAAAGGACTTTTACTACTAAAATCATAGTCACCAATGAACATATAGATATCAGATAAAATGAGTGGTTTTTTGTTTTTGTTATACTTACACACATGAAGTCTACTTTACTCTGTGGATGTTTGCAGATGATCATACGGTCAGTTTGGACAAGAAATTGCACAAGAATCTCTTTAGCCCTGATTAACTTCCTAACACACTGCCCCTCTTAACTAGGAATTATATACTCCGTAAAGCTTAAGACCAGAACAAAATGAAGCTTCTGCCCTTAGATGCAAGGCCTTGACGGATATGCCATCCCATTGCTTTCTCGTCAGGAGCTCACTGTCCATGCATCTGCTTGAGCTTGCCCCTCTGCTGCAAGCAGATCCTCCTACAGGTACATTCCACTGAAACTATGAGCCTGTCAGAGGGAAGGGAAGGCATCGCAGTGTGGGATGTAAAGCTTACACATTCCCACAAGATAAAATTTACAGCAATCTTTGCTGTTCCTAGAATGATTTCATTTCTTCAACTCATCATTCCTTGGATTGTCTCCTTATGCCCTGCAATATGCAGTAGTATATTTGTACTTCTCAGGTGACACAATCGTAAGCACATAAGCACACACAGCTTCCAAGTAACCTGTAACTCTGCTTCAGTGACCTGTGCAAGACACTTCTCCCTCAGTGAAAAGGAGGGAAGACCTGCTACGAAGAATTTCTATTTTGGATACTGTTGTGTCTAGAGGAAAGGATGAATAGCTGGTTTAGACAAATGTGTGTCTAAATAAAACCTATATATGTCTGTGTGCATATAAACAGAGGAGAAAATAGGCACCATATGAATATTTTAATAAATTAGAAGAAGCTGTATATTCAGGAGGACATGCATAACTGGTAATGTGGCCAAGGAAGAGAGCTGTCCTTTCATTAGGCTCCAGAAGTATTATGTACTTCACGTAAGATCTCTCATTTAAAAGCAGAGAGGGATGAACATGAGCTATGAGAGCCATGAAACTGCAGCTGAAGTCACCCTTTAGTGCCTTGTAGGTTATGGCTAGAAGGTTACAGTATGTTAAGTGAAATATCAAGCTGAATTACTTCTAGCGGTGAAGCATTGCCCCACAGCCAGTATGCACTTCACTGACCTCCCTATTTTCCCCACCTCCATTTAATTCTTCTCCAGGTTTGGTCTTTATCTTCACATGACCCCTTCCAACTGAGAGGGGAGGCAGTCAGTGCCCTATCTCTGTGGTTGTCACCATTGTTGTTTTTTTCTCCTTCAGTGAACAATTAATAATCCTCCTCTGTGAGAGGAAAGCTGGCAGCTATGGTTTTCACCATTTTTTTAGCACACAAAAGAAGCTTGAATTCTGTAATACAAACAGAACAGATAAATAACAAAAACACTCTTACCATATCCTGCTACCACTGCAAATTTAATATCTTGAATTTACCAGATACTTTGGCTAGATCTTCAGGCTCAAAATTTTGTTTCTTGACTCCAGTTCCCCAGTACCTGTATGGTCAAACAAAGATAGCCATGTTGCTTCAGACAGAGAGATTTCAGAAAAGGAATTGGCAATATCTTGCACAATGTGAACCACCACTCCTTCAGTTTATGGGGTCTCCTGCTATGGTAGGGGAAGAAGACAAACTTTAGTAAGCAAGAAGTGAGGTGGGAGACCTGCAGCTGGTGCGGTTCTTCTGGCACAGCTCCTAGTGTTTGCTGCAGGCTGCAGCTGTCTTAGCCAGTTCCCATGAACTCATGAACTATCATAATACATACAGAGAAGGTCTTAGTTTTCTTTTTTTTTCCTCCTTTGAGGCCTTTTGATTGCAACCCATTCTCTTTCTCAATTATTCTGTGCATGAGCAAACCTTGTGTGAGTTACATTCAGCACTCCTTTCAGTGTACAACTCGACGGTTTGTTCCTGGGGTCTGCCCACAACTGAAAAATGGGGCATTTATGTATCTAAATATGGATTTAGATGTGCAGCTTAAGGAACTTCTATTTTAAAAATAATTACCTACTCCTCTTTAAAGCAAGGCAATTATTTTGGATTAAAGTGCTGTCCTTGTTAAAGTTAAGATCAACTTTAATGATTAGCAGTTTTCTTGAAGAGAATCTGCAGTCACAGCCTAAAATTCAGTGTCTGCATTTGGGTATGTATATGCCTTAAAAAAGGGAACTCACCTGTTTGAGAGCTGTCTTCCTATATTTTCAAGGAACTAATAAAGGTTAGACTTTACTTCATGGGGACATTGTGTGAGTGAAATAGTACAGACGTCTCACATTCTCAAGGCACAGGTTCTAAAATGACAGATATTCATGAAAGGAAGTGAAAAAATGAGACAGTGAAAACCAAGGAAGTGATTGTCCTTTAAAAAAGTGTATATCAAAGTGTTGGCCTATAGTTTTTTGCTAGTCTGAAGTATCATTTGATCGCATTTCCTACTGTTGTAACTGTTTGCTGTAGCCAGGCAGTTTGGCACCTGAAGGCTTCTGTGTGTGGTTCTGGCCAGGTATTTATATATGGATGTTGCTTTCCCTAGTTCCAGTCCATTGCCAGACATGGAACAGGGAAGCAAGGAAATTACAATTCCAACAAATTTTATTCACAACTAGTTAATCAAGTCTTTTACAGAAACAAGAAGGTGAAAAATGTATATTAAAATACTTGAATGTACAGATTGTATAGCTGAGCAGTATATTTTTCTCTTCAAAAACCAATTATTTCTGGCCCAAAGTGAAAATGTCTTTCTTTCAATATATTTAGTTCACATTTATGCTACACATTATGGCAATGAGTGTTTGAAAATCCCATCTGCAAACAGATTTTAAAGTCACTAATGTACTGCTGCAGCTTATACCAGGCAGCTTGCAGAGGGCTTTTGTTACACAGAAACAGTATATTTCCAGCTTTATTAGTTCTAGTTTTACCAAAATCATACTCTAAGGAGAAAACTAAGCTCTTCTGAAAATCTCATTAGATGTTGTAAAATGCAAATAGGCAGAAATGGCTATTTTCACATTTTTTATTCACTTTAGCCACAACAGTCAAGTGTAAGTAAACCCTACAACTCCTATTTCCTTGACATGAAACCTCTCTAACAGCCAAACACTATTTCTCTAGCTGCAAACTTGCATTTAGTAAGCTGTGAAGAAAAAACTACTATAAAGTTAGCGCACCAGCTGCATAACAAAACCAGAGGTTAAATTTTTTCAAGAAACTGGCATTTCAAGGCTGTACTGCATACTCCTCTCTTTTCAGACTTCTTTAAACAATGCTTTGCGTTTCACCTGTGACCTACCTGGCTGGGTGCCTTCTTGGGGCCAAATCTTAGGTTTAACATATTGACATTATGTAAACAGTTAATTGATAACATTGTTAAACTTGTGTGGCTCAAATTCACAGACATAGCAAGTAGATGCAGTAGAAAATGAGACATGACCATTTGGAGGACAAAAATATAATTTTCATGTAAAGCCTGTTTCCTTGAGATATATAGCATAAAATGTTAACTTGTGTTATTTCTAATATCTAATTCTGATTTTACTAGTACTGTCTGTACATAACATTCACTGCCAAGTTTTGTCCTCTAGAAATGTAAGCCAGCTAAATAAAGCGCACTTTAAATGTGGCAGAGAGTCCATGCCCCAAACTGTGTACTGAAAATATTTTTTTATTGTAAATATTCTCATTTGTTATATGATAAATCCTCAAAATAGTTATGTTTTTTTACTTAATGAAGTTTGACAGTTTGCATCTGAAAGGGGAACAATAGAAGAACACCTATAGAAACTCTCATTAATACTTTCTTAGTCTTAAATGGGAATTGCCAGTATTCAAAACCAGATCTTATGCTCTGATAATTTACCTTGCAAAGAAAATGTATGAAACTCTACTTCTTATAGTAATGTCAAGTATAAATTATGTTCTTCTCTCACACACATGAATTTCGAAGTGTGCAGTTCGATTATTTGTTGTCTACATTTTTCCAGATGTTAAGTGTAAGAGTCTGTTCCCTGCCTCAAACAATTTTTGTCTTCTATCTTCTCTGCTTCTCCAGACCTGGCATTGTCACAGAGTATTAGACACAATTTCCCCAATTCAGCTGAGTTGTAGCTGTAGTTTGCATTTCTCTCCTGATATCACAAGGCTAAAATTCACACCCACTTATTATTGTTTAAAATTAATTGTAATGAGTGTGATTTTGCCAGTGCCAGTGGTAAAATCTGCTGTGCATACAATGCATAGATACATAATGCACCTGTTCTGTCTCCCTACAGCAGTTAAGCTGATCCTACACTTACACAGCTCTAAGTTACCATTTTGGTTTCATCAATGTCACATTGAGATATAATGTGAACAGCTGGCTACTTTCAATAGGCTTTGCAGGCCGTGCTGGAAAGGCAAGATAACTCAATGGAAAGAATGTTTTCTCATGTTTGTCTAAACAGCATTATTAAGAGGGCTAGAGAAGTAAGAGTCCTCCATCTGTGTAACACATTCCATCGATTCATTTGGGGGCAAGGGGGTGGCTGCTCACTTTGACGCAGTTTTCCTCTGCAGTTACCTTCCTCCTTATTTTATTTTTATTATATCAAAAAAATCTTTTCATATAGCACATTAGAGATTTTTCTGTTCTGCCTATGGAAGAGTAGTTTCCCTTTGTAGAACCAATAGGCCCTTAAAAGTTTTCATTTACCGTTAGAAGAAATAGAATTATTTATTCAGTAATTCTCTGACTATCAGTGTTGTAGGTTTTCCTCCACACCTGCAAATCCATGACTGCCTAAAGAAGGGTTTGTGTGCATAAAAACTCAATGAGCTTTTAGCAAGAACTCCTTGCTCTCCCTAGATGCCAGGAATCACATGTAATGGCAGCTATACTGATGGAAACATAGATGTGCATAAATACACAATTAAATTCCTAGGCTGGGGCAAGCAGCCCTGTTGCCCAGACATCTCTTGCAGGTTTTATTAAAAAAAGAACCTTTTAAATTCTAGGGTCTTAGAAATGGAGAGAATTTCAGATTTTCCCACAGTGGTAATGTATGTCAGAGGAGCAGTGCTTCCAGCAGACTTGCCCCAGAAGGCATCTTGCTACTAGATTTCCACCAGCACAAATGTGCTGAGCTCACTAACAGTAGGGTCCCATTGAATGGAGGCAAGAAAACTCTAAAATGTGGTTTACAAACCTCATTAATGGATTGCTTTATGTACAGTATACATGAAGAGACAATGATACTCTGTACCTGAAAATCAAGAAAAGCATTAAAGGGAGGCACTTTTTTTCACTTGAGGTGGCATAAGATACTGAGCTATAAGGGGTTTTGTGGATCACCCTGTCCACACCACTGCCTTAACTCTATATAATGTCATTCAAACACTAGTAAATTTAATCCAAAAAATAACAGGGTTTCATGGCCTCACTATTCTTGTTGAATGCCACCACACTGAGGGCTAGAAATTCTTCTGCTTTCTAGGCTGTATTTGTCATGCCCATCTTATGCTCATTTGTTCCCATGTCAGCACCATCTTTCATCATCAGTGGCCCTTCTCCACTCCTGATGTATACAGACTGCATTCTTATTCCCTCTGAGCCTTTTCTGTGCTAGATTTAGCAACCTGGCTATTTTAGACTCTTCTGATCAGATAGTTTTGCCATTCCTGTGATTATGTTGATTCGTTTTCCTACAGTCTACAATGCAAATTAGACTTTTTCAAGCATGGTTGATCAAAGCTGTTCCAGATAAGCTCTTCCTAGTGCTCTATATAATGACAAGCATGCTTCTAATTTCCACCCCATTCCTCAGTTTATCTTAGGATCATAGCACATGGAGAGGGTAGGAAGGTCATAGTTATGATGTGATCAATTCACATACTAAATTTTTTTCCCCCTCTGTTGTTTCTAACAAGTGTCTTTCATGTCTACCAGAAATCCCTGTGACTGGTTTCTATTACCTTATACTTTAAGCTATAAAATTTCAACTCACTACTATTATTCTAGTCCTCAAGGTCACTAAATTCTCACTTTGATATTCCAGTCCTCTACTTTATCATTAAGCATTATGTAAGCTTCTATTCAAGAGAATAATGCACATATATTAAATCCTCTTCCACGTGCTTTTGTCTCTTTCTTATAAGCAAACTGAATTTCAGATCTTGGACTTCAATGTCTAAGTCTTACTGTGCAGCATGCAGATATAGAACAAAAACAACATAGAGAAAAGCCAACATAGTTTGTCTGGGATGACCTTACAATAGAAACACATTTGTTATACTACCCATTGTATTCAGTTCTTGATACAGTTCCAGGAAATGACAAATTTTTGAGGTTACTCCTGCATCAAAGGCAAGCTGTGAGGCACTCTAGACCTGCATCATAGCTATATTTTTCTTAGAGAAGTGAGAATACTGTGTTGTTATTTGGAACAATTTAGCGAATGTTTGTTCAACATAATTGCTCAGATTCCTGTGCAGGTAACCCAGAGATAAACTTGCTACTTAAATGAGACTAAAGAATATTATTTTTGTTTAATTTCAATTTGTCATCCAATACTTATGGCGAAGCAAAGCAAACCCGTTTTTTGTTTTTCTTTTTTTTTTTTTTTTTTTTTGCTGTTCCAAATAGGAGTTCTTGATTGTGTTTATGTAAAACCAACAAAGAAGCACTAATATAAAATAATGTACAACTGTATCAGCTCATCTCATCTACTGGTCTGTGTTACTGTTTTAGTTTCCAGTGGTGCCAGATTCTTTTCAGTGGTGCCCAGTGACAAAGAGTAATGGCTGTAAACTATGAGGAAGAACTTGCTTACAGTGAGGGTGGCAGAGCACTGGAACAGGCTGTCCAGGGAGTCAGGCAGTCTACCTCTCTGGAGAAATTCAAAACTCCCCTGGACGCATTCCTGTGTAACCTGTTCCAGGTGATCCTGTCTTGGCGGGGGGGTTGGACTGGATGATCTCCAGAGGTCCCTTCCAACCCTGACAGTTCTGTGATTCTCTGTGTTTCCAGACTGTCTACTGTCTAAATGCTAGCACATATTGTGGAACAAAACAAACAATACAAGTTAAAAGGGGTTTGATAATATAGCGTGTGGATCAAAGAGTGTCACTCGTGAAAGTGAGTTGTGGCAACTACCAACATTTGCTTTAATGAAGTTCTTAACTATTTCAGAGTATTTAGTTAGTGCAAGCAGTAAATTTGTGGTTTCATCAGATGACTAAAAGTTTTGTCAGGCATTTGTAAAACAGCTGTGAGGTAATGGGCATTCAGCCCCAACATGCTGCTGGGTGAACCCAGAAACAGTGTGATTTTTACTGAGCTTGTAAAATTTGAATGTTGGAATGTTGGAGGTTTTTAACAGTGCAAAACAGTCTTTATAAGCATGTAAGGTAATCACTCCAGGGAAATATTCATATTTACAAATTTATATATGGAATTTCTGTAGGAAGTGAATGAGAATTCAACAACATTTATGCCTTTGAAAAGTTTGCCACTGGGAGATGATCTCAATGTCTTTCTTTCCACATATATCTGAGAAAATCCAAAATGGTCTAAAAGTATCTGTATTGCACATTTCTAATCAGAGATATGTGAATTAAAAAGTATTTGTAACAAAACATAAATACAAAGTCTCTTCAGAAAGATTGGGATTCATGTATCATGTGAGAGCTATATTAAGAAGTGACAGTTTGCTGACACTATTCTTCTTCCCTTTTTATAAAAATATATAAAAATAATATATAATTATTTGACTGCACTATTACAGCACTATTGCTCTGTACAATATATGCATAAAGGGTCTATTTTAAAATCTATATCAACTTTCATATTATTTTTAGTTCTTCCAGACAGGGAGAAACAGTATGATTCATGTTTTTGCATGTAGTACATTAGCTAATATTCATACATAAAGGAAGAAATAGTTCCAGAGATGAGTAAGTACAGTCCAAGGACTCAGTCTTGCAATGATGTCTGAGCAATTTCAGGGTCTTCCAGAATTGCTTCTTAGATGGTAGTAACAAGAGAATGTAAGCAAAGGAGTTGGTTCAGGCACAAGGATCGAGCAAATGAAAAAAGACATTTGAAAAATTTCTAAAGCTTTTATGTATTTAGGTTTTTTCTGTATTTCAAAAACCTAAACAAAAATGGTGAGTCAGAATTAATGGGGTTATGTGTTATCAGAAGTCATTATCAGTTTGAAACACAAAAATGGACCTTGAAGGGATGTAAGCCATGAAAACTATTGGAATGTGGTTTTGTGCTTCATCTGTAATTTGCAAAAAGAGAGAATTTGATTCAGTCATAATATTAAGTTGAAGGTCCGACTTCCCTTTCTCTTGCCTTACCTGTGCAATGCTACCTTTCATGATCACTAACCCTTGTATATAATTGTCCTTTTTTTAGGTTCTCAACTTAGTACAGTCGTATGTCACCCTGAGAGTCCCTCTGTACGTCTCTTATGTTTTCCACTCTCCTGTGGGTGTAGGAGGCTGGCAGCATTTCGACCTACAGTCAGAACTTCGGCTGACTTTTGTGTATGACACTGCCATCCTGTGGAAGGATGGGATTGGCAGCCCACCTGAAGCAGAGCTCCAAGGTGGGTGTTGGATTTCCTTGCATAGAACTCATGCTCTGTTACTAAGGGAATAATTTGCACACAGTTGAATGATTTTTCAATCATTCAAATACTAAAAGAAAGTTTAAAAATTAGCATTTGTTATCAGTTGCAAACTCTCTCTCATTTCCTGGCACTCACAGATCTGTGCTGGAGTGTTTATGAAAATTATGTGAACTTGACATCAGTTCTTTTATTACAAAGAAAGACAATTTTACTGTTATCTTTGATAACAGTAAAATTAAAACATTGATTTCTACTCATAACCTCAAGGTACATTATGTCACCATATTCTGTTGCCATACAAGATGTTTGCACTTTAATGAAAAAATTGAAGGTTTTCTGTGATATCATTTTTTTCTGGCCAGTTTCACGTACCTTTGATATTTTGAAAACACTGTGAAACATGCAAAAGAAACAAACATGTAATGGGGATAATAGCCTGTCCTATGTGTTAGATTTGCAAACCGTGAAACATTCTGTAATGTGTTAGATACTGTCAGTAAGTTTGTGAACATAACTTTTTCAACAAACCAAACTCTTATCATTACAGAATTTATCTTTGGAAAAAGTTTATTTTTTAAAAAATAGTGATAGAGAAATGTGTATGTGAGATTAAAATATACAGTTACACCTATATACTGTAATTCCATTTATGCAAATTTGCTTAGTATTGCCCAGCATTAAGCTTCATGTCTTCCACATCTCTCTCAACCTGTTAGAATACAGGCACCAGCTGTAATTATGCACAGACACTTACACAGTCTCAGGACTCTGGGGAACACAAAATCTTTTTTCTTTCTGCAGACTCTGTATATGATTACAGAAGGCATTGCTGTGCAATTTCTGTCCTTATGTTAAGAGCAGGAAATGAGGAATGGCAAAGGGAATCTACAGTGCATGAAGAATGAAGCACATGTCGTGCCATGCCTAAAGAATAAGCCACATGCCACAAATCATGTGATGTGCTAGTCTCCAAATAACAACCAGATCTAATCCTCTGTCTCAGCAGTGGTGCATCTATGTCACCATTTTCTGTCTTTGATGCTTTAATTTTTTTATTCTCTGTTTAAAAAGCTGATGGCCAGATCTTTGGAGGTGCTGAACACTGGCACTTCCCTTTGCACACAGACAGGTCAAAGCATATGATAAACAGAGGGAGGCAGTGGAAGATTAGACACCAACATATCCCAATCTGATTTGGGTAGTATTTTTTGAGCAGCTATTTTTCTGAGCAGAGAGGGTTAACTAATTTTCAGTTTATTTCCATAACTCTAAATTCATATAGTTGTTCTGCATAAATTCTGCTTAACACTAAAAGCCATAATTCACACATATATATAAACAGATATTTCTAATGTGCCAATACATATGATTGGTACAGGTGATTTTATACAAGTGGTATATATTCACACAGGTGAGTGTGTTTGGTTTTCAGCACATTCATGGGAGAGCATTCCTGTTTCCTTTCTTTTCCTGGCAAGCAGAATGGTAGTACATCACTGGCTCTTTGTAAAGGAACAATGGAGGAAATGCCTGAACTCTGAAGCTTTGCAGAACTCTAGAGAAAAAGGGACTTGGCTGCAAGCTAGAGCAGTAAGCCATTTCTGATGTGTAAACAACACCTTGTAATCTGAAATTAGAAGACCTAACCCTGTGGTTTGGGACAGATTTGTGCTAAAAACTGCCAGCAATGCAAAGCCTGACAGAATGAGTTTCACAGATTGAAGCACTCTTGAGCAGATTGCTGTGGAAGTCACAACCAACTGGTACAACTAAATGCTGGTGGTTCCCACCTTGGCACAGCAGGCTGGGAAGCACTGATAAAGAGTGTCTCAGAAACAGCTATTCTCCCTTCTACAGACCCCCCTGGCAGCTGACTATGCTGTTGCTTGAACACAAGCACAGACTGTGCTGTGCGGACATTTTCTCAGCCTACTAGAACAGCTGTGTGGGACCATGGCAACATGTAAAAGCGTGACTTTACAGGGGAGATCTCTGTGCTTTGGAAGCTGAATCATGTTGTGAAAACTCTAGACCTCACTGTGTAAATTCTTGCTTGAGAATAATCTTGAGGCAATCTAGAAAAGTACCAGAAGACCCCCTCCCAAACAACTGACACGGCAAGGGTAAATGAAAGAGTGGGTCTGGTGTTTCATAGAAGTATGATTTATTTGTCATCTGCAAGTGGAACAAACCTTGTTAATTGTTTTTTGCTGCCAGGTTCCCTGTACCCAACCAGCATGCGTATTAGTGAAGAGGGGCGCTTGGTTGTCAACTTCAAGACTGAAGCCCGGTTTCATGGTCTATTTGTTATGTCCCATCCTGGTAAGTGTAACCTACACTTTAGCAGTACTATAAAAATGGACACTCCTCTCAAATTTTATACTATTTTTTTTCTATTTCTGCTATTTTTTTGTAAATACTCTGCTCTTCAGATAAGAATTTTTCCTCTACTTGACATTTCTTACTTGTCATTGATAACTGTATTCAGGTTGTCAAACCTGATGAAATATGCATGAATCTGATGGAAAGCAGATAGTTCCACTTGATCAAGAGCCTTTATGGAAGATGAAGATCTAGGCCATTCTGTCCATTAGGGGTCTATAGATAATGTGTTTTTAATCTAATAGTTATGTTTACTATTTTCTTATATTGCCCTAGCAACTTAGATAGCATTAAAATTTCTTTTCTAACTTGAAGTTTTTCTGGATTATTTAGACCTCTTTCAGAGAGCTAGAAAAAGTCTTGTATGGGCATTGTGTCACTCCATTAATATAACATTCTCACTGACATTCAATTACTCATTGCTGAGGATCTGTTCCTGCAGTTTAATCTGTTTAAACCCCAATGCCTTTATTCAGAATAATTACAGGTGTAAGACTCTGTCTACAGACATAAATCCAAG
Source organism: Anabacerthia variegaticeps (assembly GCA_035583185.1). NCBI lineage: Eukaryota > Metazoa > Chordata > Aves > Passeriformes > Furnariidae > Anabacerthia > Anabacerthia variegaticeps. The sequence goes on from JAWWEW010000001.1 coordinate 51,858,426, forward strand.
CATGAATGCCAGCCATGGAAAAGATTATCTAACTAAATTAAATCTGCTGAACAACAATGAGAAGGGAAAAAACAATTAAGAAATCTCTATTAGTTTAACTCAGGGGTTTTTTAACCTGTAAAGCTCCTTCATAGTGCTTCTACTTTTTCTCAGGTGTTCTCTAGTGTGTTAGGTTTTGCCTATCAGGCAGAGCTAAAAGTGTTCCGTTGATAAGAGAAACTGTGTTGAGTTTCCCTGGGCTGACATTCCATTTTAAAACAGGAGGGATTATAGATCTATGACATTCTCACTGTTTTGCTTCTCTGTTGAATTTAGTTTTCATACAGTTCTCGTTGTATAGTTCAACAGCAACTCTTGAATAGACACTTAAACAACAATCAAGGAGCCCCCACTGAGTTCACTGCAATTGATTTTGTTAGTTTCAGGTACTAAAACCCAGTGCCCTCTAAACTTATTAACATCAGCTATGGCATTATGGTTTATGGATTATTTAGAATGTTTTTCAGAAGCTGAGAGTTTGCAATGAAACACTAAAGGTGATAAATCTGTCTCTTGGCATATTTGTAGCTTCATCTCTAACTTCCATGGTTATGTCAGCTGATCACCTGGGCCTAACATTCAGCCTCAGCCTCATCCGAAGTGAGCCAACCTACAACCAGCCAGTACAGCAGTGGAGCTTTGTTTCAGATTTTGCGGTAAAACCTCAGCCTTCACTATGTCTTCTCTTTCCCCAGGCTGTTAGTTAGGATCTGGTGGTACAGCTCCCTCTTTGTCTCTGTTCAGGTTCGAGACTATTCTGGAACATACACCGTGAAGCTGATAGCATGTACCACTGCCCCACATCAGGAATACAGCCTGCCAGTCATCTGCAATCCTAGAGAGCCCATCACTTTTGATCTGGATATCCGATTCCAGCAGGTACCATTCCAACGATACCTTTGTCATGTCTTCTTTTTAATTTGATTCCCATATTGCCTTTGTTGGTCTTGTAGCAATAGTACTAGAAACTGAATTTACTTGCTTATAAACAAAGCCTTCCTAAACTGGTGGGATAGCACATACTCTTCTCCTGCTAAATAATCAGTTTTACCCAGCAGGGAAAGGCTAATGTAGGAGCATAAATCAGTTTTTGTTGTAAATGCATGGCCAGTCTTTTTTAGTGAATAGAAAGCTCATTGGCATTAGTTTGGAGGCTAGTTACTGTGATGTGATAGTAACATTTGGGAATTCTTTTTTTGCCAGTTGGCTTGGTTAGGAATCAGTTTTATCAGGTAATTAGGAAAATACAAAACTATTATCAGAAGGTTTTTGTCTCACACAAAATCAGAGCTTGCTCTCTGCTATCAAAAGTGGGATGTCCTGAGGAAGATTCATTCAGTCCTAAGGTAGAACTTCCTTCACTGACTGTAGAAGTGTAGATAACTAACACTGGTGAAATGCTTAGCCTTAAGACACAAAAGTGACTGAAACAAATCTGATCCATAGCAATATGGATTATATGGGAACATAAGAACAGGCCAACAGCATACCTTTAATGAAGCCCAGCTGTAAAGCTCTGTAGCTGGGAACAAAATGTGAAGAATGGATTCTGCTGTAGCAAACATTGTTAGGAGAACAGTTTGCCATGTTATCAAAAGGGCTTGTGTAACCTTGGGATGTGTAAGGAGGAAATTATATAATTTTCTGTTATTTGGAGCCGATACAGCTAATACTGGAACAGTGTGGCTGTGGTTTCATGCTCATTAATAGGATAGATGTATGTTATTAAACCATCTTACAGTACAAATCCGATCCAGATCAGTCAGGGATACACAATCACTTTTCTGTTGAATTAGCCAGAGTACACAAGGGAATGTATGTAGTCTTTATGCTTTCGTTTGGCATTATGCCAGCTATGGGAGAATAGATGGTTCCTGATAGGGCATTAAGTCCTGGCAAAGCAGAGAGATGATACATGATCTGATGTGAAACCTTCCTTCTCAGAGCTAGCCAGCAAAACATTTTGAAAAAGTTTGAAGGGAGTGGGTGAGGGGAATTTTTACTAGTTCAGCACTTCGACTTTTGTCTGGAATTTTTAATCTGCTTCTAGGGACTCTAAAGCAATTCATAGCAATGCCAAACCACAGCTTGTGCCTGTATAAAGATGCTAGTATAAACAATAAGATGTTGATATTTCAAAGAAAGTTCAAAAAAACCTTCAAAAATCGTCTCAAAATGGGCAAAGTATCCTAGGGAGACACCTAACTCACCTGGAAGTAGCCTATGATTAAGACCTAAGACTAAGAATTAGAACTGCCTTGGAATAACTAAATAGATGCTATAGGCATCATTATATCAGATAAAGCTTTAATAATACAGTATATGGAAGTTTCAGGTACATCAATTCCAAATAGTCATATGGTGGCCAGTTAATCCCCCATAACCAAGAAAAAAGCGGCAATTGGCAGCTGTAGAATAGCACAAATTCAGCAGGCAGTGTCTACTCTCTAAAAGAGGGTAGGTTAGATAGGATATAAAGAAGACACTTTTTACAATGAGGGTGGTGAGACACTGGAACAGGTTGCCCAGGGAAGTTGTGGACGTCCTGTCCCTGGAAGTGTTCAAGGCCAGGTTGGATGGGGCTCTAAGCAATGTGGCCTAGTGGAAGATGTCCATGTCTATTACAGAGAGGTTGGGTGAGATGATCTTTAAGTGCGCCCTCCAACACAAACCAGTCTGTGACTCTCTGAAATCAGTAAGTGTAGGTATCACAACTGGATCAAAATTACTTTGACTCTAAAGTCTAATAATAAAATGATGGGACAGGACAGGAATTTATTTCCCCCAATTCTTAGTCTATTGTTCCAGCTCATGTACTGAATTATCTTCTTGGGCTTTTTAATATGAGGCTTTTAATTTCCTTGGAAACATTTTATTCTAATTTCCTTCACTATTGTTTTCACTGTTCACAAGTGAGGAACCATTTTAAGATTCAAACATCAAGAGGGCAATGTATTTGGTGCTTCCCCTATGGAGATTTAACATTTCCTTCTTTAACAAGTCCAGTCTTTTAGCTGAATACACCCTTCCTTTTTCCTATTCAGTAGTCATCTGCACTGCTCAGGAAGAGCTTGATGAGGCCACAGTTGTTTCTCTTTCAGAACCAGCTGGAAGCCAGTCGTGCCAGTCAAGTATTTGAAGCTGTGGGACTGCAACCTAATAGCCTCAATCACAGGCATTTAGAAAGAAATATTCCAAGAGAATGGATTTTTTTTTTTAATCATTATTTCTGCGCAAAGGCTATGGTGGTAGTGTTCCTCTTTCTGAGGAGTAGAAATCCATTTATAAAAGTGTTCCAGCTACACATTTTTCTTGCCAGATCCTGTTGCTTTGATAATTTTTGAGACTTTATTGTGAAATGGGCCCTTGTTCATAAGCCAGCAAGAACGTTTTCCTTCCTTCCTTTCCACTTACACGTATATATACATAAATATACATATGTTAGCATTTTTTAGGTGTTTTGTGGCCTCTTGTTTGTTTTCTTTCCTTCTCCATTTTTGAATCTGTATGTCTTCCACATTGTTTCCTCAGGTACATGCATCTTTTGAACTTTAGCCTCCCCCCAGTTCTTTTGTTCACAGCATTATTTCCCTTTTGTTATGTCCCTTTATAGTTTGCCTTGTATCTTCCATTTTGTGGTCCCATGAGAAGCTGCTGCTGATAGTATTGACTTATTTTATACTTGTAATCAAGGAAGAACTACATAGATAACTGTGTCAAATATATAAAGGCAAATACTAGCATAAAAAGATGTTTAAATGGTTTGATGCATTTTCACATGCATGATCTGATATCTTGCAGCACATCAGAACTGATACTTGCAAATAAATCCTCAGCAATGTGTACTTTCAGTAATCGGTAGAGAATCAGAAGAAGAGGTGGGAGTTGGGTGTAAGAATGAGAATGAGACAGACAAAACAGGCTGTGATGACTCAGGAGAGAAGTTTTTGAGGGAAGTATTTTCTTCATGTTATCCCCATACAGAAGTTTCCTTGGGCACCTCCTTACCTGGAATGTGGAAAAATGTGGTGGATGGAAACTAACTAGAATACTATCAAATATCATGGATGCAGATAATCCAAAGGTTGCATGGATGCCAAATATACTGCAATATATATCTAGTACAAAGAAATCTTTCTGTTAAACTGTATTTTTGCATGTAGATGTGCAGAGCTGATAAGTAATGTGCATTGGGAGATCATGCTCTAAGAGTCATTAAAGAGTATTTGTTGAAGAGCCTTATGCTTTTGTGTTCTAGGTCAGTGATCCAGTTGCTGCTGAGTTCAGCTTGAACACTCAGATGTTCCTCCTCTCCAAAAAAACACTGTGGCTTTCTGATGGTTCAATGGGCTTTGGGCAAGAAAGTGATGTTGCTTTCTCAGAAGGTATAATTGTGCATAGATCATGCACATTTAATTTGAATTGCACACTATCAGGATCCTGTTTCAGTCAAAACAAGATAGGGATTGGGTTTGGGGCTCATTGCACTAAGGTTCTGGTCTAGGCTTATCAACTAGGCCTTAGAACTGTGCTAAGTGTCCCAGTCTAATAGGATGTGAACTGTATGCACTGTTTACAGGTGATATCATATATGGTCGAGTCATGGTAGATCCAGTGCAGAATTTGGGTGATTCCTTCTACTGTAGCATCGAGAAGGTTTTCCTCTGCACAGGAGCTGATGGATATGTACCCAAATATAATCCATCCAACACTGAATATGGGTGCCTTGCTGATTCACCATCTCTTCTGTACAGATTTAAGATTGTGGTAAGTGTTCTAATTCTGGGAGGATGCATATATGTATTTTAAATTTTTTTTCTAACTTGTTTCATCTTTAGCCATCCAAAATTTAGTATACAGTGTTAGCTGTCTAGGTTGCCTCTGTAGTCCATAGGGAAAGAGAGATATCTTAGAATATCTGAGATAATTTCCTGTCTGAAAATAACTTTAAAGTAAGCCTAGATAACTACAGACCTGATGCCCAACTTTTAGAGTTAACCTTAAGTAAGGTGATTATATAAGTAGCAAAACAAATTTATGTGAATGTCTGTTAATGAAATGAAATGTAGCTTCCTTAGACTGGGAAATAGACTTCTTACTTTAATTTGAGACCACATTTACGTATCTCTTTTTATTTAAGGAGTATAGCTATGGTTGTTCTTTAGTGTTTCCCCCCTTGTATTCCAGAAAAAAAATGTATCTTCAGGCAAGAAATTAAAAAGAAGTTACTACAAGTCAGATATGAGCACAACTGCTTCTCATGTCTTTACTTTTGGTATTTCACTATGGTGCATAAAACAGCATGTGTAAATTTCAGGATTTATATATTGCATGCAAATATTAAAACTGTTTTTCCTAAAAAAAGTAGACCTGTGGTTTACAAATTTTTTTCCCTCCACACAGGACAAAGCTCAGCCAGAGACACAAGCCAAAAGCTTTGGAAATGTGCTTTTTAATGCAAAACTTGCAATTGATGATCCTGAAGCAATTCCACTAGTTAAACAGCCAGGCTCTGATGGATTTAAAGTAGACTCAACTCCTCTATTCCAGGTATGATTTCTGCAGCTTATTAGGAAGTGTGCTGACCCAAGAAAGAAACACTTGCACAAGTTCTGTTTTTAACTGTAAGTAATATTGAAGCCAACAGAAAGACCTATTTTGATTCCAGTAACAGTCAAACACAATTAGGAATGCTTAAAAATTTCTAGATATAAAATCTGGAGCACCTGTTAAAATATTTTTGTAGGGATACTCTGTTTTTCTCTTGTTCAATTCCACAGACTAACCAGAAACTATACAAACTGTTCTTAGGCATTTTTTCTAAGAAATTAAATAGTTTCTTATTACACAGTAATATTTTATTGTTTACCATCTCACTTCTCAAAGACAAAAAATAAAAGAAGCATAAGCATTTATAGTGAATTTCATCAAAATCTAATTGATTCTCAACATTTTCTGTGCAATTCTTTCCTTGCAAACTTGCACAGTGTGAAGCACTGGAATGCCTCAAAATTGACAACTAAAAGGTGCAACTATTCCCTAATTATATGTACCCCTTCAGCTGTGTGCATTCATTCCTTTCATCTGTATAACCCATCCAAGAGTTGTCTCCTCATGGTGTCTTTAGTATTTGCAAAACTACATGCAAAACTGAAGTGTATAAATTAGTAGAAAAAATATGAAGGAGACTTTGATCCTACTCCTCGAAACTTCAGTATTAAAGGTCCCATTGTAAGTAATTAAAATATTTAAGAAAACAGCCTACTTATCAGTATAAAAAGGGTTTCAAAATCTGCCCCCCGGAAAATGAAATCTCACTTTTTTTATATGAAGAATCCATTTCCAATAATGCAGTGATTTTTCATCATCATTCTGTCAGAAGAATAAGAATATGAAGAAACAATAATGTGTCCTGAAAAAGACTTGAAAAAACATGGGTAATATAAAAAATGTGATATTCCTCACAATAACAAAATGACTGCAGCCACTCAAATTACCAGTCAGTAGCTTTAAGACAATATTTGGACAAGCCTACTGGACCTTTCAGAGAATAAATTTATTATGTGTCCAGGAAAGACAAGAGAAATTCAAGGAAGATAGTATCATCTCACACAGACTGCAGGGACTCACACAATTACAGGTTGGATGAAGTTGTCGGGCACCTGTGGAAATTGAGTTCCAACCCCCTGCTCAAAGCAGGGTCACCTAGAAGAGGTTGCCCAGGACCATGTCCAGTTGTATTTTGAATATCTTCAAGGCAGGAGACTCCACAGGCTCCCTCTTCCAATGTTCAGCAATTATCACAGGAAAAAATTGTTTTCTTATGTTTAGGTGGAATTAGAGCCATGGGCCTGATCAGCTGGCAGGTTGGGCTGGAAGGTACTTCTCTGCAGCCTGTCTATAGCTGAAAGTACTTTCTATGGCCTTTGGTACTGATAGTACAAAAAAAATGCCAAGGCCGTAGCCTTCTTCATCTGCATGTGATAGCCGTAGAGTCTGCCCATGGAGAGCAATGGAGACTAGCATTGCTTAAAATTCTGGCAGAAAAGGACTCCTCTGGTGCACATTGGCACATAGCAGGGCATTATCTCTGCATGATTTTGAAAGTACTTGTCCAGGCAATCAGTTCAGAACAGAGATTGGTTTCCCCCACATGTAGTGCTATCCAGATTGTGTGTGTGTATGTGTTTAAATACTAAAAAATGTTTCTTTCTAGGTGTCTTTGGGTAGGGAGTGGTACGTCCATACAATCTACACTGTACGTTCAAAAGAGAATGCTAACCGTGGCATCGGCAAAAGGAGCGTGGAGCACCAGTACCACTCACTCTTTAGTGGTGGGAGCCTGGGAGCATCCACACAGAGACGGCAGAAGAGGGGAGCTGAGCAGGACCCAGAACTTGCAAAAGACATTGGGGTGGAAAACAGCAGAGGAACAAACATACAGCACATAGCACTAGATCGCACCAGCAAGAAACAGGTGTCTCAAAGGGAGGTTGCAGTCAATGATGTTCTCCCCAGGGAACTGAATAACCAAAGTACAGGAATCAGCATGATCACAATCATTGGTGGGGCTGCTGCCACTTTCCTTGCCATCTGCTTAATTGCAATTATCGTTTTGCTGCTAAAATGGAGACAAAATTCTGAGAAGAAGGAAGCCACAAATGGGGCAGGCAGCAATGAGCCAATGATGCTACCGCATAATTACAGCAGCGACAGCTCAGAGGTTTGATTCCAAGACCACAGGATTCAAGCCAGAGTCTCAAGAGTGCCTCAAAAAAAAGCTTGAACTGCACATTTTTAGCAGCAGATAATGGTGACTCATAGGGAATAAAGAGTTCATATGCTTCTAGGTGTACTTGAAATTCATTATCCTGAACTCTTTCTGCCATTATCAACAACAGAGGAAGACGTACTGAATCTCCCACTTTGCACAAAAGGAAATGCTGACGTCTCTATACCATGCACTAATCTCAAGCAGCAATTCAAGGAACTGCATTGTAAGGGAGAGATTATTGTTTTGGTTTTGTATTTTCTGACATTTAAAAAAAATAAACTATACAAAGGTGCTATATATCCTGTCTGCAATAAGAGAGGAGATCTGTTTCTTCAGAAACACATAATACTTGAGAGAAGGAATCCCTCTTCTATTAAATTTTGTACTGTCTGTCATAAATAACTCAATGTCTGAATTAGCTTGAAAGATAAAGAAATGCCTTAGGCATGAACCCTCCCTCCTATAAGCTTTTGACTTCATTTAAACTATATCAGTGATTTTATTTTTTTTTTGCTTATATGTCTGAACTTTTTCAAAAGACAGCTAATTACGCAGCATAGCATTATAAACAATTGGACACCACAGGATGCAATACATACTCTTTTCTGCAACTTCCTATTCATCTCTTTAATCTGAGTTTTTTTCCGTATTTATGTTTATATAAAGCCAAAGAATGCAACAAATCCAGAAAGAATTTTGGTTTTCAATGAAACTGGACACTTCTGTCCTCCTGTTTATAATGGATCATGGAAGTGTTTTAAGGTAAATTATATTTCTTAGTGCATGTCCACTGCTGAGAAATGCAAGCCTTAGTATTTCAGTACCTAGAGAAGATGATAGTTAGATTCAAAATGCAGAGGACAAGGTTCTGCCTGAACTGAGCCTAAGAATCATGATACTGAATCCAGCATGTAATTGTTAGTTGCCATATTAGATGCCAAAAAGTGAAGAAAAAAATTAACATTTGATTGAATCAAGTAGTATTTATTGCTGTATAATCATAGCATATCTTGACAAACATGCTGGGTCATTGCTGGGCTTTCTTAATGAGTGACTACTTTTGCAAGAGTAGCTCTAATTTTCTCTCAGCGTTCTTGGTTTAGGTAACATGACAAGTTTGGATCAGCAATGTCCCATGTCAGCTTTTATCCAGACAGGACCTCTTCTGTCCCAAAGATGTTTTTATCCAGATGGGGCTTAATCTGTCCCTGTCAAATGCTTGGCTATGAAAGGTATGTAATTTTCAGAAAATTGTCCCATGTGTTACACCAGCATTTTATATAAATAAGTCCTTTCAAGTAATAGAATCATAGAATGGCTTGGGTTTGAAGGGACCTTAAAGATCATCTAGTTCCAACCCCCATGCCATGGGCAGGGACACCTTCCACTAGACAGGTTGCTCAAAGCCTTGAAAACTTCCAGGGATGAGGCATCCAGAACTACTCTGAGCAACCTGCTCAAGTGTCTCACCGCCCTCACAGTGAATTTCTTCCTAATATGTAAACCTATCCTGCTTCAGTTTGAAGCCATTACTCCTTGTGCTATTGCTGCATCCCCTGGTAAAAGGTCCCTCCCCAGCTTTCTTGTAGGTCCCATTCAGGAACTGGAAGGCTACTCTAAGGTCTCCCTGGAGCCTTCTCCTCTCCAGCCTGAACAACCCCAACTGTCTCAGCCTGTCTTCATAGGAGCGGTGTTCCAGTTCTGTGCTTCATGGCCTTCCTCTGGACTCACCCCCAACAGGTCCACATCCTTCTTGTGTTGGAGGTCCCAGAGCTAACATAGTATTTTATGTGGGGCCTAACAAGAGTGGAGTAAAGCAGAAGAAGCACCTCCCTTAATTGCTTTTGATGCAACCTAGGATAGAGTTGGCTTTCCAGGTTGCAAGTGCACATTGCCAGAGTATGTCCAGCTTCTTATTCATCAACACCCCTAAGTCCTTCTCAGGGCTGCTCTTAATTCATTCTCCTCCCAGCCTGTATTTGTGCGTGGGATTGCCCCAGTCCAGGTGCAGGACCTTGCACCTGGCCTTGTTGAATTTCATGAGGAATGCACAGGCCCACCTTTCAAGCCTGTAAAGTCCCTCAGGATGCCATCCCTTCCCTCCATGATGTCAGTGACACCACACCACACAGCTTGGTGTCATCGGCAAACTTGCTGAGGGTGCACTCAATCCTACTGTCCACGTCACCAAGAAAGATGTTTAATAGGGCTGGAGCCAATGGAGTTACCACTGGAGTTCTCAGTGAAGTTAGACTATATAAACTATATAAAAACTGGATTACAATGTTGAGACTTTGCTAAAAAGCCTGTTCCTTTCCACCATCTTGTGGAACTAGAAATTATCTTCAGCTGAATACCCTTGGCATTTGGAATTTTGGGGATCATGCTACAGAGATCTGAGTTAGCTGAGCAGGATTCAACTTGAAAGCAGCCTGGCTGTAACCACACAGTGTTGCCTCTGAACTAACAAAAAAATCCATCCAGAAGGCTTCCTGGCCTGGCTGTGGTGCTCAGTCAGCACAGATAGACCTGACCTAATAATTCTGCACAATTCTCCTCTGAGCCATAAAGGCTCAGAAACGTGGAGGTCTGCTAGCCTAGGAATATCTGTGGTATGATTCAGTGTGAATATGCCCCAGAGACACTCATGCTAGTAGCTTTTGCTCTGCATTTTTATTGGTACAACTTCAATCATTTAATAGGATTTCATCAGTTTTTTACAAAACTAATCAGATCAAAATCTGTCCTACCTTTTCTAGGTTTTCTCACTGGTGATTAGACAACTTAATTGAAGGATGTTCAGCAGCACTCCAAGGGTCAAACTCCATTAGTAAATCTAGCAGTCATCTTTTATTTTAATTAATCTGAGTTCTAGCCTGAAACAATTATCTGTAAGCCATGCCCAGTGCTTTAGACCTTTTCCCTAGTCACCTGACATCAGTTTGCTCTTTTAATGATCCTGGTTTTGTGATCCATGTATTATGTGTGCAAGATTGATCAAAGACTTAACCCACAGATACTTTTTGTATCTAGTAAGTTCACCACTAAGTTGCAAATATAACCAAAGATCAAATTTGCCTTTGTGGCTCTATGTGAAACCACTATGAGAAAAGCAGAATTTCTCTCCTGGAACCTGCATGTTTGGATAATAGCAGTCAATGATTCTACAGTAAAATGGGACACATGTAAATAATAGAACATTTTAATATTTATGAAATGCCTGTTTTGTATGAGCAGAGAAGATCTTTTTTTAAAATATATATATAAAATACAGAAATTAGGTGTTTATCAATAGAGATATTTTTCTGGTTTTGAATTTTATCAGGCTGAAATATCACTAAAGTTGCTTGCAGGCAAAATCTTTGTTAATTATTATTTGTTTTTTAAAATCACATCAAAACCCATGTGTTCTACCAAATAGCCAAATATTTGGCCTGGTAAACAACTTGGTCACTGCTTTGAATAGCATCTGATTCCAACTTTGTAAAATATTTAGGTTGATGGGGATTATCAGTCTAATGTTTTTCTAGCAATATATAAAATAATGGTGCAAACCGGTGATAACAAAGAAATGGACCGAAAAGCTGGACAAGCATGAGTGAGATTCATGAGTCAGATACCAAAGTCCTCTTCTTGGGAAAAAAAATCCCAATGTTTTTGGTAAAGCATGCCGGATTTGTCCCGTTCTTAAGAAATTGGATTTCTTAAAATTCAGTGAACTATAAATACCTCTGTAACAGCATGCCTCTTCTTTTTTTTTTTTTTTTTTAATTATGGCTCCACAGTTTTAGATTTCAGTAACCTGTTTTGAAGGCTTATTAACATTTTCCCTTCTACTTAACAAGTGGCCTTGTTTATACTAACCTGAATAAGTGCCTCATTCCCAGTTATGTGCACAAATATTTTAATATTTATCTATCCTTGCAATAAACTGAGTATATTTTATATATATATTTAATCTATTTCCAGAATTTGTATTCAGTCCTCTTTTCCCTGGAGATGCTTATTCTGCTAGCAGTAATACCATTTGTTAAACCATTTATACAATAATTACTGTGTTAAAATTTGTTATCAAGCTGTCATATTTATTTGGAACAATTTTTTGCTTATGTCTATGGCTGTGATATTTGGCATTTGTATCAGGAAAAAAATAAAACTACTTCTGTCTGGTTACTGATCTAAAGTTTGTCTATGAATAGCACCCCTGTGAAGAGAGGTCAGTAAGGCAGAGTTAAGAAAAACTAATTTGTCACATCAATGGAAGAACATAAACTTACTGTGTTTGCAATAAATCTCACTGCTTTGTTCCTGAACTATTGTTTGCTGGTCATGAAGTGTTTGGCGCTGGTGTTGTTTTTTAATCATTGTGGTTGCACTCACGGCTCAGAGAGGGATTTCTCTTTTTAATTCCAGAACATCAGAAATCTTTAGGTATCCACAAGTCTTTGTAGGCAAATGTATCGCTGATAGAGCTAAATACTTATGATGAAAATGGTTTTATATATTTATATATATATATGTAATACACATATACTATGATGCAGAAAGAAAAGCAGCTCTGAACTTTTCAGTATCTCCCCACCCATTGTAAAGTGGCCAGCACTAACCAGTGATTTCTGTGTGAATTTAAGCACTTACCTCCTTCACTGCCAGAAAGGCCATACTTCATGGATAGTTACACAAGTGATGCTGCACACTTACCAACTGCTATAAGGAAAGATAAACTAGCAGTCAGCAATTCCTGCTTTGCTATGTCTATTCCCTTCTGCTACCTAAATTTCTTTGTGTGGAGTATGCTCAGCTATTTATACTTGGCTAGCTAAATACTCAGTTACTTAGACTGAGGTGAGCCATCCCATGTCATATCTGTGAGCTCTGTGTTGTGATTTCTGCCAGGGCAAAACAGACTGAGAGAGAGTTTCTGTCCCGCTTCAATATAAATAGGTATACATGATGAATAAAGAATCTGGTCACAGGACTATAGCACTATCACTAAATCAAAGGGCATTAATTTCCCATTCCAAGATCCACAGCAATCAAGTCATGTCCCTGTTTGCTCATGTCCACGCTCATTCTGGCACTTAGTGGAATTTTGGTACTTAAGATGTTCAAGCATGTTTCAACGAGCCCAGGATGACTTTCATTTCACAGCCCAAACTTAGTTCCATTTCAGCATCTGTGAGTCAGGGACTTTTAGTGCACCCTCACTGTCTCTTGAAATGATAACTGAGTTCCTACCCTGAAGGACTTCAGCTCTTGTCATTGAATGCTTCAGCTTTATAAGCTGTTCAGTAAATTACTCTCAAGTGGTTGGCTGTTTGAGTTCTGGGAGTTTCATTATTTGTCTCAACAGATAATCCATTCAGAATTTACCTTGAACTACTGTGACTTTGGTAAGTAACAAATGACTTCCAGTAAAAATGAAGCGAACAACTGGAAGATTCTTAAATGATACCTCATTTTTTATTTCATGGCCAGTACTCAGGCATGTGCTGGATTCCGGTTATCTCCTGTTACCTGCAGTTTCATGATACAAATTTTCCTGACAGTAAATTTACATGTAAAGCTGCAATAGTTAAATTGCTCAGGTTAAACTAGTGCAACTGGAACATCATGTTGTAACAATTGTCTAGCGTCTTTTTGACAATTTTTGCAGCAAAAGTTCTAATTCAGCATGAAAGACAAGAGGAGGCATCTGGGTAAGTGCATGTTGTGCCCCTCTCTTTGATAATCTATTACTTTCTGCTTTTCTTCCACTTACGTTCCCTTCCCGCAAAAACATATAATGGAATTAAATGATGCAGCAAATGACAAACAGGATGATAAAAAGCGAGGAATGTCTTCACCATAAGGAGAGGTTAAATAGATAAAACTCTTCCATGCTTCAGCCTTGAAAAGAATTACCCAAGGGAGAGTATTACAGAGGTACGTTATATCCTGGATGTTACAGAGACAGTGACTAGGGAACAGTGATTCACTCTTTATTGTAATACTTTAGAGTGGTTCCTCTCAACAAAATTCGCTGGCTACAAGATTGAAACAAAGTAGTCAATACCTAATCATCTGACCTAAACTTAAAATTTGTGAGACTCATTACTGAAGGATGATGTGCATGCCAAACTAAAAAAGAAGGGAAATTCATGGGAAAAAAAAGTCCATTGCAATCAGCTGTTTGCATCAACACCGAGTTCAGAAAAGCTGAACTCATAAAAGCCAGGAGGATTCAGGAAAAGGACCAAGTTGTTCATCTTTTTTCTTTCTCTTCCCTACAACTCCATTACTGGGCACTGTAGGAGGAAGATCATCTGAGCCAGAAGAGCCACTCCTATGCCCTAACAGTTGTACAAAGACCCACCAGTCCCAGGCTTGGAATTGGTAATATAAAGTACAAAAACCATAATGTGTGGTGGTGGTGGTTTTTCTTCTTGGAGTTAAATGAGGAATGAAAGTTTCCATTTGTCAGCACTGTAGGCCTCTAACAGCTGGTTTGCCTGCACCTCACATCTGCCTAAACCTCCTGCTGAGGACTGCTTGAAATGGTAGCATGATCCAATAGCCATTTCCTGGTGCATATCCTGTGAAGGCCTATGATCTGGACAGAACAAGGTAAAGCATCTGGAGAAAGAAATGTGTGGGCTAAGGTAAAAGATACTGTTCATGATTTTATTTACCTTATAAACATGCTCCGTTTATTCTCTTGTGTGTAACAAAAGGTTAAAATAATATTTCTTGGGTGCTCAAGTGTCTCTTTCACTGATGTATTTTTTTCTTATGTTTCTAATGGCACCGAAATGATTGTGGCAAGAAAGAAACATAAATACCAAATTCTTTTAAAGTAATAGCTCATGCGGATGTGGCTGGACTTCTCTTCCATTTGTTGGCAAGACACCTGGCTTTCAGTACAGCAAGCTGTACTATGCCCCACAAGGACTGGTCCCAGTATTTTTAAATCTGTGAAACCAAGGCAGGAGTGCAACCTGGCGACTTGTTCAGACAGCAAAAACCTCTGTCCTTGGGAAAAAAACGATGTTACTGTGTCAGGAGATTGGCTTCATAGGTGTCTCCTGTGCTTACATCTCACAGCAGCATCACACAACAGTACCACAGGCTGCCTCACCAATGATGTGCCTTACACAGTCTTCTGGAGACAGGATTCCTGGCCTCCTGCTGTCAGGATTTTGATACACTCTCCCAGCAGGAGGAAAGGAAAGATGTGGATCCACTCTAAAAGAGCATCAGCTGGAGAGAGGCTTGTAATGGTTTTATGGACATCAGGAGCTGCCCATGCATCACACATACAAAATCTTTCATGTGCCTGGGATTTAGCAGAGGTGCCACAAGTTGCCTTCAATATTCCAGGCAACCCTAATGCATCAAAGTCTGCAATACAGCACAGGATTTCTTAGGACTCCTTTTTTGCACCCCTGGAGACTTCTTTCATCACAGGTTGTAATGTCAAACACAAGATTGCTATGCTGCACAGGCAATGTGCTCATGTATGTCACATCTTCCAAGACACCAGTCTCAAAAGTCTCAGCGGACCATGTTCACTTCTCCTAAACTCCATTCAGACCCTAACTCAGGTGAGCTTTAGTAACAAGATCCAAAAAAAAGCTCTGTTGCAGACAGTATCGTGCTGGTCACAAACACCTGAAAGTTACTGAACAGAAGTGCAAGAGAAGTGCAATTCCTACTGCTGGTTAAGGGTCTACATGCCATGTTTGGTTGTGGGAAAACCCTGATTTGTCAGCAGTGATTCTCAACACAGCACACCGTGCACTAAGACCTAACCCAGCTGCAGGAAGTACCCAGAGGGGTGCATTCCTGAAACTGTTTTGTTGCTCACTTTTTAACCAGGCTGGCACCTAAAAAAGGGATGAGTTGCAGAGGCAGAACCCACTTCTTGCTTTTATGTAGCCAAGCTCCATGTGAGCAATCCAATATCTTCTTGCTGAGGGTTTTTTTCTCAACTAGTTTTATAGTTAGACAGCTTTTCTGGGAAATTCAGATTCTTTTATCAGACACTAGACTGAAGAGTTCTGTGTGCACACCTCCAGCAACAATTGGGGCACTCCTTTATGACTCCTTCCTCAGCTGTGGTGATTTTTCCACGCAGCAACACTACACTCAGAGCAGGACCACCAATAACAGTTTCTGTCCAAGCTGTTTGACTTGACACACTGCTGCTTGGATTTTAATTTCCAATTTGGCTCTCAAAATGAGGATGCCAAGGAGATATTTCTCCCTCAGGAAACTTCAGTTTCCTCAGGAACTGCATTTGACATCCATAACATCACTATGAATGGTAAGTGTGAGGCCAACAATTCAAAAAATTCTTGCAGCATTTAGGCAGTGCCTGTAGTTCCCATCTGGAACTGTCAGCTGTGGTAGTATGTGTGCGCCCGTCTTCTCAAGAATTGCTGAGAAGTGTTATTCTCTAAAAAAATGTTTGGTTTCAAAGCACGACTGTAACAACTGTACACGTGTAAACACAAACACACAGACACACACATGCACAGAATATACTTTTATTATTATATAAATTTTATATAGATTTTATAATATATATTTTAAGCATACAACATTTACTACATATAGTGTTGGGACTTTTGGGCTGAAGACACTTTCAGCCTGGGAAGGATGCAGCTGTGAGCATGGGAAAGTGGAGAAAAACAAGTCTATGGCCTTGCAGTGGCATGGGAAAGTAGAAGAAAGAAGAAAAACAACTGAAGAAAACAAGATGTGTTTTGAGTCTTGCCAGCCTGAGGAGAGATGTGAACTACCTATCAGAAGATGGTCTGAGACTCGTGGATAGAAGTGCTTGGCTAATAGAGTGTGACATATGTAAGCATAAACAAATAAGAAAAAGTATAAGAGAAGCCTTTGGTTAATAAAATGGTCGTCATTGTTGGTGGTTCAAACTGTCGGTGTGTCTCTGTGCCTGTCCCTGTGTGCCTGTGTGTGTGTGCTCGCCGCTGCCACAATATAGTTATATCTAATGTGTTTGTGCATTTTATGTAGTATGTAATAAGTATTTATATATATAAATTGTGGATATTTTACGTGTGCAATATTTTTGTTATTATATAATAGTATTTTTATTTATATGTAATTCTTTAGATAAGGTCAGACAAAGCATGAAGTGTTGCAAACTGGGAAGCAGAATTCAAGGTGTATTTGCCTGGAAGGAATTACAGCAGCCAGACCGTGAGTCAAAATCTGAGAATGCACCTCCCAGGGACTTGGGGTCAGGGATGCTGATTTTATATACTTTAGGAGTCCAAAATAAGCAAAGTGGTGGCATTCAGGACTGCCTTCCACATGGTGAGTTCAGCAGTGGCAGCTCCTGGAACCAGCAGATGCAATCTCTACTTCCAGCTTTGAGCTTCTTAGCCCAGGTCTGCTGCAGGGTGCCAAGGAGAAGCACAACCATTCCTCCAAAATACCTTGTGTTTAGAGATTAGCAAGTAAATGCACTGAGAAAAAGAGAAGTTAAATGATAGAAGTTTTCCAAAAGTTCATGCTTCTGGTTATTTTAAGTCAAGATGCTGCAGCAGCAGAATTTCCCTGTCCCAAGAGCCTGCAGCCTGGGGGCTGAAAAACCATAGCCATGGCAGCAGTTTCTCCTTTGGCCCTCTCATGAGCTGCTGGGCTCTTGGCCCTCCTTCTGCAGCTGCTGTGAGCTGCTTTTGGTCCCACATTAGCATAGTGGCCTGGAAATGCCACCAAAGATGGGGAAGGCAGCAGGCTCCATCACTGAATGTGTGTCTCCAGGGGCCAGTGGCAGGGGATGCTCCCAGCCTCTGGGCCACCTGAGGCCTCTCTCACTCGTCCCCAGACATTTTAAGGGAGTCTTTTTCATCTGGTGAAGGTATGAAGTGACAAGCTAATCAGCTGCCCAGGGAATGAGGGAGTTTGGCTGCTAAACAAAGAAAGGCTGTCTGCTGTCAGATGCAGTCCAAGATTTCTCAAAGGCGCAACAAAAGTGCTTTATTCCCATGGGATGTGAACCTCAGCTCCTTGGTAGGTCCTGGCACCCACGGCTAGGGCAGGAGGAGTCACTTTGGTCCTGCTCAGACCAGCCCATGCCCTCCCTCTGGAGCAATCTGCTCTCATTAAACGAGCTGTGGCAAATACTTATAAAGTGAAAAGGAGCACTCAAGACACAGGGAGCATCCCACCTGGTGAGTCACCAACATCAGCTGTAAATAGGGCTTTTTCTGCTGTCACACAGGGTGTGGGGGACCTGTTGCTTTTCACAGATTTGCAGGTTGGAAAAGAGGGTTAAATGTGTATTTTAAAGAAAAGTGGGCAGACCAAGCAGGTGCCTGCAGACTAAAAGGCACCTGTTTGTGCTAACAGTTTCGCAAAGCCTGATTGAATATTCAGAGCAATCTTAAGTTAATGACTTGAGAACAAACAGTTCTGTCACCCCTAATTTATTTCTTTTGAGTTTTTGCTACAGAATTTTCCGGCAAATGCAAATTAATTCTACCTTTTGCCTGGTGCCGTCTCCCATGTAACTGCACTTTAAAGGGAAAATGTGTGGACTACTTTTATCTTCCTAATATGGATCTTGATTAACTGGTCATACTGTGTGGATTTTATCATTTAAAACACAAACCAAAACAGAAAACAACCAACTAAACAAAAAAACAACCACCTTGTCTCCCCCCCGCCCCCCCCCAAAAAAAAAAGGAAACACAACTGCACTTTGCAATTTTCATACAATATAACAATACCGAAAATGAAGTGTATCACAACTGACCAGGGATTTTCCAGAGTCTAGTAAAATCAGTCCTTATGGCATCAGTGAATTGCAAAACTGGGAAAAATAAATAGCCTTTAGAGTCATTAACACCAGAGGTGTATCAAATTGGATATGATCTGGGCTTAGCTGTCCTCTTTCTCTTTCTGTATCCTTTTCCCCTTTACGCT
This sequence comes from Anabacerthia variegaticeps, assembly GCA_035583185.1. Lineage (NCBI taxonomy): Eukaryota > Metazoa > Chordata > Aves > Passeriformes > Furnariidae > Anabacerthia > Anabacerthia variegaticeps. The sequence continues at coordinate 51,877,177 of JAWWEW010000001.1, forward strand.
ACCTCCTTCTTGCATTTCATTTACTGCACTTTCTTGCTGGATGAAAATGTTGAAAACATGCCACCTTCTGTTCTTTTCAGCTATTGCACATTCCAGAGGAAACTTCTAACCTCTAAACTTGTGTAAAACGAGTGCTCATCCACACTCAGATACACGCACATACATGTAAACCTGCATGTGTGTACATCTCTTGAATCCCTCTGAACTATCAAAATATCTTTCTTCACAGACTTTTCTTCAATTACACTATTTGCAGTCCAGCTATTACAATAAACGTGCTGACTAAAGGGTTTTCAAGGAAAACAGAAATTAGGCCAATCTGACCATTGTGGATGGAAAGTAAAGTGGGAGGAGGAAGGTGATACTTCATCCAGTCTCTCTTTAATGACTGCACAGGATGAAGATCTGTATCTGCTTTTTCAAATTCTTATGCTCAACTCCTTCACCTTCAGATGTACACCCATATGTATACACTTCCCTGCAGAGCTGCCTTTGGAAAATCCCTCCTCTCTCATTTCACTGATGCAGCGATGATGAACAACCTCTGTTAGGGCACCCTGGGTATCCCCACTTGCATCCTACTAGAAAAAACTGTGGTATGGGGAGATTAAAGCACAGCTCCAGCCCCACAGTTTTGCTTCTTGACTTTTAACCTGAGTTTTTGTTTGGCTGACTATTCCTTTTTCCACCTACCCCTCGCCATCCACCACAAAAAAAAACAAAAAAGACTCACAAGGGAATTTATTATGCCATTACCCTTCCACAAGTTTATTCCATTATCTTAGTCTTCTGTTACTCCAAACAAAACACAACACTATGGGTATTAGTAGATTCCTCTGCCTAGATTTTCCTATCCATATTTCCTCTCTAGCCATTTAAGGAGTCTCCATAAATAAAGATAAACTTGGACTTTGGCAAGGCCAGGCTGGCCCTCCAAACTCCAAGGTATGAGAAATGTTTTATTTTCTTTTCTCGAGCCACTAGCAAGGAGCACACTTCTTTCTAATCAGTGAGGGCTGTGTTCTAAGGTCCTAGCTTCTTTTCACTGAGGACCTGGCAGTGGAAAAGCAGGAGATAGTTCTGTGTTAGGTGATAAAAAAAGGTGAAGGGTAGCCCCAGTGAGTTAGGGCAGGGGGGTGTACATAGCCAAGTAAATGGTGTTTGTGGGCCACCTTTGCAGGAAGATAGGGAGGCAGTCAAAGTACATCTCTCAGGGCTGCAGAAAAGGGAGGAATGTCTTTTGCTTTATCTCAATTTGCATGAGGAGTGTTCTCCTAAGCTCAGAGCTGCATTCTTCTGTACCTACCTTATACAGATTATCTTGCTTTTATATGGTCTTGGGCTGCTCTGCATAGTGGATCCTGCCTGTCTGACTCCTTAGAGAGGGCACTTTTGGATATCTGAGTTGCAGATAGGGCTATTTTTTCTTTAAGAGCACAGTAAATATAATTAACCTAGCCTTTATTTCTACTATAACCCCCACATCAAAAGGGCTATCTGCAGACAGTAAAGAGAAATGAGTAGTCAGAGTAAAATAAATATCCTCAGAAGCTGTATTTCTTTCTCTGTTCTTTTAACCTCAGACACACATGTTATGACAGAAGCCAAAGGCCCTCTCTGCCTGTTTCTGTGAGCCAGAAAATTGTTAGCATTCCTTAACAGCTGATCTTATATCACAGTATCTTAAGGCACTTTAATTCCTATTAGAAGTGAAGTTAGTCCTTCACTTACTGTGAAATACGGGGAGCTTAAAGATGATTTAGAATAATCTTTCCCACTCCCTTCTAGCAATAAGTGGAATCTAGCTGGAGCAGAGAATAGGGGCCCCATATTTTCAAAGCATCTGTTTTCCCAGATAAGTTCTTGACTTGCAGGGAGTGGGAAGAGTGTGTTGCAGTAAATCAGTAAGTCCATAAGGCGTGCAGTGGGGTCAAACTTCTGACTGCAATAATCGCTCCAGAAAGGACTCAAATGAGATAATCCTTGTTCTTGGCAGTAAACTGTGGTGGTCAACATAAACCATTTCATCTTGCCTTCCAGGGTCTAATGCAGTGAAGCTGATGCAGCTGAGCAGAGCAAGGTGTTCATGACTGGCTCTGAACTGTGCTGCCAACTAAGAGCACACTGACTTTGTGAAAACTTATCCTTAAAATATGTCGTGAACAGCACTGCTTTAGCTGGTGCAGTTTCTTGCAAAATGATAGACTAGGCAAAAAGCTGGATAGAAACCTGAACTTATATCTAGACAAGCTGGTTGTGGAGACAGTTAAGTAAAGGCTGTGATGCCAAGAGGTGGGCAGCTCTCAGTATCCCAAAGTGAATCCCACCAGAAGTTTCTCAAAACATAGTGTGCTTGACTCCGAACTGCCAGTGGGTCTCCTGGGACTTGCTTGGGCAGTATTCTAATTTTCTCTCTCCCTCTCTTTTTCTCTATTTTTTTTTTTTTTTTTTTTTTTACATACAAGTGTTTAAGCACTCCTTGTAGCAGACCAAGGATGGGGTCACTCCATTCCAATAACCTAAATTGCATTTTAAAACCCACTAGCCGTATTGATGGAGCTTGGATCCACAGCTCACCTACCAGCAGTCTGCACTGTGGAGAGCTACCTGAGAGCGTGGGAATCCAGAGCTGACACACTTTTACTTCTTGTACCAGTCTGGGAGGCAGAAGAGGATCTCAGAAAGCAGGACTGGCAATTTCACAGTTCTTCCTGAGAGCTTGCTCCCACGGTGGAGAGCACAGCTGCCCACTGGATGGCACCAGGACTCTATACTTATGTGCACGCTCCCCTTCAGCCTCCCTGACTCTGTCCCATCCATCACTGGGCTAAGTGATGCTTTTCAAGCAGATAGAGCAAGAATCTGGAAACAAAATGATAGGGAGAAATTACAGATGTAAAAGCTATGCCTGAAGATGCAGGATGCTGTCAGGGCTAATATTTTTAAAGGGAAAAGTGATTTTTATGGTGTCTTACTCACATGGGAATATTCTGCAGAGTACTTTATGTTCCTATCCATACAAGCTGCTATTTCAGAATAATCACACAGAGAATAATCAGAGGTGTGGAATACATTTTTTCTAACCATAGCAAAGAGGGGAAAACATTATTCTTTTTAGAACCATGTTGTTCCAAGTCTTCCTTCTTGCTGCTTCAAGCTACGGTAACAGCAATATATAGATACTGCAGGTTGTGCAGATTCTGGCTCTGAGATTCGGTGTCTTAAAGTACATGACCCAGGTCAGAGGCATTACTGCTTCCACAGTGAGACAGCACATTTTTGTATCTCATGGGAGAATACATGAAGCAAGCTTATGGCAGATATTTATAGAATAATGTACAAGTAAATGTTGTGAATTCTCTTCTCCACAGCCACTGAAGCTAGGCTTGTTGCCTAAATGTACATCTGCAGTGTACTTTACAGAAGTCACCAAAGAAAGAGGATGTGTTTGGAAATTTAGCAATCCATTACATTATGTTGTAATTCATAGTGATCTCAGATGACTGTTTATTGATTTGTCACTTCTCAGGCAGACATGTAAAAGCTCATAAAACAGGAGCAGCCCCAAATTTAAAGAAACTGCTGCTGGTGGCAGCAAGGAATGAGAAAAGTCTTCAAGGTAGAACATAGCAGCCCAAGACTGAGATGCTTGGTAAGGGCCAGCCTTGGCAGCCCCGTGCTGTGTATAACCTTGAGGACGAGCCTCCTTCCCCATTTAGATAGCAGAGGCCAGGGGGCTCCAAGTGCAGGACGAGATGGTGTCCAAGCCCAGGAACAGCATAAGTAAGCAGGGAATTAGATGACAGATCTGGGCTTCTATCCGAGGCTTGGAGTGTCATGGACACTGGCTCTTTCAGACCTGCTCTTTGCTTCTTCTGCCTCACTGCTCCAGAGACAGACACCACTGGCACACCCAGTGCAGGTAGAAAAAGGAAAGCGAAGATTGATGCCCAGATATGGATGGCACCAGCTGCCAGACTTCTCTAGCCCCCCAGCCTTGGCATTCACAGAAGGGTTGCAGATTGGGCTGCTGTCAGAAGTGGCAGCAGAATCCTGCTGGGGGCACAAGCTGAACCAGAACAATGCAGGGATGTTTTTAGACCACATCCTGATGTGAAGAAAAATTCGTCTTCCCCAAAATTGAGCAAGAATGGCCTGGAAATAAATGTATTGTGGTTTAACTCCAGCCAACAGCTAAGCACCAGAGAGCTGCTCACTCTCCACCTACATCAGGATAAGAAAGAGAATTGGAAGAGTAAAAATGAGATAGTGGGGAGAAAATGGCTGTCATTCCAAACGTCTTCTGCTTCTTTCCTTCTTCTCCCAGCTTTATAAGCTGGGCATGATGCCATATGGTATGATGTGGAGTATCCCTTTGGTCAGTTGGGATCAGCTGTCCTGGCTGTGTCCCCTCCTAACTCCATGTGCACCCAAAGCCCACTCACTGGTGGGTGATGTGAGAACCAGAAAAGGTCCTGTGTCAGCATTGTTCAGAAGTAACTAAAGCATCCATGTTTTCAACAGAGCCTTCAACCCAAATCCAAAACACAGCCCTATACCAATTACTCTGAAGAAATTAATTCTATCCCAGCCAAAACCAGCACAACATCACAGGACATATTGCCAAGGGCAGATCATGTTCATTCTGAGATATGTTGACTAAATAAACGAAAATATCCTTTGTGTTCTCATTTTGTTATAGTTTCACCTTTTTTCTGTAGGTACAATGTAATGTAAACTGTGTAATCTGGGCAGGGTGTGTCTGACCCAAGTACCATCAGCAGGGTTTTGGGCTCATCCAGCCAGTCCCCTTCTGCAGACATTAATATTCCCCTCTGCATTTAAGCCACCGAGAAGGCAGCTGAGCTGACTTCTTTTGTGTCATTTTTCTGGAGATGGTTTTCTGTAAAACTGGGTTAGCGAGGGGGAAGATTCCTGCTACGTCGTCTGTTTTCTCCTGTATCTGTGCCTGACGGGTCAAAGAGGGACATTATTCATCCAAATAGCTGCCTAAAAAGCTGAGGGTCACAAAGAGTCAGAGCAGAGCTCCATGGCAGAAGTAAGACAGAAGATATCTTACCTGAATAACTGTCCCACTGAGCTGCTGCAAAAGTCATTCAGACTTTACCTCTCTGTACCAGGACTGCAGATGCCCTTCTTGCCACATGGGGAGGTGCTGCAGCTCCTGACACTCAAACATGCTGTCAGTGAGCAGTTTCTCCTTTACAATAAAGACAAAATTCTCCTGACACTCATATCCTGGCTCTTTTCCTCCTTTCTCTTTGTATTTCATCCTTGAACATTAAAACCAAGGGATTAAAAAAAGTAGGACAGCTTCCGATATGCCAGTGGAGCTGACCTCAACTTGCCTGAGTGTGATGGACGTGGGAGCTGAGCCTTCTCCCAGGTTTAAGAAAGGAGATGCTTTCTGGTGTCTCATGCTCCTCCGAGTTACTGGGTGAAGTGAATGTTCCGGATTTAATTTGCAGATCAGAACAAGGCAGGATGCCAGTGGCAGATAGGCACTTGGCTAGTTGTGGTTGTACATGGTATGGGATTTCTTTTCTCCTTTGGTGTACTTGTGAAACATTTTCTTGCATAACTGTGCAGTTGTCTGAAACCTGAGAATGTCTCCCTTTAGCAAGTCAGGAAATGCAAAGAATGAGAGTCAGTAAAAATTATAAATTATTTCTCTAAATTTTTCCTGTGCAAAAGATTGGTTTTTCTTGGTTTCACAATATGCCTCCAAATCCACAGAACCAGATGTGTAACCTTTTTTCCTATTCTTCTCAGCTATCTTTTGCCACTTATATGTTCAAGATTCTTTTTGCTTTTTTTAACTTATTCATACCTTTTGCTCCCATGAAAAGGAGAAGAAAAGAATTTTATAAAGAGACAATTATATTCATTACAGTCCAGAAGAATGGAGAAGTTGGGAAAGACCAAATCATTTGAAACACATTATTTTTGTAGAAAATTCGTATTTGTTACAGTTTGTGACAGGGAAAAAATAGGGTTTATTTGGCTTTTATCATGAAATTGAAAGGAAAAAAAAAAAGACCACAAAGGATGGATTTGAGAACAAGAGTCTGGACAGAGTGTCAGGATGTTTGAGTACAATGGCAGTACTCCAAATACCCTGTATTATTTAGGGTGAGTTGTTTTATTAATTTCCAGCATCTCTGTGCTCTCACCTGGGGTGAGAGAGTCACTTGCATGCTCAGATATGGCCCCTCCTGGCCATGACCAGTTCAATTGCTTTTTCTTTCAGCAAGGCCCTATCTGGTATATTTACTAAATTTGACCTACATTTCTTAAAGGTACCAAAAGCACTGAGATTCTGAAAAAGGTAGTTTACAAAAAAAAAACCAGAATGCATTGTTACAGTAGGGTGAAATATTATGTCAGTGCTATAATGCAATTATTTCTTGACCTAAAAGAATCCCGTAGTCTTACTAGGTCAGTTTTCAGAATTTAGCCTGCCCATTGGGAGAATGAGGGAGAAATGAGGGAGAAACCTATGAGAAAAAACAAAGGCTGGTTGCTTAATCCCCCTGAAATCCAGCCTCCTCAGTGAGAGCAGAAAGTCCCATAGATATATTGGTTTTCTTCTTTTAAATAGATGTGGGGTTTTTTTCAGTAGATACATTTAGGAGCACTAAATGCAGAACATTCAAGGTTTGGGTTTTTTCATGGCAAAAGCAGCTGCAGCCTAATTTAACTTCTTAATTCCTTATCTTGATTATGGTAAGAAAAACAGCATAGTTTTAATCTATAGTTTCAATTTACATTGTCACTGAAGAGAAGCTATCCTGCTGTTAAGAGGAACTTTACAGATTAGACCCACACTTCACGGTCTGTTGTTGAAAAAGGATTTCAAAATCTCATTTTCTGAAATGTCAGAAGTAAAATATTGCCTTTTGTGTTTGTCACAGCTCTCTGTGACTTGGCAAAGAGGATGTCACCACAGTGCTTATTTGTAAAATGTGCTTTGTGAAGCTGTCCTTTGTACCCTTCTGCCAGGCAGAGGTGAAAGAGCGCAGGGCGAAAGTGAAAGAAGAGTTGGGTCTTGTTAGTATTTAGACTGATTAAGGGCAAAAAGGCTTTGGAAAACTCTTTAAGCCAAAGAACAAAAACTGCTGCTGGAGCTCAAAACACTGTGAAAGCCTACAAAGTTCAAATGAAGCTACTGAAAGGAGAGATAGCATATACTCAAAGTGAAGCAATTCTGTCAGCCCAGATTTGGGATTCACAGGTTTCTTCTTACACGTACATCAACCCCAGGCTGTGCTTTCCACACACTGTATGGGACTGTGGCTCAGTGGAAGGATCAATAGGTGAAAAGTGGCTGATGAATAAATAGGAAAGGACTTTGCCTTTAGGAAAAGAACAGGCATAGAAGTTATTTTAGAGGGAGTTTACTGTGTTCTCACTCTCATGAATGTGCTAGAGACCTTCAACCAAGATTGGTTTATATTATTTGGTTTCATTTTGTTTCATTATGCTGTATTTTAATATGGCTTTGAACTGAAATATTTTATACTGGGCTAGAAATCAAAACACAAAGAATCTGTGTCACTAGAAAACCAGGGCAACAATCCTTTTATACAAACCCAGAGACAGACCAATTAAGCATAAGGAATTTTAAGTCCCATTATATAAGTGGTTATGTATAAGTTTGCTCTTTTGTGTTTGTGAAAGACAGTGAGAAAAAAATCCTATTTAATTGAAGGTACTGGTTTATATTTTGTTTGGAAAAAGTGACCTTTATTAAGAGTCAGAACACCTCCTTAAATTCAAATATAAAATATTTATGCAGCATAGTGCTATGGATAGCTGTTATATAGTCACATGTATTTATTCACTTAAGGAAGCAAAAGTGAAAATCCAATTAAAAACAAATGAAAACACAACAAAAAACAAAAAAAGTAGCTTTTCCTAAGCCCCCTTTAAAGAATGATCTGTGAAAATGTCTAACTCTGAGTTCATACACAGCTGTTTGTATAGCTATGCAAACAGACCTCAGTCCCTAACAAACAAGCCAGCCCAGACAATGGAAGGCTCATCTCCTCCACTCTGAAAAAGAGGGACACAAAGGAAAATTTTGATGTGATCTCACAAAGAAAAACTTTCTTTCCTGTGACTACAGGAGTAGGAAATCCATGCTGGTTGTGTTAGTCTTCTTCAAATTGTTGACCTTGCAGCTGGGACAACTCCCTATGTGTTTCTTAAGGAATGGGCGTTGACCTTACAGATATTATTTCTTTTCTTATTCTATGTTTGTCTGGAGAAGAGCAAAGGACCCACTCGTAGTTGCTTCTTGTACTGTTTTAGTGACTAGAATTGCTCAGTGATTGCATCAGCTCTGATTTTGGACAGCAGCAGTGCAGGATGTAGCAGCAGAAGTGTCTCTGAAAATGGCAGGAGCCTTGTGCTCCACTGCCAATGCTGCTCTTAATTAACTCTCCCATTAGCTCTGCAAGAGTGAGAAGTTCTTATTTTACCAGCTGCACATTTAACAAGCCTCTTCTGCTCCCTGTGGAGAGCATAAGCCCTGTTTCCAAGAGGACTTCTTCAACATGTCTTTGCCCTGAACACAGGCGAGCTCTTCGTGGTGGAAATCTCTGCTCTTCCTCACCATCTCACTTGGGTTTGAGCAGCTAGAAGCCCTGAGAAAAATGAGGGGATTTTTGCATGGAAATAAATCAGTTTTGTGAATAACTGCAAAGGGAGCTAGAGGGTGGAGAGAGAGGGCTGAGTAAAAATAGCTTTGTTCTTAAAGGTTCTGAAGTCTGAACTCCTGTAAAGATCTCCCAGAAAGGCATGGATTTGGACCCTGAAGATCCACAGATACGTCCCTCAACTTCTCCCTGCCTCCTGCCACCCAAAGCAAGACTGGAAGCCAGAAGAGGAAGGGTGAAGGAAACTTGACTGTCAGAAAAAACAAATCCAACTATGCCTAGAGCAGGAAAAACTTAGCTTTTTCTGGAGTGAGGTTGAAGCCAGAAACAGTCTTGCTGTGGCTGCTGCTGGCCTTTTCTGTGACCACCAATGGACAGAGTACTTGCCATCTGTTTTTTGTCTCAGAGGGAGGCACCACACTTGTGTCACACCCACTATAAAATAGGGAACTCGTTTGTTGACAAGTTCTTCTCTTTCCCTACCTCCTTGTCTTGAAAAGCGAGGCAAGAGATGTCACTTAGGCAAGTGTTGGGGTGAGATGAAGGTCCCTTCACTCTCACAGTATGACATGACTGTGGCAGTGAATTCACCTTACAAATAAGGGAGTGCTGATTAAGGCATCCATTGCTAATAATTAAAGGCACAGACAGACTTACTTGTGGTGTATTAAAGGGCAGTTTATCACCAGAATGTGGGGAATAGCCACGCGATCATTTCTAGGTTTTGACCTGCCTGTAAATCAGATGGGCATTTTTCCATTCTCATGAGTCAACAAAATTGAGTTTGGAAGACAACAACCCAGTAAATGTTTAAAAAAATGAGACCAGATGAGAGTAGCCTTTAATTAAAACTCGTTCCTGTACATACAGTTATTCCTCAGATTTTTTTTCCCCTATTCATTAGTATCCTATATTTTAAGACATTGTGTTTCTCCTACAGTCTGAAATACCTTCAGCTGATGAGTCACCTTAAATGTTTACACTAAAAGGAGACTAATTAACCTCTGGGAAAGCCCACTGCCTTGAGCATATAGAAAAACTGAGCTGAGTAGCTCAGATGGAGCCACCAATTTTATTTCCACTGAAGTTAAAGCAGATGAGTGCCTTCAAGCACTACAGATTGAGATGGAATTGTACAGATGGATTTCCAGTGCAGTTCCTTTGGTGGTATATAAACCAGAAGGAGATTTCTCTCGCCTTGCTGGACCACAAAAATGCATGGGGTTAAGTAATGGCATAGAGGAAGGACTTCTCACCTGCATTTGTCCCCATTTAAAAATGCTCTACAGCCACTCTTTTAGCCACAGTGTCTTGTTTGATTATGTGATGCCTTTGCAGAATTTGTGTAAACTTTCTGCACATGACTTTTAGTTTTTCTCATGTGAAAATGTTGAAGCTGTGAAGAGCATGGATGAATAATCAAATGTAAAATTGTAGCTTAGTCCAGAATGTCTGTCTCCAGGGCATTGATCTGTGCATCACCAGCATGTCCCTCATTATTGGTTGCACAGTTTTGCAAGTTATTAATAAATAACCAGGACAGGTAACATTCTTTGCTGCAATGTGCCATCAGCCCATTTCTTGCAGCCTGCACCTAGATTGACAGTGGCTCTTTGGTATTTCTGTTTTGCAGATATTGTAGAGTTTTCCAATGGAAAGGCTGGTGTTGTTGGTGAACTTTTGTTTGCTGCTGTCCAATTCACAGCAAGCACCATCGTAAGTACATTTTATTATCAATTCTTCAATCCTAACAAATCCCTTGAAAGAGAAAGTAAGAAATATTCTCTCTCTCTTGACAGAGAATCAGGCCAGTTTTTTTGACCACTGAAAATTTGCATAACCTTAAATAAGTAAGAGGTAGAAAGCTTAAAACTGCCCTTTTAAGGTACTGTTAAGGGAAGAGAACTATGTTTTAAAGGTCATGAAATTAATTAAGAAATAAGAAATTAATTAAGAAATAAGAAATTAATTAAGAAATACCAGGGCAGAGTTAGAATAAAGGAACGTAATAGAGAACAAAAAATTCCAAACACATTTAACCTCCAACTCAGCCCTTCCTAGGGCTGTGGTCTTACCTTCTGTGGCCTCTCATTTCCAGCATTTCACAAACAATTGCAATGAAGATCAGCTACTTATAACTCCATATATGCAGTTATGTAGGAGATTGATATCTCCTGTCGTATTAAAGCATAAGATGTCATAGTGTAGGTGCTAGTACATGAAGATCCATAGCTTTGTAGCATTAAATGTGTATTTATGAATATATATTCATTGTTTTTCAATGCATGGCCCTGTTTTGTTTCAGAAATTTGAGTTTATAAAACTTTCTCTGAGTTAAACCGGGCTATAAATTGCATTGATAGTCCCTGGCACATACTGCAAGTTGTGTTTTTTTCTCTCCTGTGTATAGGGACTGATTTTTTGTAGGACTTAAATATGATCGTTCAGAATCTGGGGCTCAGTCAGAGAGAAACTCTCTTCTTTTAACCCCTGCTCTGGCTAAGAAGGGCAGTGGATTAAGTGATGTCCACAAGACCCAAGCTCAGCTATTCTGTGAGTCTGCTTTTTTCCTTTAAAATTCATGCTGGTTGGACAATCATACTGGACAATCTCTTTCTCTATTGTTTTAGATTTCTTATTACTGCCCCAAATGTGATACATTTGGGCACACATGAGACAATTACAGTTCAAGTCCATGGAACAGAGAGTCCTGTGCAAGTTACTGCATACTTCAAAGATGAGATGAAAAATCAGCTTCTATCAGACAGGATCGTCTTTAACCTTAACCAAAATAATGACTACCAGGAGATGAAAAAAATAATGGTGAGTCTGCCGTCATAGTGATGTAAATTTTTTTCTATAGTGATAAAAAGCACATAATTTGTAGTAAGAATAGGTTGGAACAGAGACAACACTGCTTCCTTGATACACATGTCAGAACACCAAATCCAGTGTCAGCAGCACCCTCTTCACCCAACCAGCTAATAAAGCAATGGCTACTGTAATTTCAGTGGGGATTGTGGATGCACCTTTGTGCCCAAATAACAAGCTCGAAATTTTGTCACATGGATGGTGGTAAATGAAGTTTAGTTTAAAAACATTTAATTGTTTTATCACTTCTCCTGCATCACTTAAACTATGATTGTATTCATATCTCTTACTACTGGCCATTTTACAAGACAGGAGAAACCTTTAAAAATATTCAGCCTCGCAAACCAAAGCCTGTGTTACTTCTGCAAACTTTCAAGTGGATTAATTCTTTACATTCTGCATTGCATTATTTGATTCTGGCATGATTCTGTGAAGTCTGGAAGGATTTAGTTCAGCAGCACTACTTTGGCCTGTTTCGTTGGAAAACAGCACAGAGCAAGATTCAGTCTAGCTCTGGTTGGTTACTCCCGAAGATAACAGCTGAGCTCTCAAATCAGATATCTGTTGAGGGTGATGTTCAGAAATATCACATTAAACTGCATGAAGTAAAGCACCAGTCTCATAGACAAGGTTTTAGCATAATAGAGATTACATGGTAACTGGAACTCAACAAGCATGTAGACTGAAGAAAAGTCACTGCACTTGAGTTACTGCCATTGGACAGAAGAATGCATATTTCTATGGTAGAAAATGGTGGATTAGATAGTATTTATAACTTGAAAGGGATATTCATCTAGTAAGAAAGATATAACCCCTGTTGATAGAGATATAATTGAGAATCTTCTGTCGAATGGTGCTAATAAAATTATTTAAGCACTTCAACTGTTTTGGGGCCTCAGCTGTGTGGCCTCAAAGTTAAGGCTCATCTCTGACTCAGTGGGGTTTTCCCTTTTGTCCTCTTCAGGTGAAGCCAGGGACTCTGCAACAGAACCTGTTCAAGAAGAGCAATCCTCCATATGTTCTGCTGGTCGCTGAAAGCAGGCAGCTCCATAAGCCCATTCAGAGCACTCGCATCCTCCTGTCCTCCAAGAAGGGCTACATTTTTATTCAGACAGATAAGCCTATATACACACAAAATTCCAAAGGTTAAAATATAAGTGCTGCATTTTGGGTGTTGAATGTAGATGTTACAAGTTCATGATTGCAAAAAGTGACAATGACTTGATCCTTCCAGCAGACAGGGCTTCTGCAGGGTCTGCACTGCACATTGCAGCAACCCTTGTGGAAATGCCACCGGAGACAGAGAGTCATTCTAATGGGAGCCAGAACAAATCTGCTCCTTTTTGTTCAAAAAGCTTAATGATGGCTTTCCTTTGGCAAACAAATTTGTGAGAAACTTGCAAAAAAAACAAACATACTGGTTCTGCTTGCAACACCAGCTATTAAGTATATGTTTCTCTTTAAGACCACAAACTGATTTGTTACATAACAATTTCATTAAGTAACAAGAGAAGGCAGTAAAAAGAGTTCTTGAGTTTGCTTTCAGGCCTAGATTGCAGAAGGAATACAAAAGTGAGTGAAGCTACCTGAGTAATTTTCAGAATTTGCTCAAAAAGGTTATCTGGTCAGGTAACATGCAAAGCCAAGGGAAGAATGCAGTTCTGTTTTGAAATTTTGCAGGCTTATTTTCATTAAAAGAAAGATTTTTGTGCTAGTTTCAGTAACTCAGTTTACAGCTTGTAATAATTGCTATCTAGAAAGGCCAGAAAAAAAGAAATAAATATGTGAATGTATTTATTCTTCTGCTTAACAGTAAGATACAGGATCTTCATTCTGGACAATGCTATGAGGCCAGCAGATGACACGGTTACAGTTGTTGTGCTGGTAAGTGTGCAAAAACACTGCTGATGAGTGCTTCTTCAGCGCTGTGAAAACCTTGCACAAAGGATCCAAGAGCAAAACTGTAGCTATGACTCCCCTCAGCATTTACACCTAGTGAGATAAGTCTAGTCATTTTTGGCCCATATCAAGAGCATGGAGGGAAATGTGACATGTGAATACTAAAGTAGGAAAGCAAAGCATTTTCTCTTCCATAGGACTAGTATATTAACCTGAGCTTTTGGATTTAAGTGTTTGACACTTGGTATATCATCACATGTTTTCTTTTTCTCTCTCAACAGAATTCCAAAGGAATGGTGGTTAAAAAGTCAGACCGGAAAATAAAAGCAGTGGTCAGTGAACACTTTGAAATACCAGATGTTGCTGAGTACGTTACTGCTGGGTCTTGTGCATGGAAACCTGTAGATTAAGATTTTTAACTGCTGAATTGCTAAAATTACCTTTCAAAATTGTCATTCTCTCACTGTGGGGCAAAGATCGAGCTTATGGTTAATATCTTTTTACCCTTAGGCACCTCATCTTGGAGAGATGAGTCCAGAATTTAATGTTAATAGGCTATAATTGACAACATGTATGCCGATAAGGAACAATTTAACAAACTGCTTAAATATCTGCTCGAATGTATGGCTTCATTCAAAAAAAGCACTTCTGCAAGGCCTTAGTTTGCAAAGTGTCATTAATTATCTCTTAATTATTAAATAGTAATTATTTCAAATACTCAGGCTTTTACTTAATAGTGTGTTCTTGCATGCTAGGTTGATTTTGATATCACAGTGAAGATAAAGGATAGGAAATATTTGATGAGTTCTCTATTTCTGAGGGATTTTCAGAGGTAATATGTGTTACATGTGGTTTGCAAGTATGTTCTCTTGCACTTCCTCATACAGTTCTTTTGAGTGTTTCCTGGGACATTTGGAAATATGATGGTGGCTCGTCCCAGCAAAGAGAAATCTATTAAAAAAATTAGTTTGGGATGAGATCAAAGTAAGGAAAATATTAGTGTTTAGTGATAATTTATATATTGGCATCATAAAATATCTGAGGAATGCTAATTAATTATTTTATGCTGAATCTGAACTTAAGCCCTGGAACCTGGAAAATCAAAGCCTGGTTTTATCAACATGAAATGTCTAATGTCTCCGCTGAATTTGAAGTTAAAAAATACGGTAAGAGAATATTAAATTTGCATTTTAAATATATGAAGTTACCCACTGTATGTGAAAAGATATACAGCAGTGATTAAACCTGGCTGTAGTTAGGTACTAAGGACAAGTTTCACAGTGTTTCAGTGCATCATTGTTAGCTCTGATGCACAGAAGGAAAACTCTGCTTCTGTGTGGCTTCCACTTTTATTTTCAAAAGGAAACATCTTTGGGTTTTATACACACTTAGTAACTTTTTTAACATTTTTCACTAAATATTTTAAGGGCTCTCCTACTGCAGAAAAAAAAGAAAAAGAGATTAGCTCAATTTTAAAATCATTGCAATTCTCCTAAAGTTTCCAGTGAAGATTAGGAGGAGGAAAAAAAACCAAAAACCGATCCAAAAAAAACCCTGCCCATTTTCTCTCAGTAGAATTCAGTCTGGACATTTATTAGTTATTCCTATACTCAAAGAAGCTTTTTTTAAGAAGCAGTAAGGACACTGTGGGAAAAGCGAAAATGTAAAAACTTAACCATTTTTGATAAGAAATTGCTTGATTTATTTGCACTGAACTTATGCCTTCTTTTAAACTTCAGTGTGGGTTTGTTGTTTTGCTGGGTTTCTTTTCTTAAAGACACAAGAAAATCTCAGGACTGTATGAAAATCTCTGTTTATCAAAAGTGGTTTTGCCTTAGCTAACCGGTGTAACAGAATAGTGGAGACTCTACAAACACCTGTGTGCAGGAGCAAATTACCCTGACTATATCCACAGGAGCAAATGTTTTGGCTTTATGGGAGCCAATTCAGAGAGACACAGCTGATGCTGAGGATCCTATGCCCACACTCAACCCATCTCAGGGTGGGTTTACTCGAGAGTGCTTCTAGTCTAGGGTACTTAATGCCTAGTAGCTATTGGAGTTTACCCTCTGGCTTAATTTCACTGTAAATAAATAAATTTTGTGTGCTCAAAGACTGCTCCACTATGTGAAGCAAAGCAGAATAAGGGAAGATGATCAAATTTGCTTCAGAAGTGCACTGTTGATTCAAACTACAACACCCCTTCAGTGTAGCTGCATCCTCTCAGTGTGTGTTGCCACATACCAGGAGTTTGAGGTATGTTTGAAATTCCTGTATTATGACCTTTCACCTTCTTTTTTTCATGCAGAACTTCCATCTTTTGAAGTCAAACTCATCCCACTTCAGCCATACTACCACATCTGGAATGAAAACTTTGTGTTTGATATCGAGGCAAAGTAGGTGTGCTCACAGCTGGACTGTTTCAGGAGGCAGATAAGTAGATTGCAAACGTTGCAGCTTCTTCCTTTTTCTTGTCATTAACAGTTAACCCACTTCTGGCTTTACTTGAGTCTGACTAATCTTATATACTCTCTGTTTCCACTACTGACTTGAGATATCAGTGTAAAATTCTACCTGAGTCCAAGTCATGGTGATCAAGCTGGAACAAGATTTTCTGAATATTTTAGTTCGCTAGTAAAGGTGGCTCCTCTGTGTTGCTAGGTAAGATTCCAGGCAAGCTGGTCACCTGGTTTTCTTTATCCTTTTTGGTTTAAACATTTAGAAATATTCTAAAGCCTAATATTTGTAAAGGTTCTAAACATTTAGAAATGCTCTAATGCGCTATTTAAAGTCATTCAAGTATAGATGGATTCAAGTTTGGGCATGGAATTTTTTCAAAACCCAGTGAAGTTTGTAAGTAATAAGCTAGTGCTTTCTTGAGAGTAATGACCTTATGCAGAAATGTTTCCAGGTGAACAAATACAATTAATCAGAGGAGTTTCCATGGCCATCACTGCACACACATCTGTTGCTGCACAGTAATGTGACACTAGTCTGGATGAGACATGGCTACAAAGCTCTCATGCTGGCTAGGTCATGGGGTAGGGCTCAATAGAGAATAAGTTACACCTGGTCTCATACCAAATTAGAATGGCATCAAACAAAGAGCAACATAAGAAGTCAGACAATGAAAACCCATCAAAACAGTTTTAGTATTTTTGAAGAATCAGACTGAACTGAAATTGAATAAGCATTTTGTGTTTTGTGGCTCAGGTAAATTTTATTAAATGAAAACAGGCAGGTGGAAGCAGCTGGCCTTCTTTTATAGCTGGGAGAAATCTACTCAGTTTCAAAGGAACAAGGAGTCTGACCACCTTTTTGCTCACGTTTGGGTTTTTTTTGTTATTGTTTGTTTCTGTGTGTTCCTAATTTTTTATATGTTTAAAAATAATATTAGTTAATGCCAACAAATAGAGTAGGTTTTTAGGATACTGTCAAGCACACTGGATAGTTGATATGGAAGAACTGGATCGTTGATATGAAAGAAGCATATCTTCTAAAATACGATATTCTGCATTATCTGCATAACACTGGAAGTGTTATTCTATTTATTTCTCCCTATCTAGACAAAAGCTAAGATTTATTTCCAGGTAATTCTGATGTGTCAGCAGAAAGCTAAACACACAGTATCGGCAAGTAATGTTAGACTGGCACCAAAAACAACTCCTTAAAATAGAAGTCAGCACCTCATTGCTTTTGAGGTTGATTCACCATATCCCTTAACATTCTTTACCACAAAACCAGGAATAGGATCACACAGTTATTGCAGATAGTATTGTTAAGAACATTTAAACAGTGGGCAAATTTTTGTATGGTAGCAATTACCCAAGATAGTGTAAAGTGAACTGTTTATATTTTACTAGGTAGTGATTATTTACCTTTGACCTGTGAAGCTTATTCTATCCATTGACTTTTAGTATTTTAAGTATTAATGGTTTGAAATTATTTTTGAATAGTATGTAAGTATACACATGTGACATTGTTGGGAGATACTTTAATAGTGAAGTTCAGTTCTTATAACTTACTAATTTTACAGAATATCTTGTTTAATTTTATTAAGGTATTTCATTAAGTTTCATAGTCAAAGCTTTGTTGAGTATTGCCTTTTAGGAACATACACTTAATTGAAAAGTATACGAATATCTTATTGATAAGTGACCATTGGATACTTTGTGTCTATCTCAGTAGTTGATGGGCATGGAAGAGAGAAGACAGTCAATACAGAAGGGTGGAAAGATCTAAGTATAGAAATTGCTAATGTGATAAACAAATAAGAATAAAAAATCCAAGTCTATACAACCAAAGTTTGAGCCTTTATTAACACTGACAATAGCTAACCTTGTAATTGATTCAGCTTACAGTAACCTTTAGTTAAATATCCAGTAATTGTTAATAACATTTATCTGTGGCCAGCAAGGCCAGTGGCATCCTGGCTTGTATCAGTAATAGTGTGGCCAGCAGGCCCAAGGTAGTGATTATCTGCCTGTACTCAGCACTGGTGAGGCTGCCCCTCGAGTCCTGTGTTCAGTTTTGGGCTCCTCACTACAAAAAGGCTATTGAGGCATTGGAACATGTCCAGAGAAGGAGCTGGGGAAGGTTCTGGAGCACAAGTCTTATGAGAAGCATCTGAAGGAGCTGGGGTTGTTTAGCCTGGAGAAGAGGAGGCTCAGGGGGGACCTTATCACTCTCTACAGCTACCTGAAAGGAAGGTGTAGTGAGATGGAGGTTGGTCTCTTCTCCCAGGTTACAAGTGTCAGGACAAAAGGAAATAGCCTCAAGTTGCACCAGGGGAGGTTTAGGTTGGATATTAGGAAAAATTTGTTGACTGAAAGGGCCGTCAAGCATTTGAACAGATTGCCCAGGGAAGTGGTTGAGCCACCATCCTGGAGATATTTAGAAGATATGAAGATGTGGCACCTAAGAACCTGGTTGAGTGGTAGACTTGGCAGTGCTGGGTTAATAGCTGGACTTTTTCCAGACTTATTAATTCTATAGTTCTAGCTGAGTGCCTGTGACTAATGCATCATTACTACTGCGATCATGCATATTTCACCTTGTATTTGACTCTGTAAAGCCCTCCAAGCTGAGAGCAGCAAAGAAATTACTATTCTACTCAAACATTATCCTCAGACGTTAGGAATTTTGTCTTCATTTGAGTGTAATACCAGAGAAGTTATTCAATCCACTTGGGCAATATATTAACAGTTCCAGGACAGATTCCTGAGCCCCAGAGTATGGCTACCAGTGGGTTAGCTGCTGCATGGCATGGGCTTGACCTCATCCATACAGTACTCCCTGAACAATTTCTGAAAGCTTTTTGGGAAGAAGCACAAACCAAGGTCAACCCGAAGTATTCACGTGACTGCCTTGCTGTGGAGGACAGTGGAGTTTAATAAATCAGGAATGGGCTGGGCTCTACCAGGTGGCTGTAGCCTCCAACACAGCACTGTACTCGTTTAATTTAATTAACCTGGTCCAAACAGTCTGCAGTCGCTAGAATTGCTGCATGGACCCTGGCACTGTATCAAAGTGCAAGACTGATCCTCCACTGCCCTGGTTCTCTCAGGTTTTATTTGTAATCTAAATTGATCCCTGGCCAGTTTATACCCTGTTGGACTTCTGGCCTCTGTCCCTGACCATGCTGGTCCTTCCTTCCCAGCACACCTTGAGTGAGCAGACAGAATCCTGTAACCACCTCCTTTTGCTTGGCTGAACAAACTCAACTCTTCTAATCTCCTCTGGGTCACCTTCAATTCTTTATTTGGTTCTGTTGAATAATTACTAGCTTTAGTCATGGTTGGTTGATACTTTGATATGAAGTGATATTAAATCACTGGCTTTAATATTTTAATCCTTTCTAAAGTTTTCTCTATGCTATTGCAGCATTCAATTTTGAGTTTATGAACTTCATATATATTTCGCTACTCATTAACATCATAATTATTTAAGAAGAAAAATTGGGGCTTAATAACTGGATACCATTCTTTTCTCTTTTGGAAAAAGTCCTAGTGGTGCTGCCTGACTTTTGTAAAATCAGCATATGAAATTCCTGATAATTGAACTTATTTCTCTGAACTGGCCATGCATGTAATGAAGTTACTTGGTATATTGACTATTGTTTCCCACAGTTATTAGTTCTGGCATTTAATGCAGTTTTCATAAGAACTGCCTCTCAGTTGCTTTCATTGGTATGGATCAGTGCTGCTGAGCAGGTCAATTTGAAAGAGGCTTTGCTTAAACAAAAATAAGCCACTGCAGAACTGAGATGAAGCAGGTTTTCCACAAGCAAGAGACAACATCATGGCCAAGACAGGTCTCATGTATCACATTACATGCTGTTCTGCAGGAGGATGCCATCTCTGAGGGTTTCTTTGAGTAAGGAGCCAAGTGCAACAACATGCCCTGCATGCCCTATCCTCTCTCTCCATGACCTGTATAGAACATTCAGAGGTGTTCTAGCCAGATACCTATCTGAACAAGTATTTCATTTACAAGAGGAACTTGTGCTATACTGCCTTAATCTGTAGGAGAGACATGGGGCAGAGGGCGTCTACTCTACCCATTGCAGGAATTAAAATTTCAGCTGGTAGGATCTGTCTCTGGAGGTTTTCAGAGGTACCAAATACTTCATATCAGTCCCTGAAATGATTCTATGGTTCCTTATTTTAAAAGCTCTGCTAATGAGGTCTCATAGAAAGGAATTAGGTATTCATCCAAGCTAAATAAACTGGATACCTCCCTTTCTCCTTCTGAAGGAGGTGAGTTGTGTGAGACCTCACTATGCAGCTAAAGTGCTCATTAATTTGTTAAAAAAAATAGAAATGAAGTTTTAATCACTCTGGTGCAAACTTTGTCATGTGGTATCTCAACGTGATTCTGCCGGTGTGATTTACTCCACATATATCTTTGCATTTGAAATCTCTACTTGGTGCACAGGTCAGTAAAAGTCTTTGTGTTTGAGCTATGAGTGAGTGGGACTAATTTTTGTTTTCAAGGTATTTGTTGCAGATAGGATGCCTACAAATATTCCAATTTTATTTCAGCATAAAATGATTAGTCTGATTTATGCTTGCTTTTTATTAAGATAATTATCCATCTCCTCACTTCTCTTCCTTTCAAAGACATTCTTATGGAAAAGAGATTCAAGGTGCTGCATATGTGCGATTTGGTGTAATTGATGAAAATGAGAACAAAGTGTTTATTCCAGGCCTGGAGCAACAGCTATCAGTAAGTATTCAGTGGAACTAATCTGATTTATCATACTTAAGCTGTATATTATCAGAAATTCTGGAAACTGAGAACCCTGTAATACAGTAGTAATGATACAAGCAACGCATTTTTGTTTTAAATGACAACAAACCAGTAAAGGCTTGTCACTTTCTTATTTTGTTTATTTGGGTTTTTTTCACTTTTGTTTTAGATTCAAAATGGAAAAGGAAGAGTTACTTTAAGTACACCACTTTTGGAAGAGAAATTAAGGAAGAGTATTTCAGCTCTGGAAGGGTTTAGTTTATACGTTGCTGTTACCACTGTAGAAACTGCAAGTGAGTACACTATGGCTTAGCTGATGCAGTCTGTAATACTTACATTGATCTTTGTCTAGTGTAATCCTTCATGTGGGAAATCTTGTCCCACTGGGTCAGTCTTTGCTGCAAAGCTTGCTCATGCTGTAGTGCCTGACAGTCATTTGACCCCTTTCTGTACAAAAACTTTGTCTTGAGTGGGATTCACCTATCTGAACCTAAATATCCAATACCACTTTAAATATGCTATATGGTCCTATGTGGTCTTCCACTGCTGCTCCACAAGTGCTCAGGTCTCCTGTAAGTAGGAGTATAGTCTCCTAGGGGGTGTGTCCTGTGTGAAATAGCCCTGTGAGGGTATCTGAGGTACCCTAGTCCCTCTGAAGTGTTATCAGACACATGTATGAATGCAAATAAATTACTCCCCGTAAGACCTTGTTTGATCACTTGCCCTAGCCATGTCTACTCTTTCCATACATACGAAGTTATTAGTTGCACTTGGTATCTTAGCTTGCTTTCTAGCTCAGCTGGCTAAACTGTCAGGTTAAAGGTAAGGCAAGTGTGTCAGAACCATGCGATGCAGAGGATGATGTAGCCCTTGTGAGTCCTGCTTGTCCTCTTATGTCTTCATACAGGTTTATCAGACTGTGGTACTTGGCATATGCAAAAGTACAATATAGTCCAGATTACTTGGTCTTTCTGTTCCTCTGGCATGTGAGCATGGAGCATGCCTGTCCAGAGCTTCTAGTGGCTGTTTGCCTTTGTTTTCCTAGAAGACAGATAATTGCTGTAGCAGAGATGGCCTCTGAAGCTGGATCTGTGACAAAGCTGGCCTTTCCAACATGGACAAAATTTTTGTTGTCCTTCATAGGGAAATTTATCCCCTTTTTATTAGTTACCTGAAAATAAAGTATCTACTCAGAGCTCAGGCACTTTGTGTGGTAAGTATAGAGAGTGAGTTAAACTGCACGCCAGAGGTGTCTGTTCCCAATAGCTGTAAACAGACTCTAGCTACTTAGCTGAAAAATTCTATAAATTCCTAAAAATCCTATACAATAAGTAGGATTCCTTAGAATCCTAAACTTAAGACAAATGCATTGCATCTGTGTAGTTCTTCAGTATAACCTACTATAGGTATTAGCATACATTACTGCCACAACATTTATGGCAAGAGCAAAAGGGGCTAGAAGAACTCCTGTTACCACCCTATTATGATTGGGGATAACATTAGGTAATATTAACTCTCACCAGTAGTTGGAAAAAATAAATATATATCCTTCAGAAAATTAGAGATCTGAGGTCCTAAACCCCCTACTAATTCTGAGTAACTTTTATGTCAGCCTTTGATAGAACCTTCCCCTAGGAACTAAGCCTCAGCATCTTGGAAAGGGAGGTGTATGGCTGTATTGGGTCCTGTGGCAGAGTGCCCTTTGTTTGCAGGTACCTTGTTCCAGCTGATGTATTAGAGAGGAACATTTGTTCATCCTCTTCTAAAGAATGAAGGTCTTGTGTAGGGATCATAATTCACTTTCTATATGATGCTAAAAATCAAATTAATCCTGAAAACAAAAATTATGGATGTTGTGGTAATATGCAAGTACATAGTTATTGCCCCCATAGCAACACATACTGTTTGATATTAACAGGTGGTGAGATGAGGGAAGAGGAACTCAGCAATGTGAAGTTTGTGAAATCTCCTTATGCTGTTGATCTGTCTAACACCAAAAAGTATTTTGTGCCTGGAGCCCCCTTCTCAGTTGTGGTATGTAGTATTTAACCAATTGTGTCTGTTTGCCTCCATAGCAATGCATTTATATATGCCCTCTTTCCTTATCTGATCCAGCGGGAGCTCTATAGGACAGAGACCTTCAGGAATAGGTACAACACAGACTTACGGGTTGTGTGTCTGGTTTGTCTTGTTCCTTTACAGTCTCAGAGCATGAGCAGCCAGAAAATGCTGGATTTCTGCTCTGGAAATCAATGTGCGCTGTTGTCCTACAAGGTTTTATTAAACAGTAGTTTCTTACTTCCATAGCAAAATATTAAAATAATAATATTGTATCAAGTTAATCCGTTGTCAAATTAGAATTCTGAAAACTAAACAAGCATATTGCCTTTTTAAAAAAATGCATTTAAATTTTTGCTGGTTTAAATTTCATACCTTCAAGTCGTTCTACAGAGTTTTCTACAATGAGCTGAAGTCATAAATTTACCTTGTAATAGTTAAAGACAAATATCTCTGGAATCAGCTTAGACCAGATCAATGCCAAGTGAATATCTGGGACACATTTTAATCCTTATTCACAGATTTTTACCTTTCTATACCCTTCTCTCAAAATTCAAAATTTTGAACACTAACATGTACAGTTTTGTATGTCTTCTCAGTTTATGAAAATAATTGCTTCTTATTTGTGAGCCTTTTTTAAATGCAGGACTTCCTTTAAGTAACAGAAAAACATTTATTTTTTTTCCACTAGGCATCTGTCAGTTTGGTTGATGGTTCTCCTGCTGGCTCTGTGCCTGTTACTGCCACTCTCACCTTACCTGGGAAACCCCCAGTGAAGAAGACTACACTCTCTAATGAAGGGGGCCTAATCCTCTTTACATTTGACATCCCCAGAGATGCTCAGAGGCTTGAAATAATGGTAAAGAAAATGCAAAGACTCATGTTTAAAAGTATACCACCAGAAAGAACTCAGAAGACATTTTTACAAAAGATTGTGAAGATGATCAATTTTCATTAAATTAGCATAGAGGGTGGAATGTGGTTTCTTACACCATCTGCAGAGTTTTGTCCAGACTGTGCAAAATAGGTTAAACAGACCAGTGGCCTGAGGGATGTCCACTGAAGTGAAGGACACTCTGGTGCATCAGAGCCTTGGCAGGATGTGCATTTTTTATAGTGGTGCTTTTATTTTTTTCGGTTCAGATGTGCATTTTCCTGGGATGAAGGACAGAAATGGGACTGTAAGGACTATCACCATTCAAAGTGACAGAAAATTATGAAAAGAAGGTGAAGGAAAAGGTCCTGAGCAATGCAGGGAGTAGGCTACATGTGCCCACGTGTGGGGTTCAATTAAGTGCAAAATATAAATTAAGTGCACAATATAAAATGGAAAAAAAAACTTGTCTGAGTACAAAATCACTTTTGAGTCATTTTGAGGCTTTGATTCTCATTCAGAAGAGCCAAGGATAAAAAATATTGAATTAAAATATAGCAAGAGACAAAATGAGTTGAAAGAATAAAATAATTAAAATCCTGAGTTTTGGTGCCAGGTTCTGCTAATGATGTCTCAGCAATGATTCGTCTCACTTCACAGCATTTTCCAAATAATTCAGCAAGACATGAATTCATGGTGACACTATATAATGTCTCCTGTGGGACACTTGACTCACTTGGCCTTTTTCTTCCCTGACAGGTGAAGGCTGAAGAAGGAAAAGAAAAATTAGAATCACCTGAAGCCAGGATCAAAGCTGAAAGATACCAGTCTGCTTCCCCAGACTACCTCAGCATCAGCATCCCGCATACTGTTGTGGCACCTGGAGATACCTTACACATCACCTTGAATGACGTTCATCAGTCTGGCAGTGGAAAGATTGACTATTTCTATTATATGGTAAACAGAATAGTATCACACTAGTAATTTGTTTTAGGAATTATACAACCCAGAATATTTATCTAGTTATTAATATATTGGAAAACAGAAGGGGTCCAGCAAAGGACAAGTGAGAAGATCAGTGTTCTGGCACACAAGACCCACTGAGACATGCTGAGGGAAGTGGGCTTGTTTAGTTTGGTGAAGAGACTAAGAGTGTGTCACTAGCAGCCTAAAATTACTTGAAGAGGAATTACAGACATAATGAGAGACAAACTTTCAAACTTTAATTATTGACAAAAGGCTGAAAATTATGTCCTGGAAGGTTCATTTTGGAAAGATCTATTCACTAGGAAATGAATGCAGTATTGGAAGAGGTTCCCTAGAGAGTTTAGTGATTTTTCTATCCTCAGAAAGATTCAACACTCAGCTAGAGTAACCACATCTGACCTGATCTTTCACTGGTGATGTCTCATGTTAGAGCAAGCAGTTGAAGTAGAGATCTCCACAGGTCCCTTCCAGAAACTATTTCTATGATTCTGTTATTTTTATGTGTTTATATATATTTTGAGGGCATGTAAAACACACATCTCTGTAAATTTTTCTCCCGAAGAAGGAGATATAAGTATACATTTTAGCCTGCAGTCTAAAGCAATAGTGCCATATGGAGTAATGTTTGTCTGCATAATTTCGTGGCTATTTTTTAACAGACACCCTTGAAAGCTGAAATCCCAGGCAGATAATTTCTATGATATCTATGGCAATTTTAGTCTAATCCAAATTTCTCTTAATCCAGACCTTGTTCTTTCACGCTCCTTCCAATCTGTATTCATTCTTCTAATATTATTTTTATTGGTCTGATTACTATAATGCTTTTCTTTTTCCCAGCTGTTACAGAACTGCCCATCATGTTGTGGGCAGACTGTCTATATACATAAAGTTCTGCCTCTGCAAATAGAAAGCCTAGAACTATTCTAGGGGACCTTGAATACATCAAAAAATGGTTTTTATGGTGAAGGTTTTTTTTCCACCAGTAACACATAATTTTTGTGTTTCCATGGCTCCATATTACCTGCTTTTTGTGTTAGTTAACTGGTAGGTCAGTGTTATCTCTGGCAAAGATTGTCATGAATGATACTGAAGGCATTGGCTACTATGGCCCTAAGTAATACCCTATAACTGAAAAGCAGATCTGTAGATACAAAAGTGAGGAAGCTGTCTTGCTTAGCCTGGGATCAGGAATGCACAGTATTTATATTGCTGAAGGAGATAAATATATTCAAGGGTACAATGCAGGAGTGAATCTTGTGCATGTGAAATGTGTTTAATCCTTTCCTCCCTCTCTTTGTCCTAATTTCCTTGGGCGGTTTAAATTCCCCAGGATGATCAGCACCACGGACACCGGTTCCCATTTATTTTCAATAGGACTCTGATATATTGTAATAATTGTGTCCCTGGGAGTTAAGTTTAGGTTTGGGAGTTAATTTTCATTGAGTGACTTAGCACAGGGTTGGAATTGATTCATCTGGCAACCCACAAATATAGTTAACATAATGGGAGAAGAAAGGAAGTGAATAGTGAAAGATGAGCTGAAATAAATGATATTCTGTGATACTTAACCCTGAATAATAATTCTGAACGTATCCTCCTTCTCCAGTCCTTTCACACCATCTGATTCAGTACTGATTACAGAGTAAATAAAGCTGATATGCTCCCAGGCGTGATGGCCAGTCATTGTAGAAGACAAAGATAAGACTGCCAGCTGGATACCCTTTCTTAAGCTGTAAGATTGAGTGGAGGGTAGAGGATTTGTGTTCAAACCTGGGCCACAGGAACAGTGCAGAAAAGGCTAACCACCACACTGTGTGCTACTCTCCTCCAGGTTATTGGTATACAGGTTAGAGTTAAAACTGTTAAGCACCAGCAATTAGCAGAGAATTTATTTTAAACAGAAATTACCTCAGAAAAGGGTGTGTATATACATATATACGTATACATGTGTGTGTACATATGTAAAATTATGCAACATAATGCCCATTCTAGGGTGTATTCACAGTATGACAGTACTTGATTTCTGTTTGTTTCTGCCTTGTAGGTCGTGACGAAGGCACAAGCTGATCTTTTGGGAAGGGTCCCGTCCTCAAACAAAATAATAAACCTTAAAATCACGGAGAAGATGGTGCCCGCCTTTCGCTTTTTGGCTTACTACTTTGTTGAGAACGAGGGCCGTCGAGACATTGTCGCTGATTCTGTATGGGTGGATGTTATGGATGTCTGTGAAGCAAAGGTACTTCGATGCTCAGAGCTCCTCCTATTGTATTGCAAACTGAAAACAAACATGGGGGATCAGCAGAGCGAGTGAACACCTGGGGTTAAAAAGTGAAAGACATCGTTGTTATTGAAAAAAGGGAGTCATCAGGATTCATGCTGAAAGGTATAATTCAGAAAAGCTCCCAAGAGTTATGGCAGAGATATACCCTTCTTCCACTGGACAGGTTGTGCCTCAAAGAGATGTAAAATATTGTTTTGTACAGATCAATCCCTCTCTCTGAGTGTCTATGTATTAGAAATCTACAAGGAAACACCAATAGGATTGTTGAGGGGCAGATTCTCTTTACAACTTTGTCCTTTTTGTAGGTGTTTCCCGTGAAAGAAAGTGAAGTAATTTATTGGAAAAAAATACAAATTTGAAGTAGTTTTTCAAGCTTTTTAAATTTCTTTCAAAAGTAACTTTCTAAGATTTGGTAGCATCTCAAAAACACTTTAAAAATTATTTTATGTTATAAAATGGATAAAATAGGAGCCCCTCTAAGCCTTTCTTTCACCTTCCTCCTTCTCCTTTTTGGTAAAATGAGAGGAAAAAAAAAAGGCATGGGAGTTTTACCCAATAGCATGAAACACAACTACAGAAAAGTGTCAGCTGTCTGAAATGTTTTTTCCAATGAAAATATTTGTTTTGGAAAAAGAATGTGGTAGTCCATTGGGAGGAAAAAAGCGTTCAAGAAAAATTATCCGTCTCTAACACACAAAACAATTCTTCATTTATACAATGACAAAACTCAGTTATGTTGAAGATGGCATTTCTATTAGTGATTCCATATTAATTTCATAATCATCATGGCTACTCCCTCCTAAACCACAGAAGTGTCTTCATTAGAATCAGATCTGAGTTTACCCAGTAATGTTAAAAAATTCAAGCGTGCAATAGAAAGCATGTAGTATTATTACAGACTGGTTTAAGTCAGTTAATTTGGCACATTAGTTAGTCTTTTTCTGTATTTCATGGCAATTTTTTTTCCACTGGAAAATACCAAAATTATGTTGCAGACCCTAGTTCAGCAAATCCCTTACACTTACTTTTAATTCCCATTGGTGTTTATGTGTCATTGAAAGTCACCGTCCAGTATTCTGTGTGACACTTCTTTTAGTTGCCTAGGATTTCTTTCAGTGGGAAATATCTGCACCTGTATCTTCCAAAACACAGGATCCCAGGGAGAAGCAGCATGAAACAGGAACATCCCCCAACCTCTGACTGCTGACAGTCACAGCTGACAGCATTCCTTGCCCAAAGTGTCTTTACTTTTCATTAAAAAAATCTGATATTTTTGTTTCAATCTTTTCTATCTAGATTAAAGTGAGAACAGAAAAAGACACATATGAACCAACAGACCTCATCAAGTTACAGATTGAAATGGACCATGTGGGAAAAGTTGCCTTAGCTGTGGTTGATAAAGCAGTTTTTATTCTGAATAAGAAAAATAAGCTCACAGCCAAAAAAGTAAGATATTTGTACCTACTACTCAAGCAAAATTTTCCATGACTAATGAGAGGATCAAAATGTAATTAATGTCTATTAATTGCTTAAACACAGATTTGCTAAACTTGAAAGTGTTTTTTCTTTTCCAATTTATCATCTGTTTCAGATGAATGGTATGTTTAAGACGGGAATTTCCATGCTATGGCAGGCAAGTCTGTAAATTAAAAAAGCATTGCTTGAAAGCACTCCCTAAGTAAAACATCCCTCAGCTTTCATCTCAGTTTCCAAAAGCAGTTTGTACCACCAGTTTGTCTTGCTTTTGTGAATCAAAGGCTAGAAGAATTTTTCATATATATATAAACCTTTTACAAGCATGTACAGTCCATCTGGGCTATTTTATTTGGCAGGTATTTAATGCTATGAATTCGTATGATCTTGGATGTTCTGCGGGTGGTGGTGCAAATAGTGTTCAAGTTTTTACTGATGTTGGCCTGGCTTTTTTATCAGATACAATTCAATCCAGTGTTCGGGAAGGTAAGTGCAGTCTTCCCTTTACTTAACATCTTTGTAGATATCCAAAGATTTCTACAGATCTTTGTAGATCTGGTGTAACTGATTACATAAACCCCAGAACACTTTATTGTCATGTTGTAAAATCTCCTTTGGCTTTGGATTTTTCTTCTGCTCTTCCTATGGATGCTGACAGCCCAGATGGTGGCTCCTGGTCCTTCAGTGACCACCTCAGCTAGTGCTGGAAAGTAACTCATCAAACTGTGGGTCTTCTGTGAATGAGATGCCTCCTAAAATGAGTCTTCATGAATGATCAGGCTGTTCCTGTCATCTTACCATGACAAGCTCTTCTGTTCTGCCTTCCTAGGATATAAATGCCCCCATGAGACAAGAAGGCAGAAGAGATCTTTGGATTTTCAGAAGAAAATGTCAGGAATTGGTATGTCTGCTCATCTGAGTGGCCTGAAAGGTTTAGCAGGGGGAGGCAAAGGGATCTGGCTGGGATCTTGAGGGCTAGAAGTGATGGCATAGTAAGGATACCAAGATGTCCTTAGTCCCAGTTATTGCATTAAGTGACATAACCTAGCACAGGTGTTTATACTATTCAGTGTGACCTGATGCATCATTCATCAAAGCAGCTAACAAAAAACCCAAAAAAAACTGAAACAAAACCAAACAAAACAAGGAAAAAACCCAAACAACAAAAAAAAACACAAACCCCCCAAAAGAAACAAAAAAAACTCTCACAATCCCCCCCCACCAAACTAGAAAACCAAACAGAAAATAAACAAAGCTAAAAAAAAGCCCCAAAGAATGGCTGCAAATGGAAAACAATTCACCACTTTACAGTCTCAAGTGTGAAGTACTTCTATGAGATAAGATTTCATGTAATCAGTCATGACTTTTAGGCTTTCCAAAATTATTTATATGGCCAGAAAATGTTTCATAGATCCTAGTTTTTTCTTCATATTTTGCTTTGAAGTTATGCTAATTTTGGTAATTTGTGCATCAATTAAGAGAAGAGTTGTTATAATATTTGGTTTAAATTGGAAAAAAAAAATAATTCATGCATTGACATTTCCTTGCCAGAAGACTCAACAGCCTGAAGCTGGGATTTTCCTTACTTTTGAAATCAGGCTCTTTCTTCAAGAAGGAAAACACTTCCATGGATATTTCTATTCAGATATCTAATTCCAACCTGCCAGGGAAGTGTTTTTATTTCACAGTCTGACTGTGAAGAGAAACCTTAGAATAGAATACCTAGGATACCATAGGGCTTGTGATTTCCTCCTGTGTTTGTGGACTGTTTTTAGGATGGAGAACAGGTCCCTGCTGAAGCTTGACTGTTGCAATAGGAACTAATGTTAATGGCAAAGAATGACAAGAATGAGCCTGCTGAACACCTTTACAATTATCACTATTCACACAGCACTAATTCTGGGCTTTAATTGTATTGCAGCCAGCAGATACCAAAACACTGAGCTTCAGAAATGCTGTCAAGATGGAATGAGGTTAAATCCCATGAGGCTTCCTTGTGCAAAAAGGCTAACCAAGGTGTCTGGCTCCCACCAATGCAGGGACGCGTTCCAGGACTGCTGTGAGAGAGCCACAGCCCTCAGGAAGCAGGCGAAGCAGAGGAGCAGAGTGGGCTTGGCACGACGTAAAGAACAGTGGCATGCAGCTGCCACATTTTTTACCTTTCATGTGGTGGCAAGGGAGGGTTGTGGGGCATTTACTGCTGTGGGGCTGAGGAGGAAATTTTCACAGCAGCATTGCAGAGGGACCAGGTATAATGCAGTGCCCACACAGCATTGCATCTTCGCACCTGCACGCTGGGAAGGTGGGAGTCGGATAATTCCTTGGAGTGAGAAAAGGCAGGAATCACCTTAGCCACTGGTGGCCCCAGAACTGTCTTGTGGAGGAGCTGATGGCCCCTGCCCACACCCCAGGGAGGCCACAGGCAGTGGAGCAGAGAAGGGGGTGGCTGTCAGGGCTCTAAGTGCTCTCAGATTCATGACTGTTTTATTAGTGCTACTACTGTTATAACACCCGAGTACCTTCATAACACCTTATCTTGAGAAGGGGCCACTTTAGCCAGGAATAATTTTGTCTCTTTCTTCCTTTCTTCTCAGCAGTCTGTCTGACCACACATGTTTACATTTTACCTCGTGTTATCAAAAAAAAAAACCAAAAACTTTGCATAGAAAAGACCCCTTTCTAAGTGCAATTTCTGTTACAGTTTCTCACAGATTTCCCTTCATTCTCTTTCACGAATATGGGACCATGGGAACAACTTTCCTATCCATTATTAAATGGAACTGATTTCTCATTTGGTAGCATGTAGTTATTGAACTTGGAAAAAGGCATTCTCTTTTGTTCATTGATGAGGTTTGCTCAGTGTTTCTCCTTTTTTCAATTTATTTTTTTTTTAATGTAGAAGATGAAACAAAGGAAAGTCTTTTCATTCAGAGCATTTTTCATGCTCTGACAGGCTGACTCCCTGCAAGACAGCCTAAGGGTGACAGCCTAAGGGTAGCAGCCAAAGGCTCACAGACAGAAACTCCACTGCTGTTTTGCAGAATACAACGAACATGAAGAATTCTTTGATGAAACCTCTGTCAGCTTGCGTAGTTATTTTCCTGAGAGCTGGTGGTGGCATTTTGAAGAAGTGGAAAACCCTGGAAACCATAGGTACTGTATCACCTGACTCTGTGAGTGTGACTAAATTTGTACAGTAATATATGTATAAATATCAACTTTTTGTGTTGTCTGATGCAGAGGACTTCAGTATATCTGCAGGTACTTGGTCTCCACAACTGATGGAATATGTTTTTTCCTTTGCAATACTTAACTTCAGCAAATGACAGTGTTTACATTTTATACATCCTTCCTAATACATTTGGTACATCCTTCCTAATATATTTTATTTTGTGTTTCTTCAGTGTAGAAGCTTTTGCTCCTGACTCTATAACTACCTGGGAAGTTCAGGCAATAAGCATATCTCCTGAAAAAGGTATAAGTATTGTAAAGAGAGATACAATGTTATGTTGACAGAGTAAAATAGCCTGTAGTGAACAAACACTAAGTGTTTTAACCATGGCACTTCCTTCACTCTTTTATGTCATATTAAAGCCCAGCTAGAATTTATGGGCTAAATTTATAGTTATAAAAGCAACATGAAGTGAGGTCTAAAGGAGAATGGATAATACAATCAAAACTGTCTTACTCCTTTTTCTCTATAAAGCACCTCATTTTAGGTTCCACTTGGCCACAAGAAAGGTAACAGTAGTAACACAGCTTTTCTTTGAATAATTCTGAGACCAAGTTCTGGCCATATGAAAACATGAAAGTCTGTGGTCAGAAAGAAAGACAGAGAAGAGCACTAGGAAACCAGCAAGGGCTGGACACCAGAGAGCCCAGGTTCCCAGGTGCTACTCTCTGGATGCTCCTGGAAGTTGACCAGGACCATGCAGGAGGGACAAAGGGTCTATCTGGTACTGACCACTCCTCTTTGGAAAGGGAGGCTCATCCAGGGGGACAGTGATGGGCACGGAGTCTATTTGCAGAAAGCCAGGAAAAGTCGTTGTGTTTTAACTATGTCCTCTGTAGGAAAACTGGGCCACATTTTACTCACAAAAGCTACAAGCAGTCTTGCCAAATTTTACCTATCAAAAACCATGGCAGTGACTCCAGAGGGCAAACCTGCTACCCCTGAGATGGGTCCATAGTGCAGATGAGTTGAAATGATTTCTGAATGTGCCTGTTTTCCTCTTCTGCTCTTGACCTCAGGAGAGCTCAGGCAATGAGTTTTGATTAGACATTTAGCTTCTTATCAGCTGTTAAGGGTGTAATTCACAATTTTATTTTCTTTTTCTCATGCCAGGGTTTTGTGTAGCTGACCCACACACCTTTACAGTTTTCAAAGACTTTTTTGTGTCCCTGAGATTACCCTACTCAGTCAGACGACATGAGCAACTGGAAATAAAAGCAGTGGTTTACAACTATCTGCCCAAGGATCTCCAGGTAGTATTATCAACAACTGCTTTACTTTACATGCCTAGCTAGCTAAATATATAGTCATGTAATAATATAGTGTAAATTACCTGGCCACCTTACAGTGCCCTCTTACAGCCCAGATATGATGCTCTCATCTTGGAAGCTTTCCCAAGGACAGGATCCAGTTCTATTTGCTAATCAAAGTTACTGTATAAAACAGATTTTATGTACCATGTTACACTGCCATGTTCCTTGTCTTTGGGTATGACTTATTCCCCTGCATTGAAGCAGTCAGTTACTTTTTTGCTGCCTGGTAATTGCTGCCGGGGGACACTCCACAAACTCTTTGGACAAGCTGTGCCAGCATTTGATCATGTCTTGATGAAAAGGTTTTCCCACTTTATAAATGGAAAACAGCAAATTCAGGAGAGCAAACTGAAAAACATGGTCTTGCAAAATGTCTTCATTGCTCTTTCCTTCTTAAGCAAAAGTTAGTCTCCTGTTTTACCTGTTTCTTCTTTCCTGTGCTACTCTAGACATGGTGGAACTGGAGTATTTTTTTCCTGTGCAGTGATGTGCTAAGACTGAAATCAGGCATTGCCTTATCCCCACAGGTTACAGTGAGGATGGATGCAGTGAAGGAGCTGTGCACTGCTGAGACAACAGAGAAGGCTGTGCAGCTGCCACTGGTGGCTAAGGGGAACTCTGCAACACCAGCCTATTTCTCAGTTGTTCCTCTGACTGTGGGACAAATTCCAATTACTATTACTGCCTTTGACAAGGTTTCTGGGCATAGTGACAGCATTAGGAAGAATCTCAATGTTGTGGTAGGTATAACTAGTTGAGGGCAGGCACTTCACAAATGTGTGGAGCTTCCAAGGAGGGAGTGAAATTGTACAAAGATAAGGCCAGAAACAATTTCAGGAAACCTGTTTTTTGGCAAGGACTGAGGTATAGCATGTGGAAGAAATTTAACCCTGTGTGTGTAATGTATATGGAAAGGTTTATTCTCTATGGCAAAAAGTCATCCTTCTACCCGTGATATAGCAACAGCTTCTTCTTGCAGCCAGTATCCATCTCATAATCTTTGACTTCCACCTGCTTCATCAGCCTGTATGAGGTGAAGGCAACCCTTGCTCCTCATAGAGACTGGGGAATGAGATGCTGGAAAGGCAGTGCCATGAAAAGGGACCTGGTGGTCCTGGTCGATGGCAAGTTGAATCTGAGTCAGCAGTGCCCTGGCAGCCAGGAGGGCCAACCCTGTCCTGGGGGGCAACAGGCAAAGCATCTCCAGCCGGTCAAGGGAGGGGATTGTCCCGCTCTGCTCTGCACTGGAGCAATCTCACCTTGAATATTGTGGGCAATTTTGGGCACCACAATGTAAGAAAGATATTAAGCTTTCTTATATTGGTCCTGGAGCAGAAGCCACATGAAGAATGTCTGGGGTCACTTGGTCTGTTCAGCCTGGAGGAGGCTGAGGGGACACCTAATTGCAGTTACAACTTCCTTGTGAGGGGAAGAGGAGGGGCAGGCACTGATCTCTTCTCTGTGGTGACCAGGGACAGGACCTGTGGGAATGGCCTGAAGTTGTGTCAGGGGAGGTTTAGGTTGGATATCAGAAAAAGGTTCTTCTCCTCAGAGGGTGGTTGGGCACTGGAAGAGGCTCCCCAGGGAAGTGGTCACAGCACCAAGCCTGACAGAGCTGAAGAAGCATCTGGATGATACTGTCAGGCACCTGGTGTGACTCTTAGGGAAGGTCCTGTGCAGGGCTAAGGGTTGGGCTTGATGATTTTTGTGAGTCCCTCTCAGCTTAGCATATTCGGTGATTCTGTATGAAAATACTTTTTCCCTTACAAAGACAAGATTGAAAATGTCCATCTATCAATATTTTGAGAAGGAAATACTCTCTGCTAGTAGTAAAGTTAAACTCTGTTTTATTGCTTCTGGGTAATGAATCCTCAGTTTTAATGATTGCATGGGTAAAACATACGGGGAAAAAAAATAAAAAAGGATGGTGTATTGATTATTTAATAGCTTAGTTCTCTTTCAAAATTAAAAAAGGGGGGAGCCTTCTAGAAAAGGTGACTTTTCAAGAGCACTCAAGTCACCCATTGAGGGCTATTTTCCATCACCACAAACAGTGCAAAATATTAATCCTTACACCACTAATGTCAGGGGATAACCAGGTACATAAGGATAAGGCATAGAATGCTGGGAACCTGCTGTTGTTACAGGCCGCAACTTTTTTAGAAATAGGCAGAGTCTCAGAGTTCAGTGTTACACCAAAACAGTAAATGTAACTGTAAAAACAGTTTTAATAGAACTGAAACTGTAGGGGAAAAGGATATGTGGAAATCAGAAGGAAAAAAGTTGAAATCTTACCAACAAGATGTACTCAGAACTTCGTGGATTTCATACATGAGAGATCTATAAATGTGAGTCCCTCGTTGAATTGACTTGCATGGCTCACAAAGCTGAGAATAAACTTTGGAGTTTAGTTTTTAGGGTTAGTTTTAGTTAAGGGAATTTCATTCAGGGAAATATTTCAATAGTAACACAAAAAGTCAGTGGAGCTTATTAGTATTTCAATTGGGAAACTGAAATTCTGATTTGAAGCTTGAGTTTTATCTGGAGAGAAATCTCTCTTCAAAATCACTTATTTGTGCCACCTGCTGGTCTAGTGCCAGGATGGAGCTCATGGGTTTTGTGCAGCTTAAACTGATGTATGATACTTGCAAATTTTTTGACTTTTTCTCCCCTCAATTGTGCAGGCAGAAGGTGTTTTACAGAGAGAAGATGAGACCATTTGCATTAACAATGGCTGTAAGTTACACAGAGGGTTAGATATAGATGATGTTTGGGGTAGGAAGAGGGGTGAGTGACGGGTGCAGCCAAATACTTCTTAATGTGCAGATGTTGCTTTTGTTAACCAGAAATTGTCACGAATAAATTCATCCTGTACATAGCAAAAGAATCAGGAAAGAAAAATCATTGCATTCTAAACGTTTTGAATTGATTTATATTAGTTTTGTGTTTCAAGGTAGCATTTTTTAAATATTAAGGAGGCATCTCTTTCATTTACTGATGGGTCCTAAACATATTAAAACCAAGTTTTGTTTCAAGCCTAAAATATTACTCAAGATTGAAAATTAAATAAGTTTAATTTTTTTCCATTGAATTTCATTTAAAGTTTCTTGTGACATTTCTGTCTTAATTGTTGTCAGTAGTGAAATGCGTAAGGAAAAGTCTCATCTAAAAATACACCACATGTTGTTTGTGTTTAAAAAGTCTGGATGTAAATCTCTATTTATTATTTATTTACAGTAAAATCCCATACACTGGACCTGAACAGACCATCTGATATGGTTCCAGGTTCTGCTAGTCATGTGTTTATTAGCCTGAAAGGTAAATGTAATTTTTTTTTGTCAACAACTTCTCCATAGGTGACAATGGACAGGCCCCTTTGTGCTGCTCATTCCTGCATGTCAAATCTTCATTCCTTTCTAATTTTTCTGTTATGATTCAAATGGTCTGTGCTACATGATTAGGTCACAAAACAAAACAGCCCCAGGGTTGATCCAGTACCTTTTCCTCTTTTTAATTACTCCTTCTTACTTGTAATGGATGTAATAGCTTTGTGTGATCCATCTTCCTCACTGTGCTCAGACTAAAATTATGGGAAGGGCAGAGGTGAAGGGAAGAGTTCAGCTTCTCTAATAACCCCACACAACGTTTAGGTTGGTAGAATTCTGTTTTAGCTTTCAGAAATAAGAATGTCACATTGTGATGTATAAATTCTGGAAATTTCTGTCTTTCTAAAGAGAAGATATGTACAATCATATGTTCATTTAATCAAATAACTGTTTAACATACATATATATACTCATGCATAAATATTTTAGAAAGATCTATTAGCAAGTAATTTTATTAGGTATAAATACTTTTTTTCCAGAAAATTCAAAATAATTCATCTGTGACACAAAGGATATTGGCTTCCCTTTCAAATCCCTTTTCTAAAGTACAAGGTAGTTTGAATTCATCAAATAATAAAATTGCAGAGAGGGGAAAAAAATGCACAAAATGTGTTGTTTGATAAATGCACAATCTTT
This sequence comes from Anabacerthia variegaticeps, assembly GCA_035583185.1. Classification (NCBI taxonomy): domain Eukaryota; kingdom Metazoa; phylum Chordata; class Aves; order Passeriformes; family Furnariidae; genus Anabacerthia; species Anabacerthia variegaticeps. Next base: position 51,914,119 of record JAWWEW010000001.1, read on the forward strand.
CTTTACCTCTTTGGGTGGATCAGGTCTGGTTTGACAAGAATTTTCCAGGCAAAACTCAATGCACCAGTTTTTTCCCCTTTCCTTGCTTCCCTGCCTTCGGTAGCCTCGGGATGTTTTCTCTTTCATGCTCCTTCACTATGCCAGCCTCCTTCCTTCAGCTTTCCCATGGCCAAGCACCTCATCCTTGCTCTGCTTTAGTTTTACAAAGTCTTAGGTAGCTAAAAACAGTGTTTAATAGCGAGGAGCATCTAGCCATGATGGAATGTCAACCTATAGTTAGCACCACCTTTCTTCATATTACACCAGCCAGCTTTAACTACAATATGTACTATGGCTTGTGTTTTTTTTTTTTACAACAGGGAATACTATGGGCGAGTCTGTTGAAAATTGCCTTAGTCTCACCGGAGTTGAGAAACTTATTCAAGTGCCCACAGGCTGTGCAGAGCAAACAATGGTGAAAATGGCCCCTGCAGTCTATGCCATTGAGTACTTGGATGCCAGTGAGCAGTGGGTGAACTTTAGTCCTGAAAGGAAGCAGGAAGCCATTAGTATGATTGAACAAGGTATGCAAAAAACCAAGCAAACAAAGAAACAAACAAACAAAAATGCAAGCTAAAACAAAAAACCCTCCACCAAACCACAAAACAAACCAGAGCCCAAAGGATGGGATCTTTGCTATCCTTTTGCACTCCACACTGACTTGTTACTTGCTGAAGGAGTGACAATGTCACAGCCACAAAGAAATGCCTCTGACAAACTGCAAACAAACATGAGAAACAGAATTTGTGAGGAGGACTTAGGAGATTATTTGCCAACATCTGACATTGGACAGTATCGACATTCACCATCCGTCCTCTCTATTGTTTAATTTAGAAGTGGAAAGCAAAATCTGAGCTGATCAGTGTCAACTCTTTTCCGAGTATATGGATAGCAAAGGCCAGTTGTTCATTTCCTCCTAATGTAGATGTTTGAAGTGGATAAAGATGAATTATATCCTAAAAATATTTATTTCTCGCCCTTGATCACAGACAGTGCTTAGGATGCACAGCTGGGATGTAAATATCTCTGTCTGTGGCTGTCAACAGAAGTATCCCAAAAGAAATTCCCAATGCTAGTCATGATACTGACACTTTCCTTTCCACACTCCTGTACTCATCGTTACATAAGCTAGAATGACTTCTGCAACCTTGGACCAACCCAGGGAGGAAATTTCCCTAGGGACAGGACATCTTCAAGTCTGCTTCTTGAAGAGTCCACTCCAAGATGTGACCCAAAGGTGGTATTAAATGTACAGCAAAGCCAGGACCACAGTAAGTGAGTATTCCAGCTCACAGATACTAACACAGAGCCTGAGAATTCTCAGTGTAACAGCAGGTACAGGTCATCTTTCTAACTGTAGTGGTGTGCTTCTGGCATAAAGCAATATAACATGCCTGTGTTCCTGATATTCAGACATATGTCACGCAATTCATTAGTGAAAAATAAGGATATAAATAGAGATTAAAAGCATGCTGGCAGTTGCTGCATGAAGGTCCTTACTTATTTATCTAAGACCACCTAAAGTGACATGAGATCCTGCTCGTAAGTATTTGGTATTATCATTTAATCCCTATATTATGCTTTTATAGATTCTTATTAAAGTTCATTACTGTGGAAAATGTGTTGTATGGCTGTTATTCAGACTTTGTCATGATAATAGCAGTCAAGATCAGAGACCACAGCTAATGATTTCTAAGGCTGTTTCTGACCCAATAAATGATGTTTTGTATACTGTTTGATTCAATGTGCCCATAAAACCAACAGCTTGAAAAGTTGTCAATAAGGGGAAATAAGTTTCCCAAGATTCACTACACAGAAAATGCTTTGTAACCACAGGTATCTGCAGTTTTCAGGTTATTTTCAAGGCTCCATTAAGTCAAACAAGACAGAGGACCTTCTAAGCCTAGAGCTTTTTCTGTGTCAGTCTGCTGAACCAGTCACTTCCTCCTTAATGCACCAGTGAACACCTCCATGAACTCCTCTACCAGTCAAGGCAGAACATGCTCATGTCAATACAAGGGATGTAGGAAAATGCCCAATAAATATGGATGTTCTCTGAAAAGTTATGTGTTCTCCTGTTCATCCAGGTTACACTAGACTACTTGAATTTCAGAAGATGGATGGCTCCTATGGAGCATTTAAAGAAACCCCCAGTAGTGTATGGTAAGTATTTTCTTTTTCCCCCATGGTTTTGTATTGGTTTGCTTTTGTTTGTTTGGGGTTTTTTTGATTTGCTTTTCATTTTGTTTTGTTCCTTTATCTGATTGGGTTTTTCCAAGTTACCTTTATTACTTTCTGATGCATCAGAAGTTTTTTTTGGGGGGTGGATTTTCAAAATCTGGTGGTCAGGGTGTTGCCTGTACACTTTTGTCATGAATAGTTAGCCACAAAAGTCTCTAAGCATGTTTGTTCCTTGATGAAGATTTTTTTACTGAGCCGCTGATTATTTTGCATTTGCCACAGAGTAGAAATGCTTGTGCTGATGTTGACTAATAACTCACTAGGTTTCAGTGAGTGGACTGTATTGAATATAATGTGTGTCTGTGTACAGAATTAGCATGCTTATTTTCTTGTCTATATAGTCTTCTATAAATGCATATGTCAGCACAAGTTTGGAAAATTCTCTTTTGTGCAGGTTAACTGCCTTCATTGTTAAAGTACTCACAAGGTGCAGAGAATACATTAGTGTCGAAGACAGTCACATACTCAGCTCGATATCCTACTTGGTTAATCAACAGCAGGCAGATGGCTCATTCCACGACCATCACCCTGTATTGGACAGGTCAATGCAGGTGGGTAGTGGATATTTAGAAGAATCTGTTGCTCATTTAGGGCTACTGGGGATTGAAAGGAATATCATGAGTTGTTGAGTAACAAGAAATATATCTAAGGAAAATAAATCTGCAATATAAAAAGTACAAAATCTGTAATGTAAAATTAATTTGTTGAAAGGTATTTTGTGTCCAAGATGCATAGCTAGCACTTCATCACCTTTATCTTTTCATCCAATCTTAGATAATTTTTGCAGCTACGCATATAGAGCACTTAGAAAATTAATTCTGAGGTCTGTATGTTTGGTCAAAATATGAGCCATTTATTGCCAAAGGCAATAGAGCCATAGAACCATAATTTAATTTTGAAGGATATCCAGAGGTCATCTAGTCCAAACCCTGCTCAAAACAGTTCTAGTTAGATCAGATTGTACAGGGTCATATCCAGTTGCATCTCAAGTACCTCCCAGTCTCTCTGGGTAACCTGTTTCAGTGTTTCACCACTCCCATGGTGAAAAGAAAAAATATTAATACTTAAGCAGAATTTCCAATTGTGTATCTTATTAATCTGTGCATCCCCTATAACTGTCCAGAAACACAACATTTTTATACAGTCCATGAACCTAGACTATGAAAATAATGTGTATCTTCCAAAACTAACTGAAAATGCAGTTACCTTTGTAGTGACCATAAATGAAAAAACATATATTAATATTATTAATGATCTGTGTCAAATAACTAGTGAGGCTTTTACCCTCAAAGCCACTTTTACAGTTGATGTAACACTGTTGGGGGAAAAAAACCAAACAGCTCAAGAACCGGCCAAAGGGTTTTGGTTTTTTCTGACCTGTGTTCGTGCTGAGATTATTATCTTCTATTTTTCATGTAATTCAAGAGCTTTCAGGAGAAAAAAAAACCTGAGGGCACTGTATTTAATTTACTAAGAAGAGGGATAAGGAATGATCTAGTATCAGTGTACAAATACCTTTATAGGAGAAAAGTTCTGTGTGCAAGTTAGTGTATGCAGAGTAGCAGAGAAATTAAAAAAACCCCACCCTACTAATGCTTGGAAATTGAATCCCTGAATAATTCAATGAGAAACTGTAGATTTTTAACTGCAAGTTAAATAATCAAGTATTTGATTATCAGCTGAAGGATGTGGTGGGTTCCTAATCTCTCACACTGTTTCATGCAAGCTGGCTGCCACATAGAAGATACGTTTTAGATGGACACATGCTATTGAGAAAAATTAAAGGCTAAAACCGCATAGTATGTAGTCAGATGGTTTGCCAAGATCCTTGACTTTATGAAAAGTGATTTTCTAAACTTAACCATAAACATATAAACATACATTTAACTTTTCCTTTTAATGTTTTATCTTGCAGGGTGGCATTAAGTTAGCAGAAGAGGATTTGGCTATGACAGCCTTTGTAACTATAGCATTGCAACAGACTCTCCGTGTCTACAAGTTACCTGATGTGGTAGGAAGCTTGACTTTTTAAGTCTTAAGGCACAATTGCACTATTGGACAACGTTATATCCAACTTACTATGACTTTACTATAAATGAGGAGTTTAAAATCTGTTTACGTCTGTGGTGGACAGGAAAAAATGCTGTGGCCTAATGTACAACAAGGTGCTTTGAGCTATGTAGTCCATCATCAATGGCTTTAATCACTAAGCAAAAAATGATTAAAATAGTCTCAAAAATTGCTACAGTGAAGTATTCTAATTTCTTAGTCCTCTCACCAACACTGAGTTACTAGACCTCAGTGATCTTTTCAAATGGATCCATTCTGTTTTTACAGGTACAAGTGATTACAGGAGCAGTGTCTTACATGAAAAATCAACTTTCAAGAAGTACTGATTGCTATTCTACAGTCATCACTGCATATGCTCTGACACTTGCACAGTCTGATGGTGAAGAAGACCAATTTGTGAAAGAAAAATTAAGGGACTGTTCTGTTTTTGATGCAGGTACTTGTAACCATTCTTAAAAATTCCTTTAGAAAGCACTTTTCCTAATTGAAACACTGAGCACACTTACATGAACAAAGCAGATTCACATAAATGAGGAACGTTTCATTTTATATAACCGTGTATATATATGTGTAATAGACTTAGTTATTTAAATTACCTAGTTAGGTATTTCAGTGTTGATGTTTTAATATGTAATATGCATAATTAATATCACTATAAAGTGACATCATAATGCAGTGTGGATCATGATTTTCTCTGAGACTGAAATTGGGGCAATATCACAGTAAATATTCGTTTATGTTTCCTACTTCCCTTGGTGGGGGAAAAACCCAAGAAATCCAAGCCAAATGAGAAAGAAGAAACTTCAGATGAGAAAATTGCTACATACAGTAGTAGCCCAGACTGGGTTGCACATCAAGAGGCGAAGTGTCTCTTCCAGCCCACCTGCTTTCAAAGCCCCTTGCCAGTTTTGAGTGCTTTGTCACTGGATTTCACCTCCCCATGTGTGGCTGTGGTGACTGCTGAGTTAGCTGGCTCTGTGGCTGCATTGCCATGCTATTAATTTCTCCCAATACCTTTGGTAAATTTCTCCCTATACATTATGATTTAATAGCCATAGTTTAAACATAGGAAATATGGTTCTCCTTAATCAAGGCTGGATTTATGGGCATAATTAATACTATTATCTCTTGGGGACCACCAGACATGATGCTACCACTCCATCAGTTGGACATCGCTGTACGGTGGGATCATTAGACTGTGATGGTTGGATAAGTTAAAATTGAAAGTTATGGGTTTCCTTTTCCATTATCTTTGCTTCCCATCTGATTTGTTGCTCCCAGAACAGCATGTGTGTCTTGTGGTCCCTCAGTGCTCTGACATGAAATATCTACTTGTGTAGAATAATACTGATTTTTGGAAAAGGGGATTCAAGAGTGAGTTATTCTTGCAGCAAAGCAGCAGCGCTACTGGGGAAATGGCAATGATGCAGTCTCGGTGGAAACCACAGCCTATGCATTGCTTCAAACATTGCTCCTGAAAGACGTGGAGTACACAAGGCCAATTGCTACGTGGCTGACAGAAAGAAGGAACTACGGCGGAGGGTACTGCTCCACACAGGTGCCTGTCCACCACTTCAGGGGGAGGGAAAAAAACAGAAGCCTCATAAAGACTTTTTCATTTGAAAGCATTATAACAGTCAATCCTCAACTTCTTTGGTGCATGAAGTACTAAAGATTTGGGCTCATAAATAAACAATGAGCCAAAATAAAATGGTTAAAAGCCAGGAAAGAAGATTCTTTGTCTTCATGAAGCCTTATGATAATCTAAGGTCAGAACACCAGTGGTTTTTCAATTTTAGTGCTAAAAGAAGAGGCTGGGAGATAAAATTAATAGTCTGTGCAGGTAGGAACAGACAGATACAGGAAAGCAACAAAAAGCATAAAATTGCATAGTTCAAGGTGACTGGTAATGCCATCCAACATGTTGTTGAGACAACCTGGCATAATTGTTAGGTTTTTTGCATTTCTTTCTCTTCTAGGACACAGTGGTGGCCTTAGAAGCTCTGTCAGCATACAGCATACAGACACTGAACACTGCTTCCACTGACCTGACCGTCAACCTGGGAACACCTGGGAGACAAAATCACTACAGCATTCTTCTGACTGATAGCGATGAAGAGTTTCAGAAGCAGATAGAGGTACACAACAATCTTTTCAAAAGTTTCAAACTTTTTTTTTTTCCCTCAAATAGGAGAAACTGGATCATCTGGCCTAGGTTTTTTCATGTTAAGCAACGATGATATAACTGGCTTATAATAACACTAAATAATTTCATCTGTAAAACAACAGAATCTTTTTTAAAAACAAACAAACAAAAAAATCAGGTGCAAAGCAGCACGTTTTAGAGGTGCTTTCCTGCCTCTTCAAGGGCTTTGGTGATATGAATCTTCCCCAATAATGAAGAGCAGCCAGGAGACCAAGTCTTGCTAGGGAATGAGGAAGAGGAGGACTATTCCAACCTTCTGTGTGCTGAGAACTGTGAAAATATCAAATCCAGGCTACAGAGGAGAGAGTGAAGTTGATAATATGACATAAAACAGCAGAGTAAAATACACCAGCTCAGCACATTTAAAATCTTATGAGACTTGATGTCTCATAACTTCATAGCTAAAAGTTTTCCCCACCCAAGTTTGGAGGGATAAAGGCATAGAGGACTGTCAAAATTACAGGAAAACAATGCTGAGTGCAGACTAAATTTTTTTTTCCCTTGGTTTGCAGTTTGAACTCGGGAGAAAACTTGAAGTATCTGTACACGGCAGAGGAAATGGGACAATGAGTGTAAGTTGCAAACTCAAAATCCACAGTCCAACTAGACTACTTTTAATCCCTTTTTGAAAACAGAGTGAAAAATTACTTGCCATGATATCAACCTTTGTGTTCCTACCCCCAAATTCCTAAATTTGTGGCCTAAATCCTGCCTCTATGGGCAGTCAATTTTTCTTGTCTTTATTAAATCTATGAAATATCAATGCTGACAGAGGCAAATGAAGTTTGAAAGACCTCTTTGTGGTTGGGAATGGAGAGTTATCTCAAAGGGGTCCCACACGTGGGACCTGCTTATACCCATGCCAGTCCTCTGTGACTGGTCTGTGCCTCTGGGAGACTGGACCTTCTCTCTGCACCTCCATGTCCCATCAACATTTGTTGAAGTCCTGGATGAGTAAATCCCTTGTTCTTTACATGCTAATTGTAGTGGCTTGATGTTTGTGTGTTCATCTTAGATATTAAAGGTATACTGGTCTTCTGAGCTGAAGAACAATACCTGCAATGATTTGATTTTGACAGTGGAAATGGAAGGAAGCATTCAGTACTCTGGTGAGTGAAAAGGGCAGTGGTTGTGTGTCAAAGGTGACACATTTGGCCAGCTGCTAATGATATTTTATAGCTTTCCAGCCTCAGAAAGTGGGGAAAAATAAATGAAACAAGAAAAGAGAGAAAGTCCTGAACTCTGCCCACCTATTTTTCATTTAGCTTATTATTATCATTATTTTTAAATAGCATAATAACCATCTGAGTGACTGTAGGTGCAGCAGGTACTTAACAGTTACACAGGTACTATTAGAAGCTCTCCTTGAAGAATGGGAGGTGAACTCCCTTCACAGAAGGGAAAGCCCAGCTTAGGTCCCTGGCTAACAAGGGACCTACCATGTGGCCTTAAAACTCTTTGAGACAGATCTGTCATGGGTTTTTCATACGAGCAATAATGTGTTTTCCATCCCCTGAAGTATGTTTTCATCATCATCTCTGCCTATGTTTGCCTTTTTTTTTTTTTTTTAAGTTTCTGTTCAAATAGTTAACTTTTGGAGGGAGGGATTCTCCTTTACATATTTATGCACAGCCTAAACCCCATTCTTAGCTAGATTGGTTGGTTTTTCTTACTATAGGTATGCCTAAAATTCTAACTCTGAATGAATTGGAAATACTGAGGCAGTGTACAGCAAACTTTTATAAACCACACAATGATGGCATGACTGCCAACTGATATTTATTGTTATACCAAAAGAAGCCAAAATACTAGGTCCTCGAGAAAATTTATGCATGGCTAATTGTGTCTCTCACCTCCAGAAGATGAATACTCTGATGAAAATGATGAGGAGGACTTGATTGCTGCAGAAAATAGCACATTTGAGGCCCTGTCTGAAATAGAGTGGTTTGATATCCGCAGCAGAAGAAAAAGGGATGTGATTAGTCCCAGTAAAGCAGAATCACTGTGGTACAAAGTCTGTGTCAGGTGGGTCTGTAAGATCAGCTCTTCTTTTGTTTGCAATTCTTCTTCGTCACCTTCTTCATATCCACAAACTCAGCATTCACCCTGGTGATTTTCTGTGAGCCTGCATACACTACGAGGCTGTGTCCTCTCTCCCATGGCAGGAGAAAATATTTCCACACAATGTATGAGGTTTACATGATTTACACAGACTTCAAATGTCCACTGCAGATTCTGCCCTGTGAGAGTCTGAGGACACTCTAAAGGGCCCGACAGGGTAATCATTTGAAAGAAGTCTTATTAAATAGAGTAAATACAACTGGAATACAGTAGTAACACATTTACAGAGATTCATTGCTTTTTGGAAAGGTGTTGTTACTTCCTTCACAATCACATTCAGGCCTTACTAAAAATAAATAAATAATTTAAAAAGATGTCTACTACTATCTGAGAGAGCAGAGGAGGCAGATGGAATATCCTGCTGTGACAATCTAGAAGCTGGCAAGGACAGAGGCAGTAAGAAAGCAATCCTCCCATGCAAAATGACACTGAAAACACCTGTCTCTGCTCTCACTGACAGTCTGGCAGGGGTCTCAGAAGCACCAGGTGGTGGCTATTCTGGAATCCCATTCTAGAGAGATGCAGGGTGGCAGAAGAACGTTTTACTCCCCAGTAGAATTTTGTTTGTCCACTGACTTTTGGCAAAGACTTGAAGACAGTGCTTTTATCCCCTCTCCCAAGACAGTGGCATGAGCAGTGGCAGGGGAGGACTGAAGTTATGGTAATTTCCAAGTTTTACACCCTCTCACTGAACATATATTCAGTGAATTGTGTACTGGATGAAGCATCATTTTCCTCATTAATTGCTATGTAACATTTATCAACTACCAGACCCACGGTTCCACAGCACACTGCTGAGTGTTAGGGTGAGGTTTAAACAATAATATGAAGCTCCCTTTGTTGTAGTTAAGACATGGGATTAAAACTGAAGGCAGAAACTACAACATCATTCTTCTTTACTCCATGGTACATCCCTTATGGGAAAAGGAGGGTGCCAAAATAAAAATTTCTGAAGTACCACTAAGTGTATGTAGAATATCTTATGTCAAGGCACAGTGCAGAACAACTTCATTTTCCAGCAATGACACAACTACTTGATTTCTGAGACGGTGAAAGCAGAAAGATTGGCAGTCCTATATATACATGGTGGATAGTTATAGCAGTGCGGATTTTTGCCTTGGTCAGCAAAGATGATATAAATTTGACTTAAGAAATAAGTTTATTCAAATTCTTCATGGACTATCTCCACTCTCTAGGTAATAGAGAACACACTTTGTCGGTGTTGTTTACCTCCCTGTCTTCAACAGTGCTTTTAAGGTGGGATGAAATGTCCTTTGCAGGTGATTGTTTCTGCCTGTCTGCTAAAAAGAAAGCCTATATGAAAAGCTCAGGCAAGACACCTGGGGTTTGGATCATCATTTGACTGGTTTAGATGACTCATTTTGCCTCGATTCCTAATGAAGTAGGCAGCTAATTTTCAAATTCAAATTCACTTAAGAAAGTTAAATGCAGCAGAATGTCTTGTTTCATGATTAGCAAGCTTGAAGAGCCAACTCTTGAAAGCAATCTGGCTGTTCAGTGCAGATATTAACTGCTGACCATCTCCCTTGTAAAGGGCCACAGGTTCCCAGGCACCAAAGATGTCCCTGGTTGATCTCACCCTGCTGAGTGGCTTGGAGCCTGACATGAAGGATCTTGAACAGGTTAGAAACACACTTTTCTGTGCTATCTTTTATAGCCCTTTTAAAAAATTTGTCTTTCAAAATCCTTCCAAAGTCTATAGAATAAACAAGGGAAAACAGGTTTTGGATAGGTAGATTTTTGTTATTCTTGTTCTGATAAAATATTTGCTGAATATATACAACAAATGCAAAGTCTGTGGTGAACAGAGTCCAGCCTTCTTAGTCCCTTGTAACGGATATTAGGGCAAGGCTCAGCAGGGCACTTAAATATGTGCATGTCCTTAACATGTATTGCTGTCCCCACTGGCACTGTTGTCTTGCAATGCACCAGGAACAGAGCACCCTGTGCCTGCAGGAAAAAAGGCAAGTACATCTTGTAGAGGTGGTTGATGTCAGGGAACAGTGACAAGGAGATGAGGGAACACAGTGCTCTGAAAATGTGGAGTTTTTGGGTTCTGGAGCCTGCTCGGTTGAGGGAGGTTTGCCCACTTCCATTATCTAAGGGACTGTCTCCTTTAGGAAGGAAGAAAGAGGACACAATACAGCAAACAGCTGAACAAAGCAAACCAGAATATAGAGAGTGGTAGCAAAGGTATTCCTGTTCTGACAGGGTTTTGTTCTGATTTGTTTGTTTCTTTGATTTCCTTCAGTTGGTGACTGCTTCAGACCAGTACATTCAGCACTATGAGTACAAGGAAGGAAAGGTTTTGCTCTACTTTGGTGAGGTAAGCAAACCCAATGATTTTCTAATCCCTCACATTTCAGTTAACATATAGAGTTGGGTTCTTTTTTAAAGCTAATAATTATATTTTTCACACTCCATTACCTTTCTGTAATTTTTGTCATATTATTATTGAATGGCTCAGTTGAAAGAACCAAGGAGAAAAGAAGGGAAACACACACCTTCATCTTCCACTTTTACATACACCTTTATCTTCCACCTTTTTATGTTCCAGGATATGCAGTCCATATTTGAGATTTGACCATTGGCCCAAATAGAAGGAGAAATCTTCTCCCTCATCTAGGGATGCTTTTTGTCCATGACTACACAATTAACAAAAATGTTAACCAGTGGTCCTGTAGATTCCACATGGACAACTTGCATGTCAAGATCAAGAACCTTATAGTGATAAACAAATGTAAACATCAACACTGGTAGTTTCTGTGTATATTTCCCCATATATTGGGTAATGACTCCATGTACACCTACTTGAGTTGCTTCACCTCAACACACAGGACAGTGATTTTTCTTCTTTTGTCTATTATCTTATCTTAAAAAAAAGTGAATTGCTATGACTATCCTAGATGATTTGTTCATTTAATATATGTCAAAATCTGTCCCTGACTTTAGCAGTTTACCAAAGAAAGAGTATATCTGGTGGCCACTGACACAGGGGAACATATTTAACCCCTGTTACTCCTGTGTAAGTTGGCTTTAGACAAAAGCTAAAAAGTAAACCCCAAAGCAGCAATGATGTGAGTCCAGATCAGACAGCTGCAGGCAGAGAAGATCTGCATACATCTTACAAAACTACTTTTATCTGTCTTAGTTCATGACAAAATCTCCCAGTAGAATCGTGGAAGGAAAAGTCATATTCAAGTTGATGGCATAGATATCAGTATTAACTCACCTATGCCATCAGAAACAAGTGTTCAACAACTAGCACAGGCACAAATGAATAAGGAATTGACTGAGGAAAGATAATTAGTTTTCTCATCAAAACTATTGTTCCTTTTTCGTTCAGCTCACAAGAGGACCAGACCCAGACTGCATATCATTTGGAGCTAAGCAAATCAATCCCATGGGCTTGGTTCAGCCAGCAAATGCCATCCTTTATGATTTTTACAATCCTGGTAAGGGCACAGAAAAGTGATACATAACTGCTTGAAAGAGAGACCCTCTAAAAAACCCTTCTGTCTATAGAAAGGTGATTTTCATGTAGTGCGTAAACCACGTGATTTTGTAAAGTGATAAAATAACCTGCTTTGCATGCCGTCTTCTACTACCATGACTTCAGATTATCTAAACTGAGATCTTCTAAGGAAGGGTTCCGTATTGCAAGTGGTCTGAAAATAAGAACTTCTACACTTACAGATTTTTAAACCCGATTTCCTGAGTTCCTGTTTCTCATGGTGGTTTTAAGCATGTTTCACTCACATTTTGTTTTCAGTTATGCTGCCTTTTTATGCTTATAAGATAGGCAATCTTAGAGGTTCAATTTATGTACTGTGTTTGCTGGGGAAGTCACTCTTCTTCCCCATTCAAAGATTAAATGCAAATAATCCCCATTTGCCAGAGTTATGCAAACAATATTTAAAAATTAGGTGAAATCTCTACTTTGCCTAAACTGAGAGGTCCAAGGCAGTTTACACTGGGTTTAAACCATGAATTATTGATGATCCTATTTTCTTCTTCTGAAATGGTGGCGTGCTCACTGTAGTTCTGTGGTCTAAAGATGTTTTTAAGATAAATGTTTTTCACAGGGAACAAAAAAAAAAAAAGAAAAAAGCCCAAACAAGATTTACCCAAATTGAACAAAAAAACCCACAAAGTGTTGCCCAGCTGAAAGGCAAGGTGATCCCTCTACTCCAGGTGCCTAAGCTATAGGTCTTTGTGGACTGCTGATGTGCATCTGATCCCCGAGTGCTCTGCTTTCTCTGGACCAGGGAGAAAAGCTGGGCTGTGAATGTACATTCTACTGTATAGGCTTTTCCACCTGAGCTTTCTGAGACAAGTTGTTTTGTTTCTTCTCCACAGATAGAAAATGCAGTGTATTCTACAGTGCTCCCAAGCACAGTGCCATGCTTTCAAAGGTCTGCCATGCCAATGTTTGCCAGTGTGCAGAAGGTAAGGAATAACTAACCATAGGCTGGTCTAAAAGAAGATAGTTACTTCTAGGACCCCTTAACATGGGGGCCAGAAAGGACCATTACAATTATCCTAATGCATAATACAGGGCACAGTGCATCCTCTAGTATGTTTGGTATCAAATTGAAATTGATCTTTTGGTAGCTGAATGCAATATATGTGTGTGTGTGTGTGTGAATGCAAATCCCTCTAACACACCTCTAAGAAAGTTGTTCTCCCATTTTATGCTCTGTTATATTGTTGTGTGAATGTGTATGTATTAACTATACCTACATATCCATGTCTACAGAGACAGAAATATCACTTGTTTTCTTCACTCCAGGTCCCTGCCCAAGACTAAGATCAACTTTCAATAAAGCTGTAACAGAAACCACACGCTTTAGTTTTGTCTGCTACCAACCTACTGCAGATTATGGTAAGGCATGACAGGCAACTGTCAATTTAATCCAAACATAGCTCCTTTTAATAAGGATAGATTTGTAGTTTTATATGCCTAGACCTCTCCTGAATCAAATACGTTTTCACTGTGTGGCCTACAGGCTGAGGAGATGAAATGAAGGCATGTGCTATTGTAGCCACCAGGGGTGTGAAATAGAAAGTAAGGGCCTTGAAAAGACACAGTGGGATGCTGGGGGAAGAAAGGATGGGCAACATTATGTTACAGGGTTTGGGAAAAAAAACATGGTGTGAGCACCATCTTCCCCTACATCCCTCATGTTACAGGATGTAGATAAAGAATAGTCTTTACATAGAATGCCATAGCTCAGCAGCAACTTCTGAAGAGCTAGAAGAATATTTTCTCCTTTGTTAATTTGCCTTTCTGACCTCTTCTTTGAATGGAAAATTGGAAGGAAAACTTACTGAAGGGAGACTGGTTGAGCAGCTTTGGTAAGTTAGATACTAACAGTAGGACAGGAAAAAGAGTGAGAAGGAATACAAATCTAGAAGGTCTTGATTAATACCTGAGCTTCTAAAAGCATATTAAGTATACAGGATTACTAACCTGTTGCCTTTCATACTCCCGTGATTTGTGAATACATGGTACACTGGCGTCTGCACAGACACTTGGTAAAAGTATATCTGTTTTTCAGTCTTTGGATGCAATCTCATGTTTCTGTCTGGTGTCCGTTGCAGTGTACGAGGTGGAGATCCTCAACAATACAAAGAAGAATGTTTTTGATTACTACGAGGCAAAAATCCACAGAATCCTTAAAGCCAGTAAGTGTCAAAATGTTTGACTCCTTTCATTCACCTGTAGGAAAACTAAGTTAATTAAATTTTAGCCTGTATGAGCTGTACAGATACCTTCTTTTGCTGCATCAAGTAGGGTCAGATACACTTCTACATTAGGCTTTCAGGAAGACTGATTTATTGCAAGGTTCATTTGGTGTAGCTGCCTCATTGTTCATTTCAGCTCAGGGGTAGTTTTTTGGTTCACATTGTGCAACCCCAGACCATGTGAGCTTCAATCCCTTCAGATGAAACTAAACTAGAAGAGACACTCCAGCTGCATGGGGTCTGTGGCTCCAAACTAGAGCTACTCTAAGATAAACGCTTCAAAAAAAAAAAAAGCATTGTGTGGATATTAGGTCTTCTGCATTCACTTTAAAGACTGATGATAGATCCATATTTTTTCTAGTGCAGACATATCCACTGACCCCTGTTCTGATACTAAATGAAGATTTGGAGTGTTTATTACTCAATTAATACGCAGTTGCAACCCTTGCAGAACCAGCTGAGTTGTTCACAATGACTTGCTTGAAGTCAGTGAAGCCAGGAGAACTTCTAGAATTTCAATTTAATAACTATGATAACAAAGAAACCTTCCTATTTCTTTAACTGCAGTGTAAAGATTTGCACAGCTCTGAGACAATGTCCTTTTGGAGGCATGCCATCACAGCTGCCCCCATGTGAACTTAATCAGGAGCATCAGTGTACACTGAAACTCTTCAAAGTAATTTCTGGGGAAGTTCTCATATCACATCTCAGACTTCAGCCACTGAGATATCATGCAGTTGCCAGTTTTGAGTCTGGCAGCCAGAGACTGCCTTTAAAAAGCAACTTCAAAGGTTTTGAATTTTTCTCGGTCTGGAACTGAATCATTAATTCATTCCATTAGGAGACTGGCAATGCCATGCAGTACTTCATGGCACACAACTTGTGATCTGTTCCCAATGTTGAACTCCTGTCAGAAAATGAGGTCCACTCTTTGTGAGTCCAGAGAGAGCATCTGACATAAACAGGGCTTTCCCAATCATTATGTACTCAGTGATCAAAATACTGGCTATGGGAGATTATAGTATCCTCATGGAAAGTTTCACTAATCTCTTCAGAATACCTTCAGGATTTAAAGGATTTAGAGCTCTGTCTCAATGCGTTTTTACTCACAACTTGCAAGCAAGCACTGGAAAAATTTTGTTTCTTGGTAGCTGAGAGAAACATCCTTTGAATGTGAAGTTGAAGGGAAAAGATGTCTTCTCCCATTTCCACATACTTTTAAATCCATTTTGGTTTGCACTGTCTGATGAAGCTTCTGAGCATCAGCAGGCTTTCAGCAATCTTGGGATAGGCTGACAGGAGCCACAAAGCCACGATAAAAAAACAAGGTGCTGCACCCAAATCGGCTTGTGATTGAACTAGAGTTGTTGTTTTTGGTATTCTCTGTGGCTCTTTTGAGTGAGGTTGGCCTCTGTTGCCATCACCAAGGGTAGGTGAGAATTAGTAGTGTAAAATCTCATTCTCTGGACTGCTGTAATTATTTCAGTATCATTCCTTGAAAGAAAGGGTTGGTTCAGAAGACAGATGGAAACACTTATTTGTGTTTGTGAGTCAGCAAAAGAGACTTTTGCATATGTGTTGTTCTTGATTAATAATAGAATTAGTGCATGTGTTTTGGATGGCTAGTATTTATGCTGTCCTGTGAGTCCTCTAGGAGTCCTTCAGAGGAACAGTATATGTAGCCCATGCAAAACAGCACAGAATCCCTTTTGTACTCCCCTTTTTCTTTTTTCCCCTCCCAGTTTTTTATTTCCCATTATAGGTTCTAAAACTTGAAGCAATTGTTTCCCTTACGTTCTCTTGGATCCCTTGAAATGTTATATTTTCATTTTTTTCTTAATTGGAGATATAGAATTGAAAATTATGGAAGAACCTGTTAATATAATGGAAGAACCTGTTAATATAATAACTCAAATGCTTACGATTGCCAGAGTCTGAACTGTATTAGGCCATTTGTGAAGCATATGGAATTGAGAAACACCTTGATAATTTAAGCCAGATGAACAGGAGGCAAACATCATTTTCTCAAGTAGTTCTGATCCATCTCTGCATTCCATGAACAAAATGAAAATTCAGTCCATCATGTAGCACGGGAAAAACGAAAAGGTCTTGGTTTATATGAGAAAACCTACAGTACTTATTATTGTCTGGAAAAATACAGATTTATAAGTACCCTTTGTAAAATTAATGGAAGTTTTAACTAGGAAGCAGATAAGGTACTTAAAGCAAACTTTGACATTAGCAGTCCATGTCAAATTCTCTGAAATCTTATTAATGTTTTTATTCTGCTTTTATTTTGAATACTAGACTTTCCATACTTGTAATGTGATACTTTGGAGAGCAGAAGCTGCACACGTTTCTGTTAACTGATAGAAAGACTGTGATGCTTTACCTGTAATTTAAGCTGGTTTGATGTTGAATTTGCCACCAGAGTTGTGCAGGACATTTCAAATTATAGTTTCAAAGATAGTAAGCAATTAGAATATTGCTGTTATTTGCCTTTTTTTTTTTTTTAAATGGACTTGGAAAACTGTTGTTCAAGTTAAACATAGCATCCTTATCATCTGATGAGCAAGCATCTTTCCAGCTCTCATATGCCTTGGATGCTCACTTCTGTGGTGGACAATGAAGTTCTGAATGAATAATCTTCTGGGCCAGAATCCGGGCCAGAATCCAGACCAGAATCTTTGGTTATTTTAACGTGGAGATCGCCAGGAACATGTCCTATATATCAGATTTAGAGGGAATATTGTAAAGGCTACATCAGTGAAGTTCAAATCATATGTACTAAGAAGAGCGAGATTTTAGTACTGTCTGAAGTATTGTTGATCCACAAGATATTTGAATTTAGCATGCTAGCTTTTAAGACCACTCTGAAATCTGAAATAGAAGACAGCACATTTGCTATTTTCCTTGACTTTTCCTTCAGTCTCTGAGATTTAAACAAACTCCATAAGGTCTGAAGGCCCTAAGGTCTATAGCAAAACAGCTCCTTCAATAACTACTGAAGAAGCCAAGACAATCAGTCAAGGCAAATGTGTCTCACTTTTTATCTAGTAATGCTAAGGGAAATCTATCCTACCGTAGCATGGCCATTTATGCCCATGTCAAACCACAATTCCTAAGTGAAATATCACTTTGTCTTAGCAGTGGGGCAAATGATCCAAAGGGATTGTGTCCTGTAGGCTACAGTTCTACTTAATTGGAAAATTCATGAGGTTTTCTCTTCTTGTCCCCCAGCTGATGATGAAAGCATCCAAGTGGGTGTCCACCGACAGTTTCTAACACGCTCCACATGCAAGTTGAACATGGTCCTTGGCAAACGATACCTCCTGATGGGGAAGGATGGGGAAACAGTTGATTGCAACAACAAGTAAGTGTAATGGTTTCTGAGCAGCAGTGGCTGATATCATGGACCATTAATCCAGAGGATACTCAATTTATAAGAATACCTCCAGAGAGCAAAGGCCAGGACAAAATTTCTCAGAGACTGATTCTGCTGGATTTACTAAAATGCAGAGTTCTGCCCCATAGGCAAAAGGGTACTGTGGGGAACAGCTGAGCCACCCAAATCTAGCAGCTCATGTATCTGTGCAGAGCCTGGTTCCCAGACTTCTCAGAATCACATCTGGCCCTGACTCCATTGGGTTTAAAAACTCACAGCTAGAAAAGGAGAACAGGAAAAGCCACCTGGTCCATCTACTGTAGATGCCTTAAACAGCTCCTGTGTTTGCAAAAGAAAACAGTGGGACCATGACTAAGAGCAGCTCCCAGAGTTGCTGTTATATCATGCATGTAAACAGCATATTCTTCTCAATTCTCATTGTCACATTTTAATGAAAAAATTGAATTTATCTGAGCAGGAATTTAGTCTTACACTATCAAATATTCAGGGAGGAAGACATCTTAAACGCTTCCCTTCAGGGAACTGGAGAAAGGTAGTGCCTCTGAAAGTTTCTAGAGGGGAAACCTCCATCAAATTTTGAGTGCCACTTCCTAAAAACTTAAAAAGTTCCATCCCCATCTCTATATGACACCAAAGTCAGTGCCTAAGTCAGGGACCTGGTTCAACAGAAGCCTGCTCAAGACTGGGATCTCCTGGAGGAGGTGTAGCCTCCAAAGTCTTATCCAGTCTAGTTGTAAAATACTCAAAGTTACACGGCACAGAAAATTAGGAAATATTTTGGGGTATTCTGTTGAAATTGAACTCCCTCTCACTGTGTTCCACTGATGTGCACTGGGGTCTTTTGTGCCACTCTGAAAAACTCCAATAGAAACTTTAGCCGAAGATTATCCAACACACCCAAGACACAACTACAGCCAGGTTTGTCCCAGCTTGGCAGTGACACTGCCTGAACTTTACTCAAAGCTCAGTTAACCTGCTGGTGAAACCAAGTTTCAGGCATGTTTCTTGGCTAGCATAACTCCTGATCTCAGAGGTGCCTCAGTGGAGGGATGCAGTATCTCAGGGATTATGCTTTCCCATTGCTCCATGTCAGTGATAATGACTCACCTTCTTTACCTGTTCCATTTTCACTCAGGATGCAGTACTTCCTTGATGCACAAGCTTGGGTAGAGAAAATTCCAGATACCAGTGAGTGCCGCAGCACCCTGCGTCGGCAAAGCTGTGCTCACCTGAAGGACTTCCTGAACACGTCCGACAGCCTCTGCCTTCTCTAAACCATTGCTCTGATCCCCACATCCTGTCCGTGTGACTGTGGCTCACCTCCTTCCCAAAGTTTTCTTGCAAAGCCTATGCATCCAAGTGGCACCTGTAACATTGCAGGGCTGCTGCTGTGGCTGTTTTGCTCTAAGAGGCACCTGTAACATTGCAGGGCTGCTGCTGTGGCTGTTTTGCTCTTTGGGGTAGCTCTTGTAGCTGTGTGTGTGTAAGTAATACAACAAAAATTGCACTCTACATGTTATTGTGCTTATTTTACCTAACACTGACAGAGAGCAGGAATTTTTGTCTCCCTGATCCATTATACAACAGTGCAATTACCCTGAAGAGGGTCAAATGGAAAAACATTGTGCTTAAATAACTGACTATTTCCTGCAGTCCTGTGAAAAAGAAGCCAAGAAATTTCCACGGGTCAGAAAAAAGACTGGGCATTCCTAGGCTTGCCAAGTACAACCTGTGTTACACTGCTGCTGAAAGAGAAGAGGATACTGTCACTCATGCTTCAACACATCAGATAGTTTCTGGGTTTAATTGTGCATCCTAATGTAGTGGAACAAATGACCCCACTTGTTGCACAGTAGGATTCCCATACACATGCCTGAAGCTGGAAGGATGGCTAGCCCACATCAGGGACAGGTAACTGGACTGGATATGTCCTATGTCTGACCTGGGAAACCTGCACAGGCTAGATAGGGCTGGTAGCTCACTGAGGGCACAGAATTGCTTTTAATTGCATGCTGTAGTCATGTCTTTCAAGTTGTTTTGTTGTTCTTTTTTTTTTTTTAAATTTAATTAATTTGCATTACTTAAAAAAAACCCACAAAACAAAAAAATCTGCAGTTGCATTTTCCTAAAGCATTATTGCTTCTGGGGCTTTGCAAACTGCTCTGTAGTGGAGATGCAGTATTTGACAAGGAAAGGTGGAGGTTTCACTGCTGCAGTTATATGTATATTTTATATATATGAACTATATATATATGTATCTATATATAGGCTTCCCCAAATATCAGACTAAGCTGACAGTGAAGAATTATCCCAAAACTCAAAATTTCTCTTTTCTAAAAGGTCTGTAGAAACTGTTTTAATAAGACTGATAAGCAGATGACTTGCAAATACAGGTTTTACAACTTTGGTTTGCCAGACAAATGCCATTTGGCAGTCATATCTGAAGCAGAGAAGAGCTACAACAAAGAGCTGTGTCACCATCCTCCGAGGCTCATACCACTATCTATCTACCACATTGCCAGCTGCTACTGAGCACAAACAATTTGCCACCCGGACTGCTTATGCTACTCTGCAGTAAAAGAAAAAGGGCCTATGTCAATGATGTGATGATTAGTAGGTCCATGCTGATGGGGTTAATTTGGAGTTAAATGACCCCACTGAGAGTAGGGGCAGCAGTGAGCCCTGTGTGGACAAAACATTACATGGCAGCAGCACCTACCAGAACAGCTCCATCACAAGAGCTTTCAGATTCACAGCAGACAGCTCGTTGCTGTGTGCCCACACTGTGAGCTGCCCATCTATTTTTGAAGGCTGCAAACTCAAATTTAATGTCAGCTGAACTCGAATATCAGCACTGTCTTCAGTTGCCAGGATTTGCATGGATGGAGGGTGGGAAGGCTCCTAAGAAAACCTGCATCACTGCTTCATGGTATCTGCAAAGATAAGAAACTTACTGAAGGCATAAGACAGACAAATAACAGAGTACCTCGAGGTTTGCCCCAGCTTTCACATTTAGGAAATATCACTGTAATATCTGGTCATATATTCTCTTTCTTTTATTACAGAGCTCATATAAGTGTCAGTGATATGGCAAAATACAGCTGAGGTTAATAAAGCAAGTACTAATCTCTACTCATATAAGATAAAGAATAGGTTGTTCCACTAACATACCAATTATCCAGTAATTCTGCTATTATTTATGAAAGAATACCTCTAAGGTTAAGAGCAAAATCCTTCTTTTCCACTCCCCAGGACTTGAGTTAAATGCCAGTGTCTGAGACTTTTGCTGCATGAAGTACATCAACAGCTCAGAGGTTCCTGCTTACCAGACAAACACCAAATAATTGCCATACTCAAGACTGCAAAGTGTGGCAAAAGCATCATTAAAATTCTATATTAGGTCTAGCATGCATTTTACATATTTTATTGCATTTTACATATTTTCTTCCATTTTACTTGAAGATGAAACTGCTCAGCATCTGAACTTTGCAAATGCAGACTCATAATATGGGAGCTATGTATGATTATTAAACCAATTTTACTCTTATTTTTGGGACAGAGGACCCAAGCATGCTTCTACTTTAATTCTGGCAATGTGGAACCCCTTACTTGCTGCGAAAACCTTTAAACATCTCTGACAAAGTAACAACCATAGAACAGTCTCTATGCCCCTTTACTTTTCTGCCCAAAATTCCCAAGCATATTCATAGGGAGAGGGAAGACAATGGTGGAATTATTCTTTGCTGCCAAGGTTGTTAGTGTTTGCAGGTAACGCAGCTGAAGACCTGCTGGAGACTCAGCCAACACCGTGGAGGCCTGTTTGAGAGCTCTAGAAGCATTCCTTTCTCCCTCTGCTGCCACAACCTGCAAAGGAAGAGAAATGGAAATGGCATGGTGACGTGCCCATAGTGGGGAAAACCACCTTTACAATGAGGAGAAAACAAACCAACACTTGGATGCCTGGAACGTGAGGACAAGAGGAAATGGCCTTAAGTTGCCCCAGGGGAGGTTTAGGTTGGTTATTAGAAAAAAGTTAGGTTGTCAAGCACTGGAACAGGATGCCCAGGGAAGAGGTGGAGTCATCCACCCAGGAAAGACTTAATGAACATGTAGATGTGGTGCTTAGGGACGTGGTTCAGTGGGGGACTTGGCAGTGCTGGGTTAATGGTTGGACTCAAGGATCTTAGAGGCCTTTTCCAACCCCTGTGATTCTATGACAGGGAAATGAGAGCTCAGGGGTAGACACTGTCCTGCGTCTCACCTTAGCTCTTGTCTCTCGAGCAGCCTCTGCTTCAGCTGCCATTGCCCTCTGCATGGCCACGGGAATCCTGACATCTTTGATCTCCACACGAGCCACTTTGACTCCCCACTGCTCCGTGGCACTGTCGAGCATAGCCTTAGGGACAAACACACAACACACCATGAAGAGCACAGTGAGAAAGCTACACGATGTACCCTGATACTTGCACAGAAGGACAGGCAGCATGCAAACCTGGACAGCAGAAATACAGACCCTCCAGAGGCATAAGCATTCGACATGGTGTGCACACTGTGGGTACCACAGCCTTATGACACACTTGCTGAGCAACACCAGTGTCACCTGTGCGGCTTCTCTACTGCCTCCTAAATTATGATCCCCATCCTTTCTTCAGTTGGGCACTTACCCAACTCCTCCCTTTTACAAAGAAATACTACAGCAACTTCCTTAAACAGCACAACACTGTTAAAAGCATGTAAAAGTACACTATGGGTGAAGGACACAACACAGCCCTGCAGCACTGAGACACTCATCTGTGCTCTGGGCACTCCTGCAATTCACACCACCGTCATGACCCTGGCTCTGCCCGTGGCCTCTCTCTTGGCTGGAGAGGGGGAGAGTCTCTCTTTGGTTTGACTATGCCTTGTCTCTGACTGAAAGTAGTAAATCAGGTGTTCTTTTCTGCTCCCTCCTTGGCTGCCAAATAAAAAAAAGAAACTAGACGCCATTTTAAAGCATAAACCAGCTTTGTTCTGTACTCTTAGTTGTAATGACAGAAGATACAAACCATGCCTCAATCAAGGGTCAGCTCAAGCTAGAGCTTCCCACAAGCAGCAAACCTTTCTCCATTCTTGCAGTGGCCTCTGTGCAAAGACTAAACTAATTTATTTAGGTCACTGGATAATTTCAGAATCTTAATTGCTTTTTGCTAGGAGATAACTCTGCTACAAGAACCTAGGGAAATACCTTTAGAATAACTCTTTTTGACTCCAAGCAATGAGATGTATAATTGAAAAAACCATAAAGGGAGATTTTTCTATAATCGCTGAAGAAAGAAAGAGATAAAATCCCTAATTTGCTACTCCCCAGAAAACATCTCCCTTGTCAGTGCTTGTCAGTGAACTTTGAGAGCCAGATTTACCTGGATACTGCACGCAATCTCTTCACGACTTGCCAGCAGCTGAGCCAAGCTCTGTGTACCCAGAATGTTTCTGAGGGTTGTCTGTGCCAAAAGCAAGGTTGCTGAGTGGACATCACTGATGTTAGCAACGGCGCTGACAGCGCTGTGGATCCTGTAGTGCACCACCCCATCGACTTGCGCAGTAACAGCGTCTTTTGTGAGAATCTGCATTCGAGAAAGGTAAAGAACTAGAGAAGGACCCAATAACACATCCTTTGCCTAGGAAGGGGAATTAATTTTTTTTACCCCTTAGTGAGCAAAAGACCCTGATAATTTAAAGAAACTAAGAATTTCTTTTGATTTCCTTGTCATTCCCTCAAGAAATTAATTCAAGACATCTCTCCAGCACCACCAAGATGTAAATTGGGGTGAAATGTTGTACATAGCCTTTAAGCTACTGTTTCAATACTAAGGGAATCTCATAACTTGAATTAATTTCTTCTGCAATAATATATGATGGCTATCCATCATTACAAGTGGTAATTTTGTAGTCACTCCTCTCTTGTTGTCTCCCATGCACACTTATACCTGCTCTCCCTTTTCTTTTATCTCACAGTTCTGAACATCAGCTTGACCTGCAATGGTACATCCTCAAATTTTCATAACCTGAATCATAGACCAGTTTGCATTAAAAGGGACCTTAAAGAACATCTAGTTCCAACCCTGCTGCCATGGCCAGGGACAGCTTCCACTAGACCAAATTTCTCCAAGTTCCATCCAACCTGGCCTTGAACTCTTCCAGGGATGGTGCATCCACAACTCCTTTGGGCAAGAAGGAATTTTGGAAGCAGTTCAAAAGGCAAGATATAGCAAAGAAGCTAGTTTTTTATGATACCTCAGAGCTGCAAGATTATAAAACTTGTGTATTAATTTTTATTTTTCTTTATCGTGCCATGAATCAGCTGCATCTTTTGTTTCTGTCTTAGATGGCTGTTAGAGAATAATTACCTCTTGTGGTGGAATCTTACAGGTAACCATTCTAAGATCAACCTTGATAAATGTATCTGTACATGGAAGTATGAGGATCATACCTGAAAAATAAAAATAATTAGATGAAACGCCTCTGAAATTTAAGTCCAGAACCAGGTATGCTGCACAAAACAAACAGATGGAAATATCTATATAATAGGGAATGAGTCCACCTTATTACTACAAATGCCCTTTCTGCTACAGGAGGTGGCAACAGTGAGGTTTTGCATTTTCAAGTAACAAAGGGAAATATAGATATCTGCAAACAATGTGAACTCATTGGAGCTTAATGACATAGGGCTCTGGTCCAGTAATGGGCAGATTGCAACTCTGGTCTCAAATCTGCCATGAGACTTCTGGCAAAAATCCCTTCCATGCCTGTGTTCAGTTTCCCTTTTTATATCATAAACCATTTATGGTTCAGTATGTGTGTACTCAGGAAAGACATCCACAGGTCCAGATTCCTGCATGGCTTCCACATGAGGAACATTGTCCTGAGATATGACACATCCTATAAGAAGTCCCTACTCTCCCTCACTGGAGAGGGAGATTGGACACAACTATTCTAATCTTGGCATCTTGCTTTGGTGACCAGGGCCACACAGAATAGCCCTGCACCAGCCCCACCTGTTCTTTAAACCACCTGACTATTATTATAGATGAAGCATGGTACCTGAAAAGGACTTTTTCCTGTTATTTCAACTTCCAGTTTGCTCAGTTTCATCACATAGAAGTGGTAACTGCACCAACACAAACACCTCATGATGCTGGGTTTGGTTTGAGCCTGTGATTTGTAACCTGATCCTAGGTGACTGTAACAAACTCTTGCATAGATAAGTGTCTCTGCCCTGGCACATTTACCATTTTCAGAGCAGAAGACAGCTGGCAGCAACAAGCAAAGTTGGAAGTGAGATACAGGGAGAGAGGCAACAGTCACTCAAAAAGGATTGTGGCAGGCCTAAACACTGCATTTAAATCTCCCTGCCATCCCTGCCAGTGCCTGCAGCATGAGCTCAACCTTTTGCATCCAACCTACTCAACAGCAAAAGCATACCAAGTATCAAGGTACTCAAACTTCTGTGCTGTGACAGGAGGATGGTTTTATCTTCTCAGAAAAGCAGTCTGCAAGTAAAGGAACTGCAGTAGAGAGGACCCCATTCCTCCCTATGCTATGAAGAAAGATCTCATGAACCTCTGCAATTCTCTATGTGATTGGAGTGCATCATAGTAAAATATATAAACCTGGTGGATTTGAACAGAATAAAACTGCACGCATTTACCTGGTCCCTTTGCTTTCTTAGACAGTATACGTCCCAGACGAAATACAACAGCCTGTTCATATTCTCTGATAACCTAGGAATATATTTTACATTTAGAATTTCACAACTAATTCTGTTCTTACTCTCTGGTCTGTTTCTTTAATTTTTGGCATCCATATTAAAGGTGAAAAACGAACAAATAATATAGGAAGCAACAAAGCCATGTATCACTAGGTGGTTTACATCTTCTACTTATCTCATGTTTTGCTGGAAAAACTCAGACCCTGGCCCTGCAAATATGCTACAAAACAGATCAAATATGAAAGAATTGCCATTGTTCTAATCAGGCTACCCCACAGCTCTCTCAGCATCAGCACCACGTTCAGAGGAGCTGTAGGCAAACCATGTCTCACCTCAGGTAACCTAGCTAACTACTTCAATTAGGGCATCACAACTACTTGAAGGTGTGGAGTTCAGGGCAATCAGTCCGGTAACTCACACCTTAAAACTGCTTTAAATTATTGTGCCCGTGTCTTGAAAGGGCATTTTGTGGGTTTAGGTTATGCAGTTTCTCAGTCCGAGGCCACATGTTCCCAACTTCTTGTGTTAATCCCTATTGCTGGCAGCATCAAATAGGAGTTCTTTAGAAAAGTTTGTAGATTTATTCCCCCAGGGCTGTGAATCAGAGAAGCTTAACTGATGATGCAAGTTGAGACTGGAAGAAGTTAAACAAGGAAGTTGTGGTGATACAGAAGGTTAGAGAAAGAACATAGATTTCAGTCCCAGAACACAGATCTCAGTCCCAGAATGCATTTTTGCTACAAGCCCTTATAATTTCCAAAAAGTGAATGCGAAGTGAGTTGTCTTTACTAAATCAATAACACAGTAACAAAGATGATAACAGTATTCTTTATGTGCCTCAAATCCCTCTTACCTTCGTACATGCCCAGATGGAAATAGGAAATGTAATAAGCACCAGGAGGAATGAAAGGGAAACCAGGATCCAGCCACAGACACCAATTCCTTCCCGCCTGTCAGCTATAAAAAAATACAAGGTAGAAGAGCAATGAATTCAAAATTTGAAGAGTTATCCCAGGGCCGTAGGTCTAGCCCAGTGCAATCATAAGGGACCAAAAAGCTCAAAAAGACCCGCTCCCTCTTCCTCCCTCCCATCACTCAAAGAAAGACATCAAAGACCTAACCAAATATTCAACAGTATGGCCCTTCTGCCCAAAAGGTCAAAAAAGGTTAAGAAAATACATTTTGCAACTGAAAGAAAAGTTGTAGGATATTGCTAAAGCTGGGGGCTGTGAAGGAGAAATAAATCCTTGGGTGGAGCATCCATGAGTACAAATCTGTCAGTGTGCCATGGCTGGGGCAAAAGATTTGGTCTGTATGAAACAGGTAATAAGGAAAATGAAAGGAACTCAAACTGCCTTTAGATGAACATTTTGAGGAATATTGATCAACCAATTCATCCACTGAACCATAAACTTCAAAATCAGTGCCTGTCAAAATGGATGCCCATGCATTTTAAGCAGTTGTCTCTATGACTTCAGCATGTCTTATCCCAAAATTTCATTACAATGAAACAAAAATATTATAAAAATAAATGTCATTATTTTGGTGCCTGAAGGGAAGGCACTAGTGAGTAGCTGTTAAAATGCTAAAAGCTGGGGAGGCTCTTTGCAAGGAAAGTGTGACCAAGGAGCAGCTTGTCTTTGAAGAGAAGAGCAGGTGGAGTTGCTGATGTCCTCAAAGAGTAGGCAAGGAGTGAAACAGGACACTCTTGCCATCAGGACAGAGTGCTGTAGGATCAAATGAATTTTGCTAAATGCAGAAATGTATCAGGAGAAACAGGGAAAGCAAAAGTGGCAGGGATCCAGGATGAGATAGGCCCAGGGACTGCCCAGTTGCCTGATCTGGGCCAGAAGAGGATTTTTGCAGGCATGAGCATCAAAAGATGAGAAGCTGAATGCCAGAACAGCCTATGTTTCCCAGCACAAGAGGAAGAGGCAGGACAAAGGGACAAAGTCTCAGAGGTCTCCCCAGAGGACATCCCCCATGCTGATGGAAAGGTGCAAGGTGTTTTGGGTAAGTTATCTAAAAGGTGTAGGGTAGCACTGGGAATTTCTGACATCAAATAAAATTCACAAGCAGATAGAAACTAATGAATAGGAAACAATTCAATTTATACTGTCTGAAAAAAAAACCTTATCAGCACTGTGGAACAGCATGAGGCTCCCGGACCCGTAAGGCACAAGCCAACAGACCAGCAGAGCAGAACTGGCAGATTTGTCAGCAAACTTCCAGCAACCCCAGAGAAGAAGGAAACACACCACAGCCCTCCTGCAGCTCCTGCCCCTCCTGGGCACCTGTGCAGAGCTGGGTCGTGCCTACTGGCCATGGTAGTGGCACACCTGGGGGTTATATCAAGCCTTTTGCTGTTTGCAGTTTTGCCCATCCTACCTTGAGGTCCCTGCTGCAAATTTAATCACTCACATTTAAAACACGTTTGTGTCCAAGAGGCCCAGTGTCAGGCCTCTGTGAGAGCTAGGCACAGAACTGGTGTAGTGGGAGCCCAGCTTTCTTCCTCATTCTTTCCAAAAAAACCAGCAATTTTAAATCCCTAGTTGTTTCATGAGGTATCATCAGGTATTCTGCAATCAGCGGTATAAATTATTTGAGTGGCTCTCCTGAGCAAATTACCATGCAAACCTTAAGGCCATATGTATGAAGACAGGATTTATAGGATTTAATGTGAAAATCTTTAACCCTTCCACTGTTGTCTGTTTGCCACACAGTGTACTTCACGTTACACTAGTGGCGTGTCAGGCTACAACAGGTACAGAAAGTACCAGCAGTCAAGTGCCTTTTGGTCAGTGGAAAGAGACCAAGGAAACTCATAGAATGGGTACCATTCTTAATCTGAAACCTGGGGAAATTAATCATGAAAGGATATTTTGTTCAGCAGAGCTCAACATTTTTACTCTCTCTCTTCATCTCACCTAAATGACTAGCTAAGAGAAAACATCTGAAGATCTTTTTCTCCCATGCCAAACTTGGTTCTAAACTTGGTTTAGAATCTCCTAAAAAGCAATTTTGGATCTGTCATAATCCACCTGAGCCCATTGTGAAGATACCTGGTAGGAATAACACAATTCACAGTCAGGGGGAACAGCTGGGAACAAATGCCTGCACTCAGCAGATTGATACTCAAGCAGCTGAGAAGAGGTAGAGGTCAAGACATCACCCCTCACCACTATGGGCAAAAAGCCTGCATCCAAAACTTGACAAAGTACAGTCGAATCCTTCTCCATGAGAACTGTCCTAAAGATCCTGATGCCAACTAGAAAAGCAGGATGTGAATGTATGACTTCTTCAGAGTGAACGAAACTCCTAGCTCCCCCCAAAACACCACAGATCTTCTCTGATTACCCCAAAGTTTCAAACCCTTTAACTACAAGACAAATGAAAGAATATGAAAACACAATAGTGAAGAATCAGACACAACCAAACGTATCAGTGACCTGGGTTTGCCATGGCTCTATATGGATTACTGTAGTCATAGCCACCCAAACCCCTCACTTGGGTCTGTAGTCCAGAGCAAACCAAGAGGTGCAATACTCTTGGTGCAAAAGGTGCAAAATGTACAAATTGTGCAAAATGTGAGAGCTCATCACTCAGCAGTTGTGGAAAAGCTCCAGGACATTCATAAGATTCACTTCACAGTACATGACAAATACATCTGATACACAGAATCACAATGGGGTTTCAAACTTGGAAAGCAAACAAAAAGTTCGCTACAGGCAAAAATCTCACAGTTCTCCTATAGCAACAAAAAGATGGAGTAGACTCAGTCTCTTTGATCACAATGTACCTTCCTGCTTTCTACTAGTAACCAAATTAATCCTGCTGAGACTCATGATTGTCCCACTACACTGTCCACACCTACAGCCAGACACAGCAATGAAAACACCACACGTTGCCAGTAACAACTTGAAGAGAACACCAGGTATTCATCACACAAACACAACAACATTAAGCTTCCTTTTGAAGCTGAAAATTCTTCTGCCTTCAGTAACTCACATTTTCCCCTTTCCACCCCATTCCTACAAGTGTACCAATAACTGAATCAGTCCTTTTGGTCCCTGGGGTCATGGTGGCAGAAGGTAGATGCTGGAACATGCTGGCAGGGCAGTATGAGGAAATTTGCTGTATCACTTACAGTGGCAGATTGAGAATTTTCATCTCCAGTCTATGTGGGAGATCAAATGTACTTTTTTTGTTTGGTTCCTTCTCGTGCTTTTTGTTATTATTATTGAGAAAAAGACCTCACTCACACACACACAACAAGGCTTACCAATTAGATGCTCCATGTTGATTTTCTTGGGTGTCTCCTTCTGAGGATCCATCTCATTTGAGAGAAACTCTGCTCCCCTGACAGACGAGACAGCAGTGTACCTTGAAACTGCACAGTGCTCATGCAAAATGCTGGAGGGAGGCAGGGTGAGAGAAGGAGAAATCCCTTGTATGAAAGCCCTCTGGGAGTTAGTTACCCTGGTGAGGGCAGGATGTTTACAAACACAAAGTCCTGTGGATCAGGGTTGTCTCTGATGTAACTCCACGGTCTTCTGTGGCAGTCTTCTCTCTGGGTGTGCACTTGGCCCAGCTGGTTTTACACCCCACAAAATACAAGCTGGAAGTAATTTCTGTGAATCTCTCACAGCACAGAAAAAAAAAATGCAAACAAGACAGAAAGAGAAGATAAAGAGAAAACAAGAAGCAGCTGAGGTTTAGCCCAAAGAAAAGGAGGCTCAGGGGAGACCCTATCACTCTCTACAGCTACCTGAAAGGAGGTTGCAGTGAAGCGAGGGTCAGCCTCTTCTCCCAGTAAACATATAATAGCACAAGAGGAAATGGCCTCAAGCTGTGCCAGAGGAAGCTTAGATCAGGTATTAGGAAAAACTTCCTTTACAAAAAGGGTTGTCAAACACTGGAACAGGCTGTCCAAGGGAGTTGCTGAGTCCCCCTCCCTGGTGGCATTTAAAGGACATGTAGATGTGGCATCTAAGGATGTGACTTAGTGATACACTTGGCACTGCTGGGTTAATGGTTGAACTCAATGATCTTAAGAGGTCCTTTCCAAAGTATGATTCTATAAAGCCAGAAGGTAGAGATGGAGTACTGCCCCTCTGCTGTTTTGGGGCTCAGCTACTGCTCAGATTTCAAACACCAGTGACATCAATAAACCTCGAGGTGAGATCTTCATGTTGTGTAAATAGCTCACCACACACTTCTTCATACTGTCCATCAGTATAGGCTGAGCCCTGTTGAACTAGGTAACCTAAAAACCACAGCCAGAAGCATTTCAGCTCCAAAGCTTAAAACTGTTTCCCAAATGAGAGTATTTTTTTACAAAATAATTTGACGATCAAACGAAGCATGGCATTTCAGACTAAGTAATTTCTGAAGGCTGCAGGAGTGGAGGGCAATCTTCTCAAAGGACAAAGCTGCTGCTTGTTATTTGAGTAGATAAGAAGAGGTGGTTTTTCATATGTAATTTATGAGTTTGACAAACACCTGCATTAATCACCTGGCTGTTTTCTGGGGGCATCTGTCATCCAGAGTATCTCTGAAGATCTGGTTCTTGCTTCCCTTAAGTCTTTCTCTCTGACAATAATCACATTGGTCCCAGATGGGTCATTCAAAGCTGACTGCTCCCCAGAGAATCCTTTCTCAGACTCTCAGAGAAGAAACATCACTAAAATGACATTTTAAATCATAGTGAAAGCCATAAGCACAAACAGCTTGAAAAAATCGGAATTGACATGCTACTTCCAAATGTG
This sequence comes from Anabacerthia variegaticeps, assembly GCA_035583185.1. Lineage (NCBI taxonomy): Eukaryota > Metazoa > Chordata > Aves > Passeriformes > Furnariidae > Anabacerthia > Anabacerthia variegaticeps. The sequence continues at coordinate 51,945,486 of JAWWEW010000001.1, forward strand.
TAACAATATCCATTTTTAAGTCATTTGCAGCATTTTCCTCGTTATTTGGCTTCTGAACACTGAGCTGTAAGATCAAACCTCTTCAAGACAGATGCTTAATAGCAGGGTAGCTAGCATGAACAGTTACAAGAAAAATGTGTTTTAATTATTTCAGAAGCAAAAACATAATATGCAAAACCATCCCAACAATCTTCTTTTTCATTTTAGAGCAACTTTTTATTGAAAATAACTTAATTCTGAGCCATTTGAATGCCACAATTTACACAGCTGCTTATACCATCAGATAAATGAGCAAAACATTAAAACGTAACAAAAATAATTGCTCCCTGCTGTTTATTGATAATTCCCTGAGGTCCCTGTTAAATATAGTCCTTAAAAGGTGAATAAAACAGATGGTGTTTTTGTGTTCAGGAACATCATAGTATTAGTTTTTTAATTTTAACCTCAGATGTACTTTTACTCCCCGTTTAAAAAAATTGAAATCAAAGGCAAGGCAATAATAATCCTTTCTCCTTGGGACTATACTGGGGCATATGGATAACTCATGTCCCAAAGTACTACAGAACACTCAGAGACTAAAATACATGAGAGCCCAGGGGCAAAGCAGTTTACAAGCTGCAAGTTCACTGGTGCTGAACAGCCTGGTGCAGTCCCCTGTCACAGGGCACTACCACAAAGGCAACCAGAGCGAGTTCAAAGCTGCTTTTAGCAGGACTTACTTACTCAGAAGCAACATCAGATGAGTGTGGTTTGGGCCAGGGGAAATCCAGCTATTTCTGCAAACTGCTGATATAACTAAAGCCTTCAACTACTATTCCAAAAGCAGCATAAAGGCTCCAGTTAGGCAAGATTAGGTGCTTACCTGTAAGCATGCCATTCTCCAGCCTTTCTGTGCACCAGCCCTTTTCAATGTCTCCAGTGTCCAGTTGCTCTCACTTACCTCATCCAGTTGTAGACACTTAAGCCTACAGACCAAACACTCACTTCAAGGTCTGTTAAAATCAGAAGGGCAATTCTTACCCACACCCATTTCTAAATAGTGCCAAACCCAAAGGTATAGAAAAGAATCACCAAGCAGTGCCCACATGAGATTTGCAAAGAAAGTTGTAGGTTTGTCTTTCTCTGATCTTTTCAGGCCCATACTACTCTCCTGCTCGTGCACTGCACTTTGGCCATTCCCTAAAGATTTCTCAGCTTAGTCCTTCCCTGGCCCTGAATTCTGCGTGTAGAATAGACACTAGCCTATTTGCTTCAGGCTCATCATTCCCTTCCTCCAAATCAAAATTCAGAAGACAGGACAGGACAGAGTAGAATAACAGTACTGTCCTGTTGCATGTAGGAATGTCCCCATATTGTTGCTCCTCCTGATGAAAATGGCATTGACTTTCAATAGCTGAAGATCAGAGACAACAGGAAGCCTGACTTTGGCTGCACTTTACTAGAGCATAAGTAAATATGAAAGAGAGTCGATCAACCCAGAAAGGAAGGCAATTTGCAAGTAATAACATTCATACCATGGCAAGTTTCCTTTCAGACCCCACCAAATTCACAATACTCATTTGCAAGTAAGTGTAAGAGAAGGACAGAAAAGTGCTGTTTCTCTCATATTCACTGCAGCTGCAATTAAGGCACTTGAAAGAAACACTGAAAAATGTTTGCAAACACAATCACAGTATGTTTTTAGTTCCAAAAATTATTTTATTTCAAAGAACATTTTACTACACTTTATCTTTGCAGTCTGTCAACACAGATGAAATACAGCAGTAATAGATAACTTGAACAGTGAAAAAAATCAGTTAGTTCAGAACTGAAGTCATACAGCAAGAGGCCTTTCCAAGCACAGGCTCAATATAACGTGGTTTGCCTCAGGAGCAGACTTTTCCTTGCTTTTTTAAAAATGGTGTTCAAGAAAGCATGAAAGAGCTCAGGACAAATCACTCCCTTCAGATAATCCAAGGCTGGGTCACAGGAGTTTGCTACAATGCAGAACACAGACTATTCCTGAAGAGAAAAAAAAATTAATAAAGAACAATTTTACATCAGGAGAAATACTTAAGAAATTGACATTTATCTTAATTCTAACCACTGAAAAGTTCACTTTACAAAATTCTGCTCAGTATGTTTTACAAAGAACCAGAGAGCCCATTAAAGACACAAGAACTTGACAGTTTAACACTTCTTATTCACCTTTCTGACACAGATGGGAGTGTGTCTGTCAAACTACACCAGCTATGCATGAAAGACTCTTCTCTGGGTGAAGTGGATAGACACCACTCAGTAACTACACTGTTTCAGGAGAAGAGCATTTATTATAGTGGGTTTCACTACTTCTCACCTGTTTTCATTTGGAGAAACAAGGCTTCACAGTCTCTGCAGTATCTTTGTGTTGTCCCATGTTCAGACAGAAAACCCCACACCCCATGGTCATTCAATAGACATTTTCACAAACAGAGGTGAACTGCTTACTTTTTGATAAAACACTTCATGCATATTACTTGTTTTTTACTACAAGGTAACATGAATTAGTTCAAACTTTGACTGCCTAATGGGGAAACTAAGATTAAAGTAGGTTATCAAACTTAGGACCAATGTATGGTTACAAAATGCTTACTGACTGAACTACTTTACATTCACAGCTATGGGACAAAAGTCAATTTGCTCTTGACAAGATACCTGTATCTTTATTTTCTCCTTCTCCAATTGATTTACAGATCTACAAAGAACAAGTTATGAAAAGACTGAGAAGTATAATGAAAGATGGTAGATTTCTTCCACAGATTTCTTGAGGCAAGATACAAGGAACTAACTTTAAACGCAGTTCAGAGTGGAGAATCATCAGAATTCAATAGGTATCACAAAATAAATTAAAAAAGAGTGCAATGTTTTTTATGTTTAGATTTAACATAAATTTATTAAAATATAAGACTACTCAATTGCTGCCAAATTTTTCATCAAAAAAATTCATAAGATATTTCTATTGTCACTCTTTAGGAAGTCAAGTTTATACTTCTGGACAGAATTCTTCATCATAAAGGAACAGCATAAGCAAGACCAAACATTAGAAGTATCTTAGTAAAAACAAATTTATTCATTTGTATTTTAGGCAAATATGTAAATAGTCAGCAAAGCCTTTTTGCCATGACTGTAAACTTTTTATTTAAAAAAATTATGTTAAAAACCAATACAGTAATTTCCATTAATATTCTAAAAAAGTTTGTTCACATCTTGAAAGAAAATACATTAGCAACATCTCCCAGCTGAATCAATCTTTAAAAAAGTAAAACTCTAGGTGCATAACTTTTCTACAGTGTAGTATCCTCTAAATTTTAATTTAATCACATGATTGAATATCATTCATCTCCATTGTCTCTGGAACATGATCCAGAGTATATGTTAAATAGATGATATTCAATGATGTGTTACACATTGCCACAGGTACTAACATTATTAGAAGAGTGCACAACTGAATTTCACTAACAAAGTAAGATCTTTCCATATGCTGCATTGTAACAGTTAATTTAGCCATATGCCTTTAAAATCATGTATGTTTTCCAAGGAAAAATACTAAAAAAAAAAAAAAATCCATGGTCCAAATTCTGCTCCCCCTTATATTCACAGGATAACATAAGCACCATCAAGTTGCAGTTTACAGCTGAAAAGCAGAAAGAACCAGTTTGTGAGTATAAGGGAGAGAAGAACGTGACCCATGTCTGTAAACATTCACAAAAGTCTGAAGTCAAAAGTGCCAGACAGGCAGCCTATCCGCAGTACAATTATTTCATTCACAGAGGGGTGTTGGGGTCAAGGAGAATATTATAGAGCACTAATTTAGAGGCAAGTTAAAATGTTTCTTATGTACTCCGGAAAGACGTATTCATCAGCTAGCTAAACCATATTCCAGTAAAACATAACTCGCTTCTACCCAACACAGTACAGCATCATTTCCTAGCTTTCTTCTTCAGACAAAGGAGTATTCAATTCAGCAGCAAGCCCATGACAATATTTCAACACATAAGAAACCCCCCCACACCTCTGATCTACCCTCCCCTTAACATACTGCTGATGCTAACAGGAGATCATCATACATACAAAGAAAACATCCAAAAAACCATAAGCTGACCTTGATCTATGCACACACAAGTGTGCTTCTAGACAAAAGATCATCTACAGCTTTAATTATCTAGTTTCATTCTAGATCTCATTCTATATTAACCACGTATACCATACAAAATATAACAGAAGGATAGGTGCTTATACACACTATTAAGTATACTTGTTCTCCCCCTTCAGTGTGAGAGACAATTGCCCTATTTACATAAACATTTGTTTGAATATTCCTGATCCTGTAGGACACTAAACATTTAACTCTTAATATTAAAGAAGAGTCAAGGATGCTCAGCAACTCACAGGATCAGACCCTGAATCAATTGAATGCAGTCACAAATTAAGTTTAACATCTGACACAGCCTCCTGGAATAATTTTACCCTCATGTTTTCTCCCTCTTTGCCAACTCAGACCATGCTCCCACTAACGCAGAGACAGCCTTCAAAATGAATAGGATCAGGCTCTGTTAAGCAAACACTGCAGTCTTTGAAAATGTCTGGTATTTACTGCCATCCACTCTGGGGCAGACTTGTCTGCAAGGAAAATGGTGTTCCTGGTGTTGATGGGTAGTTAGCAAAACCTTCAGGCTGAGCTGTATAGTTCTCCAGAGCAGAAGCAGAATGTGCCTTTAAGGAAGAGAAGAAGTTAGGAAACAGCACTGATAAAAACAAGGAAACAAAAATCTAAATCAAGCAAAATTTCAGCCACAGTACCAGTCCTACTCAAGCAAAAAAAAAAACTGATTTATAATCTGAAGTGTGCAAAGAACAGATATGAGCAATGCGTCTATACACAGATGTTAAACTGCAGTGCAACTATTGCTCTGAAATACCACAGAATGAGGAATGCAGTTGGATTAAGAGGGAAAACAAAGAAGTGTTAATGGCATTCACTTTCCAGTGGAGCAAGCACCAGCTAATTTGGAAGGCATAGCTTTATCAGGAGCCATAGTATTTCAGTGACTTGGAACTTTCTTTCTCTTCATTGCACAAGTGTTAATTTTAGTGATTGGAACTTGTAAATGAGAAAAACAACGTTTCCTAAATGCAATGTGCATACATAGAGTTCTACAGAATAAACAGATTCCCGAGCTGCAAAAGCAGCATGCCCAGATGAAGTAACCTGCTTCTTCCAATACTCTGATATTCAAGATATCTGACAATATTCTGCACACTGAACGATACTTAGACACATGCTCCATTTCAACAAATGATGTATCACAGAAGAGATAACACATTAATACAAGACACTCAATCACCTCTTTTAGTGTTTTGTAGAGGAGAAATTTCAGACCAGAATCCTTAATCTGTACTGAGGCTGTTTTTAACAAAAAACAAACTAAACGTATAAACGCAAAGTTTGATGGTAGTTTCAGTTAACTTATGTAGTTTGATGAGTGAAACAAGATGTTTCATGGACAAGAGATGATGAAACTACACATTACCCAAAGCCACTTCAATCTTATATTACAACAACTGTATTTGTGGGATCTATCAAGAGAAAGGCACAACCACAACAGACACAAATTCAAGATAATCTGATGACATATGTAGAGAGGCATGTAATTCATAACAAAGGGTCCATGAAATCTGTAAGTTATTCAAATGTCAGACTGGAACTGAGCACATATTTTGCAATAACATGGTCAGCTCATTAGATTTAACACAAACCCAGCCAAAACTTCATCTGCAGTATCTTTTCTTTCTTTTAGTTCTCCCCATTTTACAAAGAAAAGGGTTTAATTGCATTCATAACATCCAGAAGCACAGTACACCAGCCCTGAGCAAGAAGTTGATATCAGTTGCTCTTTATCATCATCCTTGTAATCAGTTCTCACACAGGTTAGAGGTTTTAATCATTTACTGACTTAAACTAATCCTAAGAAATTAACACACAAGTACATACTCAAACGATCCCTGGAAACAGAACAGTATTAGCAAATAGACACGTTACCTGTAGTAGTGCTGACTGTGCAGCTGCACTATGCTGCAATTCCTGTAAGGAAGATTGTGCAGCACTTTGGGGAAAGCCAGGGATACCAGGGAGAGATAAAAGACTAGGAAAAACTGCATTTCCTGGAGTCTGTAGTCCAGAAGTCAAGCTGAAACAATGTCAAAATGAGGCTATTATTAGGAACATGTGCACTGTGTTTTATCCTATGTTTCCCTCTCTGTAAGCTTATGTCTATGTAAATTAGAAAAGCACTTTTTCTAAACCTCATAAAGGCCAGAATTTCCAAGTAGAAGTCTAGACTTTACCCACCTACAAACTATTCATGCACACACAAACCACGACTGTCTGAAGGACACCTAAGAAGGGAACTCAGAATTTTTTGTACCTCGGCTGTGGCTACAGTTTGCACATGAAAAACTTTACAGGCAAGAGTTAATGCTGAGTACTTCTTTAAAATATAGAAACATTGAAGATACTGTCTGCTATTGCCTGTATGTGTCAATGGATGCCACAGGGAATCCATTCTTGTAAAAGCCTAGAAAGTGCCAAGTAACCTCATCTGGGAAATAAGATCACTCAACACCTTACTGGATTAGACTGTCATAACAGGGACTGTTGAGGACAACCTATTCAATCACTACTCTGTCAGCTTCTAAAGACAGGTGGAAATCTACTAGCGAACTAACTTTAAAAATTATTTGCAATTACTATGAGTGAAAGTAACACCTATACCTAAAGTAAAATCAATGCTTTGCTTAAGTAAAAAGAAATAGTTCTGACCTCCTTCAGAAACAGAAACATACCCAGCCTGCGCAACAAGTGCAGAGTTGAAGTTTGAGCTAAAGGCCGAGGCAAACCCTGGCAGGACCGGAGCCGGAGATGGGGCTGTGGCAGCTGCTGGCAACGGTGCAACTGCTGCTACTGCAGAAGATGCCTGGAGGCCAGGGAAAGAAGGGAGAGCAGGAGTGACAGAGGGTGTGTTAGAGACAGGAAAACCAGGGAAGGATGGGGTTGATGATCCCAGAGGTCCCTGGGCAACAGAAAAAAGGGAAGGGACGGCACTGGACAAGTTAAGCGAGAAGGGTGGAGCTGTTGCTGTTGCTGAGGCGGCGAGTCCTGAGAGTACGGCAGCAGTGGAACTCACATGGGGGGCAGACACGGCTGAAGCAGTTGTAGACGGAGTAGCTAACAAGGACCCTGGGAGAGTGACGGGTGGTGTAAGTGCCGGGTTACCAGTAAAAGCAAAGTTACTGGTTAGAGACGTAAAAGGAGGAAGTCCATTGAACACAGGGGCAATGGGAGCAGAGGAGCCATGTGGGGTGAGGGAAATGGAAGCCAGAGAACTGGAATTGTTTAGAGGAGCACTCAAAGAGGAGAGTCCTGACAGCGCTGGATTCAGGGAACTGGGTAAACTGACTGGCACTGAAGCTGCTGAGGTGTATGCACGCCCAAGCGCTGACAGTCCTATAGTGCCATGAGAAGGGCTGGCTGAATGAGAAGGACCTTTGAAGGCTGAGAGGGTAGGACTCATGGGTTCTGTTTTGACCAGAACTGGGATATTTGTGGCAGCTGGGGCTGATGAGAGCTGCTGGTCAGGATTAGTAGGGCTTGTGCCATGCAAGAGGGAGGCTGATGAGCCACAGTTGACTGGCATAATCGATGGTGAAGTGGTTAAAGGTGACTGTGCAGGCAATGTTGGAGGAGTGGAACTAGAATTGGTTACAGATGGGGATGGAAGACCTGGAAATATGGCAAGCCCAGGTGTGGAAGAACGCTGTGGGGTGGGGGTGGCTGATGGAGTATAACATTTGTTGACAGAGGAAGTGGGAGGGTCAGAGCTTTGATTAGCAAGAGCAGATAAAGAAGCAAGCTCGCTTGTCACAGCAGAAGGTAAGGCAGATGAATTGATTAATGAAGTGTCATTTGATGTCAGAAATCCCTTTAAGACAGACAAAATTGGGTTAGGCAAGCTAAGTGAACCAGGAATGGTAGTGGCAGGAGAATTTGCAATTGTAGATGGAACAGGACTAGAAATCCCTTGGGCATTGGGCGGCAAGGACAAAGGGAGGCCAGCAAAAACTGATGACAATGGAGCAGGATTATTAGCAGAAGCAATAGAAGAGGTTGCAGAAAACGGGAGGCCAGCAAATGGAGTCGTAGCAGATGCGAAAGCTTCACTAGGCGCAGGTGTGGCACATGGAGTGGAAGAACCTTGGGGAGCAGGCATAGCAGTGGGTATAGAAGCCAGCCCAGAAAAAACTGCAGGGACAGGGGTAGAGGTTGCACTGTGAACAGATGTGACAGGAACACCAGGCAATGAAAGTGATTTGATGACAGTAGGGGTTGGGGTAGATGGCTGAGATGTATGGATGGAAGCGGAGACCTGTCCTGGGAAAACAGGAAGGACAGGGGTTGACATGCTCATCCCAGAGATGAGTGGAGTTGCAGGTGCTAATGGATGGCTTATTGCCTTGACAGGTGATGGGGTAGGGACTGGAGTAGCAGCAGGTGTTGAAGGATTAGAACCATGAGGAGTAAAGAGCTGATTCGCTTGTGCAGAAAAAGCTGCAAAGAAACAAAATCAGTAAGAATACTTGAAACTATCAGAAATGTTAGAAATCAACACAAACACATTTTATACAGCATTTCAGAATATGATACACAGGCAATAGCTAACACACAATGTCTATATGTAAACAATGACTAGTGGAGCCTATGAAAACAAACCAAAAAGGTACAATACAAACACATCACACAAGTTGTACATCATGTGAACTACCATGCCTTTTTAAAACACTTTGTGACATCTGCTACCTCTTCATGATCTCATGCAAAACAGTTAGATACTCAAATATACCCTGTAAGAATGTCTAAGTGATACAGGTAAACACCCTCCCCTCTAGTCCCTAATATTTTGCAGTACCCAAACCAGCATCAGATCACCTGGGCTCCTCTGCATCCACTCTCACTGAAGGTCAGAAATTCCTTCAGAACCAGTTAATTCAATGTATCATGATTTCAGAGAAGTTTAGTCAATAGTTGCAGAAAGCTGATTTCAGGTGCTGGTAGTTTTCTTTCCTTCAAAATCAGGTCATTTTCTTCACTGTGCTTCCTTCAGATTTTGATTCTAAGAAGGTACACTTTTAAATTTATGTATTACACTACAGTATTAAACTAACATGGGCGCTTGACTTTATCAATGAGTATTTCTAGAAGTCTTTAGTCAAGTGCCTGTAATCAAGGCAAGCACCTGCCACTAAGTATCACCTTGTGTCAATCCTACAAAGTAAGTTATAGACATCAGTCAAGGTGGAGGAAAATGGGCAGGCAAACTGCAAATGGGAAGGTGGAGGTTAATGGAAAGAAGCTGCATTTAAGAACACTACCATCTCAAGAGCCTTGATATGCCTGCCTCTATTTCCTGTGGAATATGAACGTTAATAAATTATTCCTCTCAAACAACCTTTGTGCTTTGTTTTACTTTTGAAGTAATCAGTTCAACTGTAAGCAAATCACTGGTCTAACCAGTCAAACTCATCACCCATAACTCTCTAACAGCCTAAATTTCTCCCTTGTGCAAATTCTACATATACATACATAAACCTCAAAATTGAATCTTTAAAATCTTGGATCTAAGTTGATATGACACACTCCTCTTTTGTGTATCTTGAAACTCTAAAACTAGCAAGTCTGCAAACAAACTAATTCCTTCTACATATTCTTTTCCAAAACAAAACTAGACTACCCAGCTCTGGATTCTGTTCTTCCCTCATTCTGTTTCCAAGCTGAAGACCACAGTTGTTTAATCCTGACAGTCAAGATAATCACCAATTTTCTTTGGTGATTACAGCTGCAATAAAACCCAGAGCTGTTCCTGAATTTCTCTTCCTAAGAGAAGCTTTTGCTCCTTACACTGTATTCATTTAGCTGCATTAACTACCTTGTAAAGTACATGCACACTCATAGAGGGGTGTATAAGCATAGTGAGTCTTTGAAGCATTTCTGTAGAACCATCCCTGGACACAGAGTAGACAAAACATAACTTTTTCTTTCCCCCCCCTAGGAATATTTACAGTAGCTACACTCCTGATCGTCATTTTATCAATTTGTAGTATTCGTCAACATGTGTGACAAATGTAGTCAGTAGATTCTATTTGTCAAACCTTACAAAGTATTATCAAAGCCTTTTTATAAGTAGTTCCCAATGGGATTTATTATTATGACTTATACTAAGTGAACAAAGCACCACACAAATAAAAACAACAAAAATGCACAACTGCCTTTGTAAAAAGAACAAGTTCTTAAGACAAAAGACAAAAAGTGCAGGAAAGACATACTTGGATACAACCATCTGGGATAAGACATTCAAGAATCTCTAAATCTCTCTTGCATTCCTACCTTCCTATGGCAGCTGCTATATGAATTAAATGTGAAGGAGTTTTTCCAGTACATGTCCAGAGTTTTAACAACTGCAACCATTTATTGAATTATTTCAGTGCACTACATTCCAAAGTATATTTTGATTTACCTTTTTACAAGACTTCTCACATGTTTAGATACTAAAAAATATAAAACTTTGATAAGCTAACACAAAGGATGAATTTTAATGTTACAGTGCTCCTATGTGCCAAATGCCTAATGATTTTCTTTCTCTGCTCTCAAGGGATTCTATTCCAACAGTAGTTAAATAGTTAGAGGCATATGAGGATTCCACTGAACAAGTAGGTTGTCAACATTTTCTGAACAAATAACAAAGATACAATCAACAAAAAAATCCCCCTGTAGATTTGCAATTTACCTTGATTTTGGGAAGGTTTTGTTTGGCTGGAAAGATCCTCATTTTCTAAACAGAGAACAACAGCTTGTTATTTAAAAGCAAATTAAAACACCAGCAGTGAATGATCCACTCACAACAATGAACTAGAAAATCAATACCATCAATATTTTTAAAGACATGCATGCTTTACCTGATACCACTTGATTAGCAGTGTAAGACGAAGGAGCTGGTAAGCCTGGAGCTATGACATTAGCCATTGGAACTAAGCCAGCATTGTTGTAAGCACCTAAAATAAAAAATACAATACACATCTGTTGTCAGAAGAACCCATATCTAAACCAGTAAGCACCTTCTGCTTTAAAAGAACATTTTCAAGACTAAGACATTTCTTCAGCAAAAAGTTAGACCAGTTAAGTTATCCAGGCTGGATATTGTTTCTTGGGCATAAGTCAACAGTCTTAGCTTAGCCACTAGTAGTGCCTATTTTCCAAAATGGCTATAAAAGACTTGCAGAGATCAGGCTGGTTAGATGACTCAACCTTCAACATGCATGCTAAGAGTTCTACTATACTTTCTTATCAACTACCTTAAAAACTCCCTGAAAACCCTAACATCACTGACAAGCAAGCATCCTAACCAGAACACTCCTTGTTTTGCAGTACAGAATTGAAAGATTAACGAAGGTTTTCAGTTGCCGATAAAAACGACCAGTCTGACTATGGAAGTACTGTAACCTCTTCTTCCAAAGAAAAGGCAATTGTCTTGCTCCTTTCAAAATATGTCTGGAATCAAACAACTGATACTACAGAGCAAAGAGGCTAGAAATAGTCCAAAAGCAGGAAAAGGTGATCACTACGTCCCTTCTGAGTCTGAAATCTGCTTTTCTTTTAGGAAACTGTTTCCTCTCTATTATGATGCAGAGAAGGTAAAGCTGAAGTCAACTGAAAAACAGATTACAGTCTAAGCCTACAGTTGAGAGAAACATATTACAGCCCCTCAACAAGTTCCTACATAGTTCCAACTCAATTCAGGGTCATGGCTGACCACATCTTAAGTTTGGTTCTACAGCGACAAGTCAGACTTGTCAGGCCGAAGCCCAAACCATGGTTAATTGTTACAACAAAGTCACAGCCCTAGTCTTGTCTAACATGCACAATGCCTCCCATAAATTAAATATTTCATCATCAGAACAGGATCGTGAATTTTCCTTATGATGTGGATGTTGGAAAAAGCAGTCAATATATTCCTCTTTTTATCAATCCTGCAGTCATGGCAAGAGAAGGTAGAACCCAGTACCCAGAGAGCACAAGCCAATTTCAGACATGACCATGGTCAGAGAACCTGACACTTGACACATTATTTGAAAGGCAAATGCATGAAACAATAGCATCAAGCTAGAACACACAGAAGTCTTACTTGGTGCAATAGTTGCATGCGGCCGACACGGTGGGATGGGGTATGGAACTGGTTTGTGTGGATTGTACGTTGATGGAGCCTACATACACAAAAAACAAATGGAAAAAGCAATAATTAAAGCATTACCTAATGTTTCTCAGACAAAATACTAACATTCAGTTACTACTACAGACAGGCACTCCTCACTACAAGTCTATGTTATATGAAAATTCTTCAGTCAGTGCAAGTATTTCATTCTTTCTGAAAAGAATGAAACAAACATCACTTTCTTATCAACTATCGTAAAAACTCCCTGAAATCCCTAACATGAGTGAAAAGTAGATTAGATTTCAGATTTAGATTAGATTTTAATATGAAACTGAGCAGAGGTGGGAAAAGGAACACCCTTCTGCCTTGCAGTTCTCACACTCTGCAGTCTTGGACTGGCTTCTCATTTTAAAGATTTAGCACATTCAAACCTAACAAATATTTCCAAAGGTACCTGTGCTTTTAATACAACTTTGTCAGAAACATCTCATAATAAAAGTAATAATAAAATATTTCAACAATACTTCAAAGGAGTAACAGGTTCACTGAAAGTTTGTCCCACATGCTTAAAAATTTTGAAATATAGATCAGTTGTGTTGTTAAGAAACAACAACCTACTCCTAAAGCACTGCTGTAATTCAAATTGCCAAGATGCAAGCATTTTTTGTGTTAATGTGGGAAATCCTTAGAGATCAGCTCATGATGGACTACTAAACATGCTTTCAGCTTTCTCTTCTCCTACTGTAATTTAATTCTGTCTTCAAATGCACACACAGTGTAGAGTGTGCATCCGCCCACCCACAGATAAAAACTATAGCTTATTTTCAAGCTAAATAAAAAAATACATGGTCATATTAAAGTCATTGTAGAAGTTTAGCTTCTATTAAATTGCTGTTCTACAGTCTTCTTGCAGTGTAACAGCATTTTATGAGAAAGCCTGGCGTTTATTTTATGAACTGGCCAGTGGTTGTTTTGGGTTTTTCTGGTTTCACTTATTTATTCATTTATTAGACATACTGGTTTGGATGGTCCAAGTATACGGGCTGCTATTCCCTTTCCTTCATTAGTACATTCTTCTGTGTCCTTTTTGATAGGGGTTCCCTGAAACAAGAAAATTAATCAAAGTTTTAACTTAGGAGTAAATATTGCTATACAATTTCTGCCATATTTGATTTTTTCTTGAACTACATTTGAGTTTTTGAACATTCTGAAAGTAACCCTGTTTGTCAGGAAAAAAACCCCTGTGTTTTAGGCTTGTAAAATGATGTGTAAGAGCATTCAATAGCTTTGTTTGCAACACTGAGCTTTTGTAAAGAGAGGCATTTTAAACAGTCCATGTTGATGATGGAATTCTGCACCTGTGGATGTGATAACTTGTCCCTTACATGCTCACAGGAAATACTTAACATGGTTGTTGAAGAACTACACTAAGATTAGCAGCAGTACTGTAGTGACCATATTAACTCATCAACTTCCCAGTAAGGCTCTTTACACCTCTCCTGATTTTGCCAAATATTGCTGGAGTTTACAATGTTTTCGTGATATGAACAATGTTTTATTTATGAAGTCATCTTTACTTGAAGCAGCATAGAAAGAATGGGCAAACAAAAGTATTGCAAGTTCCCTATAAATGAGGACTAGCAAAATAAAAAACAAACAAAAACCCCCCAACAAACACACATTGGGTTTGATTCCAGTCCTCCTTCCGTGTATACGAACTCTGGGTTTGGTTATACTACAATGAATCCTAAATCTAGGGTTCACTTGTGAAAAGCAAAACCGTAAGATCATACTTACTGGAAAAATTCCATTTATGCGGCTTGGTTTGCCCTTGGGATAAGGATTGCCAGGAATCATGCCACAGGATGATATCATAGCATGAGGAGCCTTACAACCTGTCTTTGAAGCCTGTAAAATAATCAAGAAAAAACATTATTTGCTACCAAATTCAATGCTTTAAAGGAACTTTACTATTTCATGACATTTAGACTGCATGAATCAACCTACATAGAGCAGCTTAAATCTTGGTCTCAAATCTTCTTCCAAATAATCCACATAGTGTAAGGTTCTGACAAACTCCCCTTTATTTTAAATAACTCTACTCGGACCACCTCTGCTTTTACTGAACTTGGGCTTAAGCACCTGTTTTCTAAAACAAACACAAACCATTTCCTTCAGCATAGGTTGCAATTCTGTGTCCCCTTTCCCATACATTCCTAATGCCTAACAGAAACTTCCCCATTTTGTTGCAAATGCATTACATAGCTCTTATAATTCTGCAGTTCATTTCAACTCATCTTCCACCAGCAGTCCCCAGCAGTCTTCATGCTAAGTCCTGAGCCCACAATGTCTGTAAGGATGGAAACAATACTATCAAAGGAAGGATACTAGTATATCTTGATTACCTGTTCAAGAATTCTTCTGCATCTTTTCTTCTCTGACATATTAATTCTGAACAGATCTTCAATAAGGCGATAATTCTGAGCATCAACAATGTTGCTATAGAGACATTGACAGACAGTTAATCCTATTCCATTTGCACAAGCAGAAATAATGCACCACTGCAAAGTGACCAACACTTATTTAGTCACTACCCACCAGTGCATTAAAAGACCATAATTAGTTCAGATCATACTATTACTATGATTAGAGCAAAAACCCTGGGCTTCATACATATAAGTATGGACTTCAAACCTAGAAGGACATCATGGTACTAGAATTAAATATCAACACAGAACAATACATGACAATGGCTAAACATGATTGTGAAAATACCTATGTTGAAAAAATAAACTTTGCATCACAACAGTTCATTAAAAGCTTTAATTGCTACTAGCACACAATTCCTAGCACAGCAGAAAACCAGCAGCTACTCAGTTTGCCACTGTTTCTTGCTAGTCTCATGAAAAACAAATTTTCATCTAATTTACTCCAGAATGAAAAACATCAACTCATGGCAGCTCTCTCCAAGTTCTGAAAGCTAGTGTAAGTCTTCACGTAGTTCCAAAAAATACTCTTCCTCTCTCCTCTCCACAAAACTAGACACAGCAGACAGAGCAAAATGTGTGAGTACAAGGAGAACAAATCCTTGTGTCTATCTGCCTTTTTCAAAATCCTGCTCACAGCATCTTTCTGTCAAATATCACCTGTGACATCCAAACTACTGAAAATACAATATGGTACCAAAAAGGAGAACTTCTCAAAGGAAGATATTAAACAGAAATGAAATCAGCAGAGTGTTGAATGAACACATGGAAAACAGCTCAAAGAATGGTATTAAAATGTGAATGAACTTTCATCTTTGTTCACTAGTCCTGATTAACAAAGTAAGCAGCACACAGATTTGGATTAGGATTTCTAATCGTGACTCCCTTATTATGCTCTGGTACTGTAAAAATTCAACAGCTAAGGATGCTTTGCCCCCACATCAGCTGAAGTGTAGCAACTGAAGAGTTCTAAGAGCTCGTGTCTCATTTCAAGAAGATAACAGGCTAGTCTAGTGTGCTGCTGAGTAACTTTCCTCAAGGTACCTGGTTTTGTTTTGGTCTGAAATATACTAAGACACTCACATGGCTTCCTTAAGCTTAAACTCCAAAAGCAAGATTACGTCTACATCCTCAGTCTTAACTGTTTTATGAATATTTATATCATGAATTTATACGCCCCAGAAAGTTCAAGTACGCTGTAATATACAGCATTCACAGGCAAAGCAGACATACTTAAAACAAAAAACCCAACACCATAAAACAGAACAACACTTCATATAATAAATCCCCTACATCAAGCAGAAGAGTTCCAATTTAAACATGTATAGGTAGTAGTTCCTTTGAAGCAGCTGTGCTCAGTAGAAAAAAAACAATTTTCTCTATAAATTTAGAGTATCTATATATCGTTTTATGGATAGCAGATCTATCAATTTAAGAGATCTATTTACCTAATTCAGAGGGCTTTTCGAATCCAAAAAGGTCAATTCCCAGAATGCTCTGGCCTCAAGCCTTTCACATTTCAGTGAGCAGAGAAATAAGCTTAAGGCTCAATTCATTCTCTCCAAGATTTGAAGACCACTGTAAAAACACTGGCAAAGTGGAGGTTTTCCAGCACGCAGAAGCCCACATAGCAGCATCCTCAAGACTCAAATGAACTATGGAATTTTCCACAATCACAGAATCCTTGAAATGGAGTTCCAATCTCCCTGCCATGGGCAGGGACACCTTCCACTAGTCCTGGTTGCTCAGAGCCCCACTGAGCCTGGCTTCGAACGATTCCAGGGATAGGATATTCACAACCTGAAGCCATTTCCCCTTGTCCTGTCACTACATTCCCTTGTTAGAAGTCTCTCTCCATCTTGTAGGTTCCCTTTCAGGTACTGGAAGGCTGAAATTATGTCAACCCCAAACTTTCTCTTTTCCAGGCTGAACAAACCCAATTCTCTCAGCCTTATGTCTACTACAACGTCTGCTTCTAATTCTTCTTTTTACAGCCCCATCAATAATGGATTTGTGCTTTACTTTAACAGGGTACAGTGCTTCCTTCTACAAGTATTTAAGTTTTATATACTCAAACACTAGCAAAACCAATACAAGTTAAGGAAATTCAGCATGAAAGATACTTACGAAGCTAAGATTTCAAGGGCAATAAGTTTATCTTTACTGAATGTGAAGCAGTTGAGAATATTAACCATTTTTGATGCTGGAACTGCCACTATTTTCTGAGAAGAATGCAAGAAAGAAAATAAGTGCATATAAAATAAAGCAGTATAATTATTTCAAATTCAGAATACAACTCAGTAACAGCTTCATATGGTGTATTTCAGTAAACATTAAATAGTTCCTCCCTCCCATTGGAAAGGAGACCCTATACACTAAATTATGAACAAGCAGCTTCAGAAAGCAAAGAAATTAGTAGAATTAACAAGTTACAAAAGGTTACATCTATTTGTGTGATACACAGGAAATTAAAAGACACTTTAGTCAGAAAAAATAGCCCAATTAAAAATATGAAGTTTCATAGTTTGATACCACTGATGGAGATGAAGAAGAAACTTTGAAGATTATAAAGGGCCAACTGACTCATCAGTTGCAAAAGTAGATATCACAAAATTAAAATGAGATTAAATGAGCAAATTTATTTCACAAGATTATGTCACAAGAACTTACATGTTGTAAAGCCTTTATTGCCTTGAGCTGTGGTTCAGCCCACGAAAAGTATCTCAGTAACTCAACAACCTGCAAGAATAAGGACCACAATTAATCTTTTAGATATACTAGATATGTATGTTAATAGCACCAATATGATCTTTCCTTTTTGGTAGTAAAGTGGTATACTGCTAAAAAACATCTATCTGTAATGTTTGATTATCAGTGCCTACCAGCATCTAATGTTTTTATTATTTCTAAGTAGGCACCTGAAAAATTTACGTTATGAGACAAAGATTTTCAATGGAAATATCTGAAATAGATACTACTCTCTAAATATGTGCATATATGCACAACAATTACACTTTATTAAAATTCTTTAAAAAGTGAAATATCTCTGAAAAATCTTATAAACATTCAGTATCTCAAAAAGTATATTTACCAAATGTACACCAAAAAAAGCCAGCAGGAAAAGAAACAGGAAAAAAAATTCTACATAGTATTAGAATAAATTGCATAATTATTACTACATGCCTGTTTAGACAATACATGCAAAATAACCCTAAATTCCATCATGATAAATTTATACAATTTTCCCTACACAACCAGAAACGTAATGACTTTGATGACAAAACAACTTCGAACTATTTTTCACAGTAAATTAAATCTCCTCAGTTAATAAATAAAAAAGCTAATATGATCAGCTTCAGTATAATCAGAGACAGTCTGTATTACTGAATACACAAAAAAAATAGCTCCAATTAAACCCATTAAACAGTATTGGCTTTACCTGTTCACTAGAAAAGTATCCATGAACATATTCAATAGCTTTTAATTTGTACTCAGTCAATACAGCCTAAAAGATACAGGAAAAAAAAAAGTTTCAGAAAGAAGTGATTAAAAAAAGACTCATCTTTTCATTTACTTCGTTTTGCTTTTTCATGTTGTTTATAACTGTACTGAGAGAACATCATCATCATTACTCTTTTTTTTGCCCTGAAGGTTCACATCAACTTCATGTTAAGCAAGACAATACAGTTGATTATTCAGACAATCTCATTGTATGCTCCCTGTAAAATAAACAGCAAAGCACCTTAATCCAGTGAATTTATGAAAGACTGGATAACAAGTCTGTACAGACAGAATTAAGTATACAACAGAGCTTGCTCCAAAAGTGGACAATGTCTTATCATTACCTTTCACATTTCTAACTTTAACATGCAATCATACAAAACCAGTAAAGCACAGTACTTTTGATGCAGCACTTCTGACTTTGTGACAAGACAATTCTGTTGATAACCATGTGAGCTATCCAACAGCCAAGACTTCCTTCCTCTTCTCATACCCAGCTCACTGAGACAGGTACAAGATGTAAAGAAGACAGGTGACAGCTGTATTCCTGCCCCAAACTGGTGCAAACACCTCTCCTCCCCAGTTTCCAAGTCCTCCATCTATTGCTAGATCTTACGCATATTCTTGAATCACCTTCAGCTTCACCCCCACACACATTTCTATCTTCCTCACAATACTCCTAAAATCTACCCCCACTCCTTTTTTTTTTTGTTCCTGTCCCTCCACACAGACAGACACGAAGGTCTCCATCACTGCAATCTTACTGTGAGTAGCACAGGTGCACGGAAACCCACTTGGATACTGTTCGAGGCAACTCTCTTCCTTTCTGTACCTCATTAAGAGACAAACACTACTAGACACACTGAAGTCACAGGAGAAAGAGTTTCACTCTTCATGCACATTTGTTCTTCGTCCATTCCTTCTCTTCATGTATTTTGGAAAAGAGAATGGTATGTCATATATTTTTTTACCAAAACAAATGTCACTTTTCCTTCTTAAATCAACAAATGAACGATTCTATAATAAGAACACAAACAGAAAGCACTGCTATATGTATTTATGAAAGAAAAAAAACAAATAAAACCCTCCAAAGTTTATTTTGCTAATAATTGTAAATACATATGGGCAAAAATAGAACTAAGCTACACACATGAAGACATATAAATAATTGTTCCTGCTAATTGTAGGACTGAGAATGGAACATACTAATACAACTAACTTGCGAATTGCATAATAAAGAAAGTTCTATCACAGAGCTAGAAATGAAGCTTAAACAAAAACATAGTGGCAAAGACACAGAATCAGCATTTGGACAATGAATGTTACACTGCAACAGCACAGTTATTATTAAGACAGCACAGCACTGATCCTGACACCAACAGCAAGTTGGGTTTACAGGAATACAGGGAGATAGCATAGAGGAAACATAATTGCCTAAAATCACATGTCAAAACCCTTTTGTATGAAGTCTTTAGTAATCACAGAGCACATTCTGAAGGACTGCACTGCAGTAGCAATAATTGAAACGTTACTCCCTCCCACCACGAATTCTCAGAGAAAGCATTCATGTGCAAGTTGTTCCTTGATGGGTTTTTTTGTTTCCAGATTTTCCACACAAATTCTTAAGTAGGGAGAGAAGTCCACACCCTGAAATATCTTATTAAGCTGTCATGTTTTTAGCTGGTTATACACATACTTATTTGATAAAGGAGAATTTATTATGACCATGACCTTATGCAAAAATGCTAGCTAACAAAGTTGTGATAGCAAAGACTCATCCCTGGGGCTTCTGCTGCACACTGGTTTATACCTCAATATGCTGCAAAATAATAATACTGCAACTGCAGCCATCACTGGGCCTCACTGAAGAGAAGCTGAACTGCAACTCAACTCTAGCACCCAAGTACAAATAAAGGAAATTTATCTCTCCTGGACATCCCAACAAAAAAGGCCCACCTAGTACAAAAACGCTAAGGATCCCTTTTCTGCCAGGAGGCAATCTTATCTGAAAAAAGCCCTTCATTTTTACAGCAGGACAGCTTTAACAGGATATATAACTGTTTTACTGTGACACTCAAATAACCTCTGCTTAACTGCAACAAAATACATCCTTACAGCTTTCTGCTTCCCATGCAAAACTGGAAACATTAATCTCAGAGGTTCTGATTTTTTCTCCCTCCTTTTCCATCTCTAGCATTTCGGGAACTGTGCCAACCACTAACCACCAGCTTCCCTGTTAAATGCAGTCCCCTGTGCAGAGATAAAGGATAGACCTGCCAGACACCAGGAAGCCCAGGTTTGTATCTCAACTGCCCACAGCTAGCAGGTATTTTGCTCGGTTAGTTTTTAAAGAGGGGATGCAGAAGCACAGCTCAGAGCACCCATCAAAACACGGGATTTACATCCTGGAGGAAAGTGTGAACACGTTCCTGAGCTGAGGGAGATGTACCTTCCAAGGACTGACTACCCAATGCAGCTTCGAAATCAGCTCTCACGTCCCATTTGTGCTTTGCATCTCCTAAATCAGCATATGAAAGGTGGATACTTGACACTGTCGCCGGTTAGGCCAAGCAAACGCAGCCCTTCCCCCCAAATAAGAGAGACTTGGCTATTTTGGTTTTTCTTCCTCACCTCCACTGACAGTGAAAATGCTGCCATAACCTTACTCCAGTGCTTGTTTCAAAGGAGGGCTGTTGAAGGACACGATGTTAGTTCAGTGGCAGCAGTCTGGACATTCAATGTCAGTTTTCCGAGACAATTAAAAACATCTCAAAGCGAGGAAGCATGTCACAGCAGTTCTACACTATTACAGGACATAAAAAAACTAGAATACACCAGCAATAAGGGATTAGTTCACACCGTGGTGAAACTCAGTCCGCACTGAAAGCTGAAGGGATTATTAAAGAACACAAACCCCTCACCTCGTATGGTTATCTAGAGAAATAGAATTTTAGAATGATAAACTAGTTGGAAGGGACCTCAAAGATCATCTTAGTCCCAACGCCCCTGCCATGGCCAGGAGAGACACCTCCCTCTAGACCAGGTTGTTCAAAGCCTTATCCAACCTGGCCTTGAACTCTGCCAGGGTTGGGGCATCCACAAGCTCCCTGAGCAACCTGTTCCAGTGTCTCACTACCCTCACAGTAAAGAAGTTCTTCTAAATACCTAACCAAAATTTCCCATTCTTACAATTTGTAGCCATTACTCCTTGTTCTATAGCCAATCATTAAAAGACTGAACTAACATAACGTACAAAACGAGAGCTTATTACCTTCCTAATTTCATCCAGCACGGTTTCAAATGACTTCTTGTCCATCTTGATCAGCTCATTCAGTGCACTTAAACGCGGAGAAAATAAAAAAAAAAAGAGAAGAAAAAAGAAAAAAAGATACGGGCTAAAGCCTTAAGGGCCTTCAAACATACAGAAAAAAAAATGGAAAGAAAAAAAATGGAAGAAACGCGCGCAGGGCACTGTGGCGGCCGGGTCTCTGCTCCGCGGGACTCACAGACAAAGGCGCGGGCCGGGCGCCGCTCGGACAGCGCTGCGGCGGCGCCCCCGGAGGCGGCGGGATGGGCCGGGCAGGGCCCGGGGCCCGGGGCCCGGGGCTCGGGGCGGAGCGGCCCGCAGGGGCGGCAGC
>JAWWEW010000001.1:51967436-52044328 GCA_035583185.1 Anabacerthia variegaticeps
CCCCGCGGGGCGGGAGCGGCCCCGGCCTCGGCCCCGGCCCCGGTGGTGGCGCTGCCATGGCCGGGACGCTGCTGGCCCTGCTGACCCTGCTCGGCGGCGCCCAGGTGGGCCACGGCCGCACGGGGCTGCGGGGCGCGGCCTCCGGCTGCGGCGGGGAGCGGGGAGGGGGGCGGAGGGGCCGGGACTCGCCTCGCCCCCGGTGCCGTCCGGACCGGCCTGCGGGGCCGGGGTCCCGGCGGGTTCGGGAGGAGCCTGCCCGACCCTTTCCAGGGGTTGCCAGGCAGTTTGCTGCGCCCGAAGGAGGAGAAGGTTATCTAGGGGTGAATGACTTCCCCGATTGGTGCTGCTGTCGGATTGTCTCCCTGCTTGAGCGCTCTCGGTTTTGCTCCGTGACAGCCCAGTCTGTCTGTCTGTCTGTCATCAGTGCCCCGCTGCTGCCGGCGAGGCGAGGAGCAGGAATGCCGGGTGGCCGTGGGCCTGCGGGGCCACCCGCGGTACTTCTGAGCTCCGGACTGGGCTCTCCGTTCCAGTGCTTACCTTGCAGCTTAGCTTCCACTCTTCCGCTGGAAAAATAGAACAAAAAGGCGGAAGATTGTGGTGGTTTGTTTTTGGTTTTATGGTTTGTTGGGGTTTTCTTCCATTATCCCTTAAAACGTGCTCATGGACCTGCGTCTGGTCATTCCTGGTGTTTTATGCTTCCCCATCTCCAAGATGTAGATTTTCTTTCTTGACTTGGTTTTTTTTTCCCCCTTAATTCTGATCTTTTCTTTTTCGTTTTCACATCTTGGAGTGACTGTTGAGTCTGTTGCATTTGGAACCTTCTCCACTGTTTTCCTCATTTTAGAGTGTGATTTACAAATAAAATACGTAATAGCAACTTTGATGTAAGAAATGTCAGTGTGTTCTGCCTTCTAACTCCAGAGTTATCCAGTCCAAAGGACTTCATTAGCTCATTTTCTGTTTGTTGAAGTTTTCCTATTTGCAGTCCGAGCCTCTAGCAGCAAGCCTGTTTCTGTTTATCTGTTTTGTTAACATAAATTGAATAAATGAATTAATGGTGCTTCAGCACACTTACTTTCAACTGCTGTTTCCTTTGATCCCACCGTCCTGGAATTTGACTACTACTGGGTATTTATTTTGTACTTTCAGGTTTTAACAGCAAATGATTACTTTTCTCCTTGGAGGGAACAGCAGCAGATGTACAAGTTGGACATAGGCTGGCCAAAAACTCCAGAGCACTTCACTGGCCAAACATTTTGTGTTGCTGTTGACTATCTTCATGGTTTGGTCTATGTAGGACAAGTGAGTGGGAATACTGTATTTTCTCTATTTGTTGTTCTAGTGTATTTTTGCCTTTAAAGAGTCTGGTTTAGGTTGGGAAATATATGTGTATGTTTATTTATATATATTAATAATTATTGTACCTAAATCAGAGAAAATGTAAGTATAGATGTCTCTATCTATTTTTAAAGCAGTTCTGGCACCACATTTATTTGTGCTTTTTTAAAAAAAAGCATTAAATTTCTGTGTTATGAATGCATGATCCAACTTCCCTGAGTTACAGTGGCTTCTTCCCTTAGCTGTAAGGGAAAATGTGATTCTGTGGCAACTGAATCTTCCACTCTTTCAAGCCTTGTCCTGTGAAATCAAAATCCCACATTGCTTTCAACCAGTTACAGTAACTGAGTTAAATTATTTCCTCTACCCCGTTCCATGAGTTGGTATCCCTAGACCATGGATAAACCATTCCCTCCATGGAAAGTGCTGGGAATTAGTTGTAAAGCACAGTATGAGTACTTGAGTGCCATGCATCTAGTAAGCACAGTTACAGTTTTTCATGCTTGTGTTACACTGGGCATATTTTTCCATGGGAACAGAAAATCACAATTCAAAATGAAAGCCAAGATAGCTGCAAGGGCTTGGCTGCTCTGAAAGTTGGACTCTTACGTGATTTAAAGTGAAAGTCTAGACTGAGTGGAAGGGGTTTTGTGCTAAACTTAGACCTTTCTCTCTCTTTCCTTTTCTAGCTGGAAAAAGAGGTCTAGCAGACAATCATCTCAGGAGATTCTTATGATTTGTGAAACATTATAAAAACTTCACAAAAACGAATTTTAAAAAATGAGATTACTTGCTTAGTATGTTTTCTTTAGATCTTTTTTTGCCTTTTCAGAGAGGAGACAATGTGCCAAAGGTACTTGTATTCTCAGTGGAAGGCTATTTTCTTTACTCCTGGAATGATACAGTTGAAATGCCTCATGGTATCTTTGTCTGGAACACTGCAACATATAGTTCAGTATGGATCACGGATGTTGGAACAGGTATGCATGGTGGTGATATGAGAAGTATTAAGTGGTGAAGAAAATGTTAACACTGCAGATTTTGCTTTAAACAACTCATTTATTTAAGTCTCTCCAAAAATTCTGGGACAGATTTGTGCTTTTCTTTCTGTGAACAAACTTCCTGGGCGCTGCACAAAACACTCCAAAGTTTCATGAGTTGTGCCATGTGTCTGCTTACAGCTGCTGAGCTCAGCAAGCATTCCTCCCTGCTGCCACCTGGAAGTTTCAGGAAAAAAAACAACTTCTGGCAAGATCCGTTGTCTGTCCTAGATTAAGTGACTTAATGCAATGAATGTTGTTGTAGCCTATAGATTTACAGTCATAATCTCGCTATAGAATTTTGCTGTTTGATGAATTAATATCACTTGTGAGTATCAGGAGATTTTTAATCTTTGCAGTTGGTTTTAATACTTACATTTTGTTTTATTAAGATGTTTTGGCACTTATTTTTTTTCCTTAATTCAGGGAAGTATGGACACACCGTGAAACAGTATAGCCCTTTGGGTAAACTCATGCAGGTCTTGGGCACACCGGGTAATGCTGGTTCAAGTTTGATTCCACTACAGTTTGATCAACCTGCAGAGATCTTTGTGGAGGAAAGTGGAGATATCTATGTTGTGGATGGAGATGGAGGAATGAACAACAGATTGCTCAAACTATCCAATGGTATGGAAAAATGAACTGACAATAGTTGACTATTGAAAATTGAATTTTAAGTAACGCAGCTTGGGAATACTTTTAAACAAGAAATAGGTAGAACTGTCATTTTAACATTAGTTAGAAGACCTTGTTGAATCAGATCCTGTTTTATTGCTCATCACTTCGGGAGAAATCTCCTAATCATTCATGAGAAGAGGCTGAGAGTGGGAGATTGTTCAGTCTCCAAGAGAGAAAGCTAAGGGGGATCCTTAATACTGTCTCCAAGTCAGTACTGGGAGGCCATAGAGAAGACAGAGCCACGTGTTTCTTGGAGATACACAGTGAAAAATGAGGAACACTAAGAAAAATGTATAAGGGGACTGAATTCCAGTTCAGTTTTTGGAAGCAAATATTCACAGTGAGGATGATCAGACAATGAAGAGTTTGCCCAGAGGTGGTGTGTACTCTCCATTCTTGGAGATGCTCAGAAGCTGATGGGTTATGAGGAACCTGATCTAACTTCAGAGCTGAATTTGTTATTAAGACTAGTCCTGCTTTGAGGAGCAGGTTGGACCAGATGGTGTCTGGAGATCGTTTATACTTAAATAGTTCCATGATTCTAATTAGCTTGCTCATATACCTCAGTTAGGGCAGTGAGTGAGGAGTCTGCACATGTCTACAGTTGGAATAACTGGAGGAGCTACTGTTTCTCTGTTATTCTATCATAAATAAAGTGGATAGTTTCCTAATACCTAGTTTGCAAAATGGTAAATTGTTAAAACTCAGAACTGCCAGGTATCAAATATAAAAACTCAATTTAGTAAACAAATGAATAGCATAATCAGCCAACTTTTTTCTTTTTTTAGTTTTTAATTCAGTGCTTAACAGAACCTTGGACTATGGCTCTTGTGTACCAGTGGCTACATTTCTGTAACCACAGTTCTGAAACCACTAATAACAAACCAGTAGTCATGGTAGTAGTTCCATTATTTCTTGGGTTTCTGTATCGGGAGTACTGTGTTTAAAAAGTTTAGAAATTTCAACTTTTACAAACTACTCAAAATAACTTTACAAGAGAATGACTTAAAGCTCTTTTATTTGTTGTTTCCTCGCTGTGATTTTTTTTTTTACTTTTATTTTTCATGGTGCTCACTGTTTAGATTACAAAGAGATATGGCTAACTGGAACAAATGGGACCGGCATTGGTCAGTTCAAGATTCCTCACAGTGTAACAGTGGATGCTTTTGGACGGGTAAAGGATAAAAGAGAATTATTTTTTCTTTCATCTTTTAACAGACCCGTTTACATGTATTTGAACAAAACAAACTGTGTTTCTTTTTTATTTGAACTGTTGGGTTCTCTGTCATTTTATGGGGGTTACAGTTTTCAGTGTGCTAGTCATGAGCTGAAATTTCCTCCTGCACATTCTACCCAAGTAACTGACTCCAAGGTTAACACAAGGATTGTGACCAGTTACATTGTCAATGTCTGTGCAGCAACTGACTTTCCCCTGCAGTTTGTAACAGGTTGCCATTGTGAGGGTAAGGGAGAACTCTCTTCTGTAATAAATATCTACCCAAGCACTTATATTTCGTTGTGGGGCTTTAATTTCCAGTTTGGAAATTCCAAATAAGCTTAAGGTGATGGTAGACTTTAACTAGCTTCTGGACATTACTCTTTTTCTCCGTGCAGCTCAAGGCATTGCACAAGTCCACTTCTGCCAGGTGTTAATTGTAGTCTGCTTTTTAGTCTACCATTCTTAGAGAGGAATTATGCAGTTGCTTCTTAATCTGTTTCAGGGAAAATAAGATTGCTTCACTGAAACATGGCTGGTTTGATCTAATTCTGCTGATGCTGTCTGAATGAGAATAAGAAATGTATACAAAAATCGCTGCTCTGCCAAAACTGATAGAGTGGGAGAGAAAGCAGCAGGGACGTGGTCACTTTACTCTGAAGGGTAACTGTGAGTTTATTCATTCAAAGACAGCAACTGCAATGGGCTACAATTTTATTGCCAACATAGTGTTCATGATCAGCCTAGGTTAAAAAATAATTGTTAATTCCTAAGACTTAGAGAATGCTGTTGTAGTGTTTCTTTTAAAAACAGTGATGAAAGATCTCAGGTCATCTTGTTTATTGCTCCCTTTCTAGTGATATCCTAAAAAAGTCATGGAAGTTACTTAGCAGACTGATAGGTTGTCAACAGCTAAAACTTCAGTGATTGTTGTACAAAAGATGCCTTTACTGGAACTGTCTGGTGGTATTGCTGGCTTGCACTGTTTATGAACCCAGTTAGCACAGGGTGGGACAGACAAGCTCCACAAAACTGATAAGGCAAAATAAGCTGAGCATGCTCTAAGTGTTTAACTTGCTTAATATTTGTAGTAGCATTAGGCATCTCAAGAGTGTTTGCAGATGCAGTCATCACAGAGCTGGATCATGAAGTGAGACTACCATTGAAAAAAAAATTAGTGGGTTGACAGACCTTTAGACAGATCTTTGAAATTAAACAGAATGGGAGTATATCTTCAGTGTGGGGGGTAAAGTCCTATCAAAATATTCATATCATAGCCACAAAAATGAAGAGGAGGCACCAATTTCTTTGTGAAAGTAGTGTTAAATCATTTGTGTATGTTAACTACAGGTCAGTTTTGGTTGACATCTGAAAGTCACATCTACTGATTTAGTTTTGAATCAGAAGGTACATTCTTTCAGGATGTATCTGTTTTTTTACTACAGGGAACTTTGGTGTTCTAAGAAACTAATGCATTTGATTTGTTCTATTTGTTAACAGCCATGATTTTTCTTCTTAACAGGTATGGGTTGCAGACAGAGACAACAAAAGAATCCAAGTTTTTGATAAAGTCACAGGAGAATGGCTGGGGTCTTGGAGCAGCTGTTTTTCAGAAGATGGACCCTATTCTGTCAGGTATGGTTGAACAGTTCTTCTAGACACATGCAATTAGGTAAATAAGGTGTATTCTTAATGATGAATTAAAATCTTGATATTTAATGCCTGATGACAAGGAGTTAATTAGTTTAATAGGGTATGGGGCCCTAGTCCTGTGCAAAGATCTGCACAGTTATATCTCAACAGGGAAATCCTGGCTTTATAAAAAGCCCCATGGATTTGAATGCAGGATTGAGAACTTCATTTTAAAGTTGTTGTGTGCTATTAACTTTACTGTAGCAGCTTTTACAGGCAAAAGGATTGTCTTGAATGAGTTTTCTGTAGCATAATCTGTTTTGATGAGGAACCGTATGAAGAGCAAGGTTTACAAGTTAATTTTCAATATTTTATTACATTTTGCCTGTCATAGTCTTCAAAAATGTTGCTGTTAAGGAGGTTTTGTTTGTATAAAAGTGCATGCTTGTGTTAAAATGAGATGTCATATGGCATCCATAATTCAAAAATGTGTTTGTCTTTCACAGATTCACTGCCAATTACAAATACCTGATTGTAGCTCAGCTGAATATCAACCGGTTGGCAATCTTGGCAGCACCACCAGTTGGCGCTATTGGGGACTGTGTCATGGTCCACACAATCCAGCTGGCAGATGAAACCAAGCCACACCTTGTGGATGTAGACATGAAGAGTGGAGCAATCTATGTTGCAGAGATTGGAGCCCAGCAAGTACAAAAATACATACCCTTAAGCTGATGGTTTCCCACAACTGCTGTGGCACAAGCTGTGTGATGTATAAGACCTATGACCACATTTCCTTGAGTTTTCTGTAGCTTATGTTTCCTTAGACAAGCACAGAACATTGTGCTTCCAGCACTCTAGAGCTAAGAATCTGTCCTGTTCTGCAGTTCTGAAGAAGTATTTGGGCTTGTTTTAGTAATGCTATGGTGTCTTTTGCTTTTGTTGCAATTGAAAAATGGCAAGCATTTTAGTTTTGTTGTATAAAACTTTACAAACACAACTGTTGTTCTTAAATGTATGGGGTCATCTTGGGGCTCCTCTGCTTAGCCTATGTGTTGTTGAATGGTCAGAACTGTCCAAAAGAAGTTGTATAAATTATTTCCTGGGAGGAGAGCACCTCATTTCAATGTTTCTTCACTTTTTATTTTTTTGAATCGTTGTGCTGGTACTGTTGAATGCTGAATATGAGGTTGTGTTATGATGTTACACTAGATGCTGGTGGGTACTGGTGTCAGTACTGATACTGGCATCTGCCTGAGGTGGTTAATGGCATTAAGTGTTGAAATCTGTTTTCAGCTCTAGCTAAAGTGGTGAAGTCTGTAATAAGATTAAGTTAAATTGATATTAGGCACTTCAAACTAAATTAAAAGTATGTGCACAGCAGCCAAGTACTGATCCTTACCTAAATCAATTCTTAACCTGATTCTATTTATATCAGTATGAATTTTCTATTCCGTAAGGTTTCATAAGGGAACATATTGAAGTTCAAGTCATTTAAGTTTCTCAAGAAAAACAAATTGCAATTTTCTAGTAAAGTGTTAATCAGGAGTAGGGACTGGGAGACATGATTTTCTTCCAATTTATTTTTAACACTGTCAGTTAACAGCAATGTTTCTGCTTTAATTTGGGGATTTTTAACTGTTTTATTTCCAGAACTCAGACTTCATCAACTCCATTAATGTCTAGAGTTAAGTTTCTTGCACTATATCCTAGCAGATGTTTCCAAGCTCTGTCCTAAAAAAAATAGCTGTTTCTTTCCATTCCCAGACCAGAGTGGTTCTGCTTTCTTTACATGTTGCTACAAGATTTTAATGTCGCTTTATAGCATAGAGGGAACTGAGTATGGGAAAATGGGATGGGGAAAATGGCATGGCAGAAATGAGACAGTGAATACTGATTACCACAGTAAAGCTGTGGATCCACATTCCATCTTTTCTCACTCTTCAAAATATTTGGGAGGATTTTTGCTGTTTCCATACATTTATTCTACAGTGTGTACTATTCTAATGCTAATTACCAGCTAAGAGAGGCAATTTTTTTCTACTTCTGTAGAAAGGGAATATGGGAAATAGAATTATACTGATGGGAAATACACATTTCAGTGTATGTTATCAAAAGCAAATGCTTCTTAATTTAGTGGGTTTCAACCTATGATCACAAATTTGTAAGCCAGCAGATGGAAAATATGTCCAGAAAAGTCAGATTCATACTTTCTGTGGAAAGTAAATCAGCTGTGAAGCCTGATGGCCTGATTTCAGTACTATTTAAGATTAATGCACAAAATGTGAATGTTTCGTTGTTGGCTACGTGCACAAAAACAAAATTAGATTTCACCTGAGGCTGCCCTCACGCAAACCTCAGAATCAGAATTTCAGGGTTATACACTCCATCACTCACATGATCTTGAATGGGAGCTAGTTAGCAGTATTTATTTCCTGAAAAAGTAGCAGTACTTCCTTTAGACCTAGATGGATATGTCCACCATATGTGTGGATTTTCTAACTAGTTTTCCTCTAGCTCAGGGATCTCTGCTCTGTGTGCAATTTAGCTATTTCTTGTCTACACAAGGTGGATTTATTTTTTAAAATTTTACTGTAATACCACAATATTTGAGCATATCTTAGTGGTGTAAGGGGTCCAGGCATATCCATCCTTCCTCACCACATCGTCTCCTTATTTATTTTTCCTTTGTCACATCCATTTGAAACAGAGCTCAAAGCTCTCTGAGAACCTGCTTCTGTGTTCAGTAAAGCAATAGGGCACTTTTGGATGTTGACAGGTAACTTAATTCTACAAGATTATCTTTGCTTCATGGGTCTGTTCTGAACTCTCTTTTTACATGGGTTTTTGCAGCCCCTCTGGATGGGGAACTTTCATCCAGCTTTGTCTGGCTTTACTGAAATAGGCCATGGTGCCAAAATGTGCCTTGCCACTGGGCATTTGGGTATCTGTGATAACAAGGGACAAGGGATGCTCATTATTAACTAGTATGAGATGCTTAGACTCCTTTTTATCTCTGTGTCTATGACCAGACTGGAAAATGATTTTGTGCACTAACTTGCTAATTCTGTGAAGGTTTTCTTATGTATCATCTCAAAACCGATTTCTGAAAAAATGCATAGTAGAATGATTTGATAAAATAAATTGAGAATGTCCCACCGTGAAAGTCTTGAGTGCTTTATTTCTGTACTAATATTAATACATTTCACTGCAATAGATTACTTTTCTAAATATGGGGCCTGCAGCACTTTATTAATGTGTTTAATAATTTCTGATACCAACAAATGTAATCTAAAATTCCATGTTATCTTTATACATTTCTATTTCTGTGGTCAGTCTCTTGCATTCTAATTTGTGTATCAAAACAGACACATAAATATCTCTCATATGTTTCCCTCTGAGTAATTAGTGAAATGGGATGATGAGTTACATAAGAGCCAAGTTTAAAAAGGTATTTAAACTGTATACCCTTATAATGCTAAAAGGGAAATTAAAAAGAAACTAATAAAACACTTCTTATAATAAATCGGGTTTTATTCTCAGAAAAGATTTACCAAACAATCTCTTTAGTTTTTAGAAGATCAAGAGGGGACTTCTCTATGAGTTAGAAATACTTGCACAAGAAGGAAAATAACATGGTAGAATGGTTTGGGTTGGAAGAGACCTTCAGGACCGTCTGGTTCCAAGCCCTCTGCCCTGGGCAGGGAACCTTCCACTGAGTCAGGTTGCTCAGGGCCCCATCCAGCCTCACCTTGGACGTTTCCAGGGATGGGGCATCCACAGCTTCTCTGGGCAACCTGTGCCAATGCCTTGTTAATACAGTTAATAATGATTTTTCTGTGATGCTAAACAGCCTTTTCAACGTGTGCGTTTATGTTCTCATAGTCAGCAATTTATTAACAATATTTGTCTGGCCAAAACAAAAGAAGCCTGAATCAGGTTTGTGCTATGCAAGATCAGTTTAGTGAGGCTGAACCACCTCAATAAAAGCTGAAGGGGAGTGTACACAGCTCTATCTGTGGGTCTGCTCGTTACTGTAAGTTCCCTGCCTTAAAATGGTTATGAACATTTTTGAAGCATTAAGTGGTCAGTTATCTTAGTTGGCACTTACTTTCTTTAAAATTTGTAACCTGAGAAGCCTTCCCAAGTGATCTGTCACCAAGAAGTGTGTTTGAAGTCACTGAAGTTGCTTGTACCAAACGTGAGAGGGCACCAAACCCCTGCTGATGCTTGGCACACTCAGTGTGACGATATATTTTGCAAATGCAAACAGCTGGTATTCCCTGAATGTTTGTAGTACACCAACGAAGACGACAAATTGCTCCAGACTTCCTTTCTCTTTTCAAAACAGACTGCTTTAAACATAAGCTGATTGTAGAACCACTGTCGTTTTTTGCTTATTATTATTGGTTTTGTGTTGATCTTTTATTTCCATTGTTTTTCCTAGGAAAAAAAAGTCAGTAATTCAGTGTCCGGAGACAACTGGATATGGTAAATTGATTCTTGTAGTCCTTACATCATTGGTGTCAGTAGACTTACCCCTGATACGTTGATTTGGAAGCATAATAATTTATAATAGTATAACCGTAGCAACATAATTATACCAAGAGAGCAGTGCCAGTATATTTCCCTTCAGAGGTGACCCTAAATGAGATTAGAGCTAGGTTTACTTAATCTAATTCACTAGTTTTATTCTTCCCCTCCTTTCTCAGCCTTTGTTTAAAAATCTTGCTCTGATTTTTTATTACTGTTTTGTTCTACTTTGGGGATTGCATCTGCAAAAATTGTATTTGTCAGCAGTTGCCATAAAAAAAAAAAAGTTAGAACACAGACTTTTCTTCAGGTAACTGATTCAAAATATTTGGGTCTTTCAGTGTTCATAAAGCATCAGAGTCATGTTGCTTATCTGAAATTTTAAAGTAGGAGCATATTAATTAATGCACACAGGATGATTTATTTGTTACTGCTTTAAAGCCAAAGTAACACTGATACAAAGGAGATGTTGAAATTTGGACATACTTAGTATCACATGTTTTGAGGCTGATGAAACCAAATGTAAGTGTGTAACTTGATCTGCAAAACAGGTGAAAAACATTGCCCGATTACATCAGGAATAAACCCAGTAATTCTGTCTCAGCGAT
Organism: Anabacerthia variegaticeps; assembly: GCA_035583185.1. Classification (NCBI taxonomy): domain Eukaryota; kingdom Metazoa; phylum Chordata; class Aves; order Passeriformes; family Furnariidae; genus Anabacerthia; species Anabacerthia variegaticeps. The sequence goes on from JAWWEW010000001.1 coordinate 51,978,482, forward strand.
GGTGGGATCTCTTATGAACAAATTAAGACTTGAGAAATCTCTTGAATAACTAAAGTCTGTGTATTTTAATCCTTCCTAGTAGTCAAAAAATATTATTATGAAGGAGAGGCTTTGTATTTAGTCTGGATTCATCTTCAACATAATGTTTTCTGTTTTCAGCTACCTTAGAGGTGTCATTTGGAATTATTTTTTTTTTCTTATCACCCATGGAGTCATTTACAGATGATGACTGAATCATCTCTTGCTCTTCTCCTTGTTTCAACTGTGTAGATTGGAAAAGTTGACTTGCAGTGGAAAACTAGTAAGACTTTAATTTCAAAATGTTTTCTTAGCACTTTTTAGCAAAAACAAACAAATACAGAAGAATGTTTACTGCGTGACAGGAAGCCTGGATAGTAGAGCTGCCAAGTACTAAACTTATCTGTGTGCTGCACAGAAGTAATATGATATCCCCGTGATATGATGAGGCTGAATTTACTTCTACTAGCTCTCAGTACAGTACAGTCCTGTCTCTGACAGTTGTGAGACAGTGGCTAAATGGTCAAGGTGTAAAGGAACCCTTCTGGAAGAATAGATCAGAATAGGTTCTGAGTTTTTTATCTGTGTTTGCTGTTGAAGTGCATAGCAAACTTTCCATGCTGTTAACACTTTTTGTCGAGGTCTTAATCAGAAGATCTGGCTGAATTTAAGTGTCAGTAAATGGTTTACTACAACAAACTGTTAAGTTGCTAGCAGATGGTCATTCATTAAGGTCATTCAGTATTTTCAGATTTCTAAAATACTAACTTCTGTTTAGAACTACCTTACTATCACAGAAAATAATGTCAAATATGATTTGAAGAAAGAAAAAAATCCTAACTCATACATAAAACCAAACAAACAAAGCACACCACACCTGTGTGTGAGGTTTCTGTAGAGATTCCACCAAATTGATGGCTGTGCCTTGCCGATTGACATAAATTATAATGAAAGAGTACATGTATTGGATACACAGCCATGAAATCTATTACAGGTCTTTGGAAGAATCTCTGAGCATGTATGTCAGGATGATCTGGCAAATAAAGTTTGCTTAAATTTTCAAAGGGCTTTTAGCAACATCTCGTGCCAAGTGTCCACACAGATATTGTGTGGGATGAGAAAGATGGGATAATTATGGAACACTAATTAAAATACTATAAATGAAGTATATTAAAAACTAGTTCTGTGCTGCTCAATGTATTGATACATGTTCTGGAAATGAACTTTGGAAGTCAGGGACAGAATTTACTGACTATACTAAGCTAGTTAGGCTTAAGACTAAACCAGCAAAGAGCTGCAGAAGGATATCATGAGACTGAATGATGGGCAATAAAATAGCAAAAGGAATATAACACTGACAAATAAAAAATCAGGTACAGCTAGTAAAAAGAAGGCTAATTTTATACACTATGATACCTTTGATATATCTTCCCATTTAGGAAATTATTCCAGCTCATAAAATACGGTTCTTTGAAAATATCAGCTTCTGCAGGAGCAGTCAGGAAACAAAGAGAATAATGGGTGGTACTAGGAAAGTACCAGATGATCAAATGGGAAGCATTGCAATGCAGTTATGTGAATTCCTAGTGCACACTCATTTTGAATAGTGCAGGCAATTCTGCCTCTTCTTTCCCCTTTTAATCTCAGGAAGACTGCAGGAGAACTAGAAATAGGAGAGCAGGGGAAGAAAAGTCTGTTAAAAACCCTTGGCTGTATCCAGCTACTGTGTTGGGCATCATCAGCATTTCATCATGTAAGGCCTCTGTGTGAACATGCCTTATTTCCTTTATCTGCTGCTCTGAACTGGTTTGGCTTCAGAACTCAGGGAGGACATACAGTCAACTGGCATGCCAAGGCTGGGGGGAGAATGCAGATAGGCAGAGACATGTAGTGTCTATTATACAGGAGAGGTTAGCTTGAAAGGGAGGTAAGAGTTTGTAAATATCCTAAGGTTTTAGTGCTGAAGGTCCTTTTTGAATAGAATATACAGTCATAAAGTCAGTTCCTTTGTCTTATGGAAAATCAAAAGTTTCAGCAAAGGAAGTCAGAGTTGTCCTCACTCCAGTCTTCTCCCTCAAGGTCATGTTCTGGTTGCCTGTGCCACCTGTCCACTGCCCCAAAGATGAAAAGCACTATACTCACTGCATCAGGTACCAAAATTGAAAAAAAAAAAAAATTACATTTTCAGGTAACACATCATCACCCATGGTCTGACACAAACACAAGGTAGCACAAGCTAATTTTTTTTCAAAGGTGGGAACACTTGAAAAATTTTGGAATTAAAATAAAGGTGCTCTTTCAAATGTTTTAATGATTTCCAGCCCAGACACGATGCTGGTGGTTGTGTTGGCTTACTTCTTGTGCATTGGAGTACCTGGAATAAGCAGACAGAAGATGACTCTTAGCCCCCAAATGGGGCCTCCCACTGCAGTGTTCATTGCAGTGGGTGACTGGTCTGCAAGCAAATAGCCATAGTTGTCTCTATTGTGATTCTGTAGAAGAGAAAGGAAGGAAGATATCATCATATTAGGAGCATGTGCTTCAATGTGTATAAATATTACAGTGGAAATATGTATTTAATTCATTAAGGAGGAGACCTGAAGGTCGGGGAAGGAGAGGGGAGTGATTCTACTTAGCAGAATCCACACTAGCTCTGTAACAAGGCTTTCTCCATCTTAATGCTCAGTCTAATTTCAGAGCTTTTAATATGAAAACTCTAGAAAACTGTTAGTGGAATGGATTTTATTATAACTAAGGGTTGCCATGATGTGCCTCCAATTTGTTGTCTTAACAGGGCTTTGTGATGGATGATGCTACCAGGCAAAAACAGAAATAAAGTTTGAATCCTCTATAGGACAGATAACAAGCTGGAGGAAGAAAAAATATTTGGGAACTTTTAAAGTGTTGCCTTTCAATTTATCTGAAAATGCTTGTCTGTGTCTTACAGGGATGCACGGTGCAGCAGAGAGCTCCAGATTTTCATTTTACCCAATTTCCTTGTCATGGATTTCCTTCTTTCTCCTAAACAATTCAGTCAGGAAGAAACACAGGCTACAGACAATATTTATCAATCATCTTTTATGAATTAAGTTGTTTCTATTCATAGAGTAAAGCTATTCTTTTCCTTATACCTGTGTCTGATGGTGTTTCCCCAGCCAACCCAGGTGGATCTGCCTTGGGAGCTCACCCAGTTGTGGAGGGCTGCCACAGACAGCTTCCATCATGTACTTACCTTCTCTCTGACCTGCTGCTTTCTGCTCAGTTTCTCCACCTTTGCACAGTTTTTGGCAGTGCACAGGTCTTCATTCCTGCATGCAGCTCCACAGCAATGCAAAGGAGAGGAGGACAGATTGCACATCAGGAAACCACTGGAGTGGCTTATATTAAGATAGTCTTTTTTTTTTTTTTCCTTTTCTTTTCTTTTTTTTTTTTTCCCCCTAACCCGACATTGCAAAGAAAGATGCAGCTTATCTGAAAAGACAGATTTGCTGGCAGCCTTGGAGAGGCCACCTCTAAAGCATTGCTGGCCGGGCTGTTTTAGGAAGGTTGCCAGGTGCCGTGAAACCCACGCAGCTCTGCAGAGAACTCATGAAAGGTCTGGTGTATCACATCTGCTTCTCCCTGTGCTCTTCCTGTTCTGCACCAAACCTGAGGGCTCTTCAGTCGTGATGGTAGCTCTCTGAGCAGCACCTTCCTTCTCCAACAGAGGAAGCAGTCATGCTGCTGATGTAAGACTTACAATGATCTGCAGACACAAGCAACATTGGCAAGAAAAACAGTATCTCTTGTTAGTGCAATTGCAGCAGTTTAAGCCAGGGGAAAAGCACTTGGGTATGCAAGGCCTTATGTAACTTTTTTAACAACTATCTCACTAGGTCTAAAAAAGAATATGAACTTCCCCAGCAAATGTTGACTTGCTCAAGAAACAGAAGTCATGTAGATTTCAGATTGTATATGTTTCATATTGTATGTATCCTAAACACCAACACACATTCATGTATAGAGATTGAATATAGCAGGAGAGGTATGCAGCAGATGCAGTATATATAATCTAATATTCATACATATGTATGTTATTTTAATTTAATCTTTATTGACCTACTCTGGGTCCCAGGCATGCTGGGAGAGAAGAGTGGTAGCAAATGTTTCTATAATGAAATTGCCTAGGCTCCCAGTATCAGCAGTAGTTCTCTGCCATGTTTGCCCTGTAGAGATAGCCCTTGCCCTGGAGGCCGGGAAATGTGCTGGTGCTAAAGAAAAACAATATCTAATTCAGTAAGACTATCTGAAACCTCCACGCTTTTAAGAGGAGGTCTCTTTCCATGTGAGAGATCCATTAGATCAGCTCAAGTGTCCCAAGGAATGCTATTGCACCAGCCTAAATCATTGCAATAATTCCAGTGAACAAGTTTTAATGGATTTTATGACATCCCCTGTTCTCACTGTTCTGCTAGGGGGAAATTTCAGCTGGGATGAGAAAGGAATAATAGCTGCTTGACCCAAAATCTTTATCAGAGAAGAAACATTTGCAGCTTAATCTGAGAATCTCAAACCCTGTATTATTTCAAAAGAAAAAAAAAGTGCCTGACGCTACACAATATATGAGATAAAAGTCTGTGTGTTGCCAAGAGAGCTTGACGTAAGCACATTGTAGATAATGAAACAGTGGAAAAATTTAAGAGAGAAAATTTTGAGCACCTTCTAGAAAGTTTTATTATAAACATACCTGTTAGCCTATGGAAGAATGTCTTTTTCACTGTAGTGTTCTTAGCGCTGAATCCAAGTAAATAAAGCATTCGAAATTTAAGTAGAACAGTGGCATTTACAAGTTCATGACACAGGCTGGAAATGTACCCTCTTTGTTAAACAAAGATTTATGTGACCCTAGTCAAATCAAATGTGATTACCAGTGCATATATTTAAAGAGCTAGTGTTGGGATAGAACTATCACTGGGATAGCAGTCTCAAATTCAAAGTGTAGATTAGGCTTCAAATCAGGAATGGCAATTGGTAACATTTAGATAAGCACCAGCAGGCCAAGTGGCCAGCATTCCCACTGCTCATCCCCCACTAGACCGTGCCTCCTCAGTAAGGCTGAGTGGTAAAACTGGGTACATCCTCTGAAGCGTAATAATTAAATGGGCTGAATCCTGAATGGCTGGGTGTTCAAAATGCAAATACTGCTGCTTTTTCAAATTCAGCAGAGAATTTATTGGCCTTTCATAGAGATAATCAGATGCAGTGGAGGAGGGATGAGGGGTAAAATTGAAGCAATACTGGCAACCCAGAAACTGTGAGACAAATGGGATTGGGTTGCTTCATTCTTGTTATGGGATAAAACTACTTTATCTGCTGCAAATGGTCTAATTTCCTCATTTTTTTTAAGGTGGGTGAAAGCAAACCAGAAGTCCATGATTTTTTGTTTTCTTGCTTACTCCTCAAAGGAAGGGAATGAAACAAAAGGTGAAGTTGGCTGCTGCTCCTGTACCTACAGCCTGGAGAGGTCTCCAGGTGCCCAACCCGGGTGGCTTTTGTTTTGCAGCAAACCCACTCATGCACAGACCACCCTGCAGGGACAGAACAGATGAGGGAGCAGCACCAGCCCTAGGCAACTTCTACTTCCATTTTTTTTTTTTGCATTTGTTTTAATTGGGGTCCCATCTAAGACCCTAACTTCTGGTGTCCTGTTTGTGTTCTTCAACAAGGCTGCTGAGGAAACTCCCAGGGACTACAGTGGGCTTACCAGAATACAAGCTGAGTCATTGGTAAAGCCAATCATACCACTTAGTTGAAACTTTCCAACATTTACCTTTATTAGATGTTGGTTTTGTTTACTTTTGACCTCTGAAGTTGAACTATTCAGGCTGAAGTCATCCATGCAAGGGATTTGCTTTATCTTCTGCCTAAATCAGTGACTTCTAGAAAGTAAATTGTTCTCTACTTGTTTAGAAGAAACAGGCAGAAGCTCAAATGCCTTTCTACTAAATATGACTTTAAATGTTGCAAAGGACATGTCCTCTGTATGAGATTATTTCCACTTGTTATTCCTGTGAAAATATGTGGGTGGTTGGCTGTGCAGTGATCCTGGAGATGTCCAAGGGACAGGGATCTGAAGGAGGAGCATCCAGCAGAGGACACTGAATAAGACAGGAGCCCCTGGAGAGAAAATAAATTGATGATGGTGTCATTAGATATTGTAGCCATGATTTGTGTGGGGAAAAGACAGATTGAGAGTTACACAGATAACATTAATTCTGACACTTTCTAGGCTTTTGCCTGCTTGAGTTAGTAAAGTTAATAAGGTTTTCAATGTGCATATGTGCATGTAAAATAATGAGTTTTGACAATGTCCCTTTAACCTGGTAATCCTGTTTGCAATTCCTTGACATAAAATGCTACTCAGTGAAAATAACTATTGTGTAAAGTGAACTCTAAGACACAGCTGAGGAGCAAATTACAATGCAAAGTGGGCTTTTGGTGTGAAAACAATCCATATCACCAGAGGTGGGCTGCTGCTTTGGATCTTACTCTCTCTTTATAGTTTTCCTTATGGCTATGTCCAGTGGTGTTTCCAGTGTATGTGCTTAAGTGGAGGGGAGAAAACTGGTCACAAGAAGTCTTGACAACCTACAAAGAAAGCATTCTTCTTGGCTTGACAGTTACTCATTTTTGTAACTTCTGTAGTCAGCTCTATATTTTTGATCCTTGTTAGTTTTATTTTGCTTACCTTGCCTGTACACAGATACACAAATAGAACAGGCCAGTGTCTCCTCTCACAATGTAAGATTCAAAAATTAACTCTTTATGAAAGATGCATCCAGTCTTTTTCAAACAGAAATAATAACTGGAGTCACAACAAGGACTATTAAACAATTCTCTGCACTGAGCAACAATAAGTGTTTTTCTCTCTATACCTCTCCTAATTGCTCACTATTATTCTAATGGCTTATATAGCTTTGATGGGTTCTGATGTGCTCAAGATGCTTCTCCAGAGTATTTTCCTAGATTATGGTAAGCAGAGTTATTTTATGGTTAGTCCTTTCGTCTTCCTAGCATCTTATTACTTTATCAGTTAAGATTTTATGAGTAGTCCTATCTTGCTAAAATTTGCAAATCAAATTACTTTTAATTTGAAGGAGAATGATTTGATGGTAGTGTCTGCTGGGTTCAGCTAAAGTAAATCAAAACACACTCAGTGTAGCTGAAATTGTCTTGAAAGCAGAAAGGCAGTTGCACTGCGAATCTGTGTGGGTGGAGGTGATGAATTATACTGTGAAAGAAAATGAAAACCAGATGGCACTTGCCAAACACCAACACAGTACAGTTATGCACAGTGGAGGCATAACCACATAGCACTTATACAAACCTGTTACCTAGATCCTCACCAGGCTGCTAAGCAGACTGAAGTTTGAGTTTTGCTTAGGTGTCTGATGACATGGGGGTTTGTGAGATGAAGACAAAGCAGCAGCCTGGGTTGAATGAGCCCAGGCTAGAGATGAGATGATGGATGGACAGTTTGCCAGGACCTGCCCAGCACTGATGGCTTTGCTCAGAGCTGCTGCACAGTTTGGAGCCCCCACCAGCACCCGCAGGGCAGGGAGCTGCTGGCTGCTCTGATAACAGGGGGCAAGGGACTTTTGAAGTCTGAATTTGAACAGCATGGTCTTTCCCAGTGCTTTTACAACAGCTCAGGCATCACTTTACTGGCCACAAATAGTTTTAAAACCACAACTTTGGATGCATTATGAATCTAAACTTGATGTAGGAAGAATCCAGGTTTCATATAGGAGGAGATAAAACTAGTAGAAAATGTTAAAACCCTGACTGCACTACAGCCAGGAATAAAATTGTCACTGACATCTACAGCAAAACCAGGATATCCCCCTATGCAAATACATCACATATTTTGTTGTTGCTAATATGACCCCACTCACAGGGACCATAGCAATCACATGAAGATACAACCTGGTGATGAGGGATTGATGTCAGAGTTGGGTTGGTTCTGCTGCTCCAGAGCATCCACAGTTTACACGTTGGAGAGTGCAGCTGCAAGGGGACAGGAGTTTTTGCGCAGTGAGTTATTTCTTATTAAATGCTGTTGTTCAAATTTCTTTGCAACTTTAAATTTTCCAAATAGATGAGTCATTCCGCTAATCCTCTTTATTTTGCCAACAGACAAGTAGGAAGACTCAGCTGATATACACCTTGGCATACTGCCAGTTTACAATTCAATTTACTATCATAATTGTTTGTTGTTCTGCTTTGTTTCAGTGAAAATGATGGATTATAATAATTATTTTGCATATTGTACTTCCCTTTCAGTCCTTAGATCTAGAAAGTGATTTGGACCAGTTTCCCTGCAAATGAACCACAGTAGAGGCATGCCATTTTTATTTAGGAATACCTAGGTTAATCTTTATTATCAGCAGTCTTTATTATCAACCTCTCTTATTAGCAACATTAAAGAGGAAAATCAATTCTCAAGAAAATCCTTCTGGCCACTTTCCCATCAGCTAAAAGGTCATGGCACTGCAGAGTTAAAACCGCATCATCTCTACATGACTATTCTTGCTGTGTTTTTTCCAGTTAAAAAATCTTGTGAATTGGTCATATGAGTCCCCTATGATTGAATTCAGCAATTTATAGAAGATGCCCTTTGGCTGGAATTTTCCACCCTGCAGCTGAGATGCAGTAACTGACACCATGCCTGGAGCACAGGAAGGTACAAATCAGAACTGAAGATGCTAACAGATTATGTAGGTACGCATTTCTGGGGTTCTGCCATGCTGTGGCCTTACAAGGTACTCAAGGTGAAAAAGTTTGATCCACTGACTTTGCAAAACTGATCTCTCCCTCAGCCTGAGGGAATGTTACACATCACAACATAGAAAGCCTCTGTGTGGGAGAGCTTCAGGTGAGATCACTCATGAATCACATTGTAGAGGCAAAGGTCTAATAGATCTGTCAGCTATTTTTCTTGCAAGACCCACCTGCAAGCTGGTCCTGACCCAGGATGTGCACCTGCTGGCCTAATGGTCTCCATAGGAAAACAATGCTTGCTCTTTTCTTTGGGTATCTGGAGGAGGGTCTGAATTCCAGTATATCAGTTTTAAAGGCTAAATTGCAAAGGCTATGGCTACTCTATAAAAAATAACAAAGCAGAGGGTTTGATCTGTATCCCTGACTGATACGGACTGTTTCACATCCACACTGCCCAGGGCATGTCTCTCCTGTAGCCGTCCCAGCCCATCCTTTCTCTGGATGTCCTCTGGCACCCTGTTGGTGCCCCTTCGGCAACAGAGTTATGATTTAGATGGGTGGGGAACTTTAACTACTTTTCTTTTTCTGAAATAGTCTCAGGTTTGTTCTGAAATTCTGAACTTCAAGAACTTGTGAGTGGATGTTTTGTTCATAGCAGTGTGTGGCATGAGGACATATGCCAATATTGGAGGGTCAGGTTCATTCATACTGCCTTCTAGGAGGAGTTCCTGGGAAAAAACTCTCCAGAAGCATGCCTGGGCTCTGTCTTGGAAAAAGTTCATTGAAGTGCTCAGGACAGTCTATGAACAAACTGAAAATTCAGTATAGAAGAGTTGGGGACCAGTGTCAGCTCCCACTCCCCACACCACGTTTATTTAGCTGTACTAACATACCAAGAGTCAGCACCTTATTTTAGCAAGCACAGTGTTACCAAAAGAGCACAAAAGGAGTGACATGAGTCATATCCAGCATTGCACACTCTCACTCCCTCCTAGGAAGCAAAGATTCCCACCAAATGCAGTTACTGTAATACAGACTAAAAATATCATTTACATAAATCTGGCAGAGAAGGAGTCTTACATCTCTCAAGTCAAAGCACCTCCTGGGACTTCTCCTAGGGAACTCAGTTCGAGCCCCACATCCCACTCAAGCTCCCATTTAGAATTATGGTTTCATCTTATGCAAAATACCCAAAGTTTTTGGCAGAAAACTTGAAAATTAATACTGCAGCACAATCATGGAAATTTCTCTCTTTTTAATGGGATTTTCTGCCTGGCTAATAAACAAATTGTCTTTCAAATGAAAGCTGCCTCTGAGTCTGTTCTGCTGCTGGATTCTTGCCCAGCTGACAGACAAGGAAACTCCAGAGAAGTTCTCCTCTCTCTGACAATGATCATGCTGTTAAGTGATCTGTAATGGCAATTTATTTATTTACTTACTGATTTGCCATAGATAATCTGTTGTATTGCTGCCTGCTGTCTCTCCCCATTGGTTTAAAAGGAATGTTTCACTTTGGGTTGTATTTTCCCTCCCAGTGCTTTAGCCACCCAAATCAGTTGTAGTCATTGTCCTCTCCTGTCTTTTAGTCCCAGGGATAGTTTTCTGCCATAATAATCCTTTATCTCTCTTAGTATTAACTCTTGCAGTCCTTTTTCTCTAGAGGTGATTGAATGGATAGACAAATAAGGTCAACAATGAATGAAAGCAGCAGGGCTGCATATGCCAGCAGGGTAAAATGCTGACTTAACCTGTGCTGCTTTAGACAATCAGAGTTTCTTTAGAGTTACCTTACTGGTCACGATCTCTACAGGTCATTGCTGTCCTCTGTAATCACAGGCTTCTTAGACCAACAGTTATACATTTTTATTTATCTGTGAGGCAGCCAGCACAGCAACAGAACTTCTGAACATAGATGTTAATTCATTCTGGCACTCTGTTGTGCTGTGTTAATATGAAAATGCAGTGCTGATTTTGTTTATTTGTTTTGTGTAAGGAGATTGATGCTAAATTTCCCCCTGCAAATCCAACAGGATTGTTGTGGTTTAAGATAATTGCATAGCTTAGCATAGTTGTAAAACTGCAGTTGATTCCGGCACTCGGAGCCTGACTTTGATGTGTCTCAGGTTCATCTCCTGGAACTGAGTGCCAGTTTGTCCCACGATCCATCATTTATTTATTTAAATTTAAAATAATCAAGATTGGTTCCCAAGGCCCTATGGAACTGCCATAATAAATTATGCAAAAACACTGTTAAGCCTCAGCAGTTCAGTCAGCCAGCTATCCACCTCCACTGTCAGCTGGAAATCATGTCTCTGCCGCCTCTGAAAACCCTCTTACATAAATGGCTTTTGCAGTGTGCCTGGATAGCCAGCAAATTTGGTATCTTCAAAAGGAAAAGAGGAACAATTTCCAGAGCCATCAAATATGACACCCTCCAAGAGCTGTGCTTTTCCCAGTTAGTGGGTGCTAGAGCTTTTGAAGAAAGCAGTCTTGATATTTCAGGCCCAATCCACAGAGAACTGTGCGCACACACACACACACACAAAAAAAAGTGTGATAGGACAAGACACTCAATCCAAACACAGAGAATAGTATAACTTCCAGAGAAGACCACAAATATATTCTCTCTGTTTTCCAAGGCAAACACCATAAACTGAAAGAACGTTCTGAAGCTCTGAACAGAGCTCCTGAGGCACCAGTATCTTATACTCTGTACTGAGTCTGCGTGACAAGGTTTGGGTAGTGGCAGGGGGCTATAGCGGTGACTTCTGTGAGACTGCCAGAAGCTTTCCCACCCAGTGCCAGCTGACTCCAAGACAGACCCACTGCTGGCCAAGGCCAAACCCATCAGAGTGCCTCTGGGATAACAAGAGTTAAAAAGGGGAAAAACCCCTGGCAACTTCATCTGGAGAGAGGAGTGAGAATATGTGAGAGAAACAGCTCTGCAGACACCAAGGTCAGTGGACAAGGAGGGAGAGGAGGTACTCCAGGCTTCAGAGCAGAGATTCCTCTACAGCCTGTGGTGAAGACCATAGTGAGGCAGGCTGTCCCTCTGCAGCCCATGGGGGTCCACAGTGGAGCAGGTATACCCCTGCAGCCCACAGGAATGTGTGATGAACTGACTCCAACTGACTCCCATTCCCTGTCCTCCTGCACTGCTGCGGGGGAGAAGGCAGAGAATTCAGAGTGGAGTTAAACACAGGAAGAGGGAGGGCTGGGGGGAAAGTGTTGTAAGATTTGGTTCTATTTCTCGTTATCCTACTTGGATTTAACTGGTAATAAACTAAACCAATATCCCCAAGCTGAGTCTGTTTTGTCCATAACAGTAATTGGTGAGTGATCTCTCCTTGCCTGTATCTTGACTCATGAGCCTTTTGTTCTATTTTCTCTCCCCTGCCCAGCTGACAAATGGAGTAACAGAGTGGCCTTGGTGGACACCTGGCGTCCAGCAGGGGTCAACTCGACACATACTCCCAAATATTCTGCCTGGATTTCAGCTGTTGATCTGCATGAGGCATGTTTACCAGGATCTAACCCTGAGGAAACCATCACTTGGATCATGTTATTAGTGTTTGTGCCCAAGAGGGAAAGCCGTATGTGTCTAATGAGGCACATAGTATGAAAACTGGCTAAAGAGGATGCTAGCAAAGGAAGAAGAAAATTACAAGTAAAGTAGGTTTAAAAATAGTAAAATTATTTCAGCTATGACTTCCACTGTAGAAGCTCTGAACTCTCTCATGTCTCCTAAAGCCCATGTCCATGGTATCTGCTAAATAACTTCCCAGTATCCTATTTCTTCCTACTCTTATCAGTATTGTGGCAAAAAGGTCAACTGTCACAAAATGACCTACGCTCATACTATGAAATTCCTTTACCTTCTAAAATGCTTGGCCATGTCTAGTCTGCCTGTTGGCACTACTCTTTGTTATGTAGCAACTCCTATTCTCATGAATTGTCTGGAAAAGTGCTTGTGGGCCCAGGCCAAAACCATGCCAAGAACTTTTTGCAAAAGTTCAACACAATTTCAGCAATTTCAGTTGTACGAAGCACCTTCTGCAATTATCCATCCAGAATGCTGCCCATCCTAAAAAGCTCTTTACTCAGAGGACTCAATCTCAGCTTGTTGTCTGTGTGCACCTTTGGTCACCCAAATGGCTGTGCTTTGGGATGGATTCTAAGAAGAGTCCAGGCAGACTATGGACTCAGTAGTAAGTGGGAATAAAGAACCTTTCTGAAATCTGGTTCCTAAACACAGAAAAGGGAAATGTAATGAAAACTTGACTGCTAGATCCCTAAATCCCATTTTTCCAGATCTGATCTCTAGACCTTACAATACCGAGTAGAGCCAAGTACAAACACTTTCAATTATAAAGGAGTTATGTTCTCTTTGAAAATCATCCTCTGCAGGTTTCAGCGAAAGCCACATCTCAGATGGGGAGATCTATGGAGTTCTGTCTTTCAGTGTTTTGGTATAGAAGCAGCTTCATGGAAATGCTAAACACCCTGGAAACAACATTAAATATTGTGTCATGTTGGAAGGTTTCTTACCCTCCTCAGTATTTTCTGAATGAAAGACTGCTTAGAATGGGGAAAAGCAAAAGGCTGTAGGATCATTTGTAGACATCTTATTTACTGAGGCTGTATATCGCCTTTTCTAACATGACCTTCCTGAAGTTTCTAAAACAACTGAGCTATCAAAGCTTCCAAGAGTGCTAAAAGATTATTCAAGGATCAGGGATCACAACGCAGAGAACGGAAGTGGAAGAGTTTGTAACTGGTTTTGATGCTACTACCAGCATGCATACTTAAATCATACATATGCACGCTGTATGTTTCACCAAAATTGTGTTTAAGCTGCTTTTCTTCTTGAAAGACAACAAAAGGCCCATCTTTCCCACAGGTGAATGCATTTAAGATATGTTCATAGGTAAAGCAGACACAGCTGGAGGATTAATTAAGCATTTGCCTAGCCAGATAAACAGACAGTGATATATCTTTATAGCATCTGGCAGTTTAACCATTCACTAGTCATCCTATAATTAGCATGCTGATGAATTTAATAGAATACTGTTCTAATGTAGTGCCAGATGGCTGACAAAAGTGGAACGACAATCTCTGTCATGTTTACTTCAAGGGTAGCAGAACAACCAAAAAGTTCCTTCTTAGAGCACAACACCGACGAAGTAAGAGGTTACATTTGCTGTCCTCAGAAAGAAATGGCTTTGAATTTTGCTACATGGAGTAAGCATGGTTCATGAACTTCCCATGAAAAGTTTGCTTGTTTATTTCTCCTATTCGATAAAGACATTAACTAGCGTGCTATATTTGCAGAATAGCATTGTATAAGACAAAAAAGGATCAATCCCAAGGTCCTGTGAAATGGGAGGAGGGGGAGGACATTAAGAGTATGGTTGAGAGAGGTCTGCTCTCTAGCAAGGCCTATGAGATGACCCCTGACTCTCTCAGTGGACCTATAAATTAGCCCAAACACAACACAAATGACTGCTACAGCTCCTTTCACTAGAGAAATTAACTTTTACAAAGCAACTATTTGTAATGGTCAGTTACCACGGACTCTGTCTCAGGGGTAAAACAAAATCACTTTATTATAATAAACATTTCAATGAATATAGAGTTATTATAATTAAGGGGCTGGGTTATGCTAAAGAGGGGATGCAACATGATAACTAAAAGAATACATTATGCTAACTAGGGGTTAGGAAGTCCAGTTACCATACTGCACAGTAGGGTAAGCATTTCTCCACACCAGGACCACCTGGGGGGGAACAAAGGGTTTCCAAATGTCTTGCAACATCTTCTAAAGTCCTTCCATATCTTGCAGAGGGAGACAGGGCTAATACACACAGATAACTGAAAACAGTCCTTGTCCTCAAGGTATCTTCTGGCGGGCCCCTGTCTTATCAGGAGGAAGGAACTTCTCTCACTTTCTGTTGCCCAGGGTTTGCTGAATAATACCTTCAAGTTTCCATCTGTTAACAACTGATTTTCTTCCCCAACAATTATTGAAATGGCAAGGATACTAAAATAAGGAATATCCACGGAAAAGAAAACTAAAAGACAGAGATGAAGACATATTTGCTGTTGGTAAGCGAAGGAAGGCAATTATTATGTAACCATGGAGAGAATTTCAATAAACTTCAGTATCATTCTGGAGTTTATAATAGACTATAGTGGAATTAGTAGACAGATTATAGCAATCTTATTATCAAAGAATGTCTTGCAACTAAGAACCTCAGGGAGAAGATAACCATGTATGACAGATAAAGAATCTCAGTGATTCTTTCATTTTGAAGCTGGATGCAGCCTGCTAGACCAAAGTCTCCCCCATGGCAACTATTGATCATGTTCCAGCTGAGCTCCAACTAACATTTTGAACATTAAAACTTGCTGACTGGTTTTCATTCAGCCTATCTCTGTACAATCCCTTTCTCTTGAATAATACTATACTGTCAAAACGTCAGTGTAGGGAGTTCTTATAGACCTACCTTATCAGCATCAGCAACACACTCCACACTAGTACCCTAAATCCCCTGCTACAGACAGCAACTGCTTTTAATGTGGGGCCCTTCCAAAACGTACCCAGACTGATGGAGATCTCAAACCACTTTTATGGGCTCCTGCAGTGATTCTGACTTAAAGACTATAGCACATTGAGGATTAGTGATCCATGTAACAGTGAATCTGTGAAGGCCCAAGTCTGTGCTGTGCTGCACATGAAAGCAGAACAAGGCCTAAAAGAGTTAACTGAGTTAGGTATCTTGCTCTGTTAGAAGAAATTGTTCAGTGCTCATTCTGCCTAACACTAACTGATAACTTGTCCTGTTCTGCTTACTGACCAAAAGCCTAATCATAGAAGAATGGTAGGGGTGCTATACAATAAATTGCTAAGTCATAAATTAGATAAACTGGACATTTGAATTAGATAGGAAAGGCCTTGAGCCAAGGTTTTGCAAGCTTGACAAATCAGTGTCACTTAACAAAGAAAGGTGAGAAGTTCAAACGAGGAAGATGAAGAATGACCACCTGAGGGATGAAGGCAGAGGAAGAGACCACCCAAAGATGATGTCAAGAGAAGAATCAAGAAAACTCCGCCCGAGTTCTGCCTCACAATGAATAATGTGTGTAAGTTGATGTAGCCATGTACCTGAAATGTATAAAATAGTCTATTTTACACCGATGATCCAGAGCAAGTTTGACTAGTTAACTGGCTTGCTCCCCATTGTTAATAAATACCTTGCTACTTAAAGATATATTGTCTCTTAGCAGTTTCTCTTTTATTCTAAGGGTTTTTGGCTTCACACACATAGAGCACCACCTTCAGTCCTGTGCCGTGCTGCACTTCTCCCTCAGTGCAGGGCAGCTCCCACTCCACACCAGTGATTACACACTAGCATGGCCTTGCCTTTATCTCACAGCAAAGCAACAAGTTATCACACGAACGGCATCTCTGACAATAGAAATGATGAATGGAGTTGTGTTTTTTTTCTTGTAAGAAAATACTAAAAGAACTTGAATGACCAGAACAGACTAATCCTTGGTTCCAAAGGGATCTTCACGGCATGCTGCACAGATGGGAGGCCACTCTGGTGCTGCACAACATTGAGTTCCTAGCATCTAATTGGATGTAAGATTAACTATACTATTCTTCTTTATACTGTTAGCTTTAATAAGTCTTATTTTAAATTATACTTTACCAGAATCCAGATGCCTTTCTTACTGAGATAATAACCTGCGTGTTCAAATCCCTTGTTGCAGCCGGCAGGTCCCAGTCACAAACCCCTCTCTGGAGAAAAGATGCTGAGGGAAGGGGAGCCCAGGAGGGTGGGGGGTACTGGGTGAGGGCGGGTGGGCTGCAAGGCTAATCTCCCCGGGGGCTCCGTGGGGCCGGGGACAGCCAGAAGGGGCTGCCTGGACGCCTCTCCCGGCTGAAGTACTGGGGTGTCCCAGCAGGGATGGGGCGGGGGAAGAGGGGGCCGGGCGACCCTTGGGCTGCGTTTGCTTGTGCGTGAAGTGTGGCCGCCCCGCGCAGCCGGCACGGGGGGCACGGGCGATTCCGCCCCGGGACGGGAGGCTGGGGGGCTCCGGGGGAGAGCTGGGGCGGAGGGGACGGGGGGCTCCAGCTGCCCGTGACGGACGGGACAAGGGAGATCCACGCCCTCCGCCGCTGGGAAGATGCTCCTGCCCTCGCACCGAAATTTCTGCCCACGGCCAGGTCGCGGAGGGGGGACCCCCTCCTGTTCGGTGCAAGAGGGGGTCACGGGGAAAGGATCTGCGATCACACGCTCCGCTCCGTTACGGTACCCTGGGGTTGGGAGGATGTGCGAGGGGTTATTGCTGTGCCATGCAGAGCGACAGGGATAACCCCAGTGCGAGGAAACCCGCTCCATTGCCCCAGGAACAAACGGGCGAATATGAACGTGTTTGGGGCTGGCAGGGCCGTAGACAAGGATGTGCGGGAGAGTGTCGAATGCTTCGTGTAAGTCCAGGTAGACAATGTAAGTTTCTCTGCCCCTATCATCAATGCTGCAGCCCTGTCATAGAAAGTCTGCTTCTGGTTGTCCCCATTTCTTTAACCAGTAGGACAGATGAGAACAAGACTTGAGCACAAACATTTTAACCTGCTTCACCAGGCCTTTCTAGTCTTTCTTGATCTTTCTTAGATTTTGGCTTGTAGCGTCATTTGAACCCACATGAAAAAGTAATACCAGGTAGTAGTCCTTGCTCTTGACAAACTGAGGTACCCTGTCAGCAACATCACAGATCCCAGCCCCTGGTAAGCAGCATACTTCACCTGACTATCAGACCAGCAGACAGGTGCCTCAGTGCCCCTTAAGAGGGAGTTGCCCACTACAATCACTTGGTGTTACTTTTTGTGGCAACCACCATGCACTGCAGGTGCAGGTTCTCCTTGCTGGCCTTAATCATGGACATCTAAAGCCTTTAAAGCATCATGTCTGGATTTTGGAGGGTGGAGGTTGAATTGGAGACCTGCTTTTGTGGGTCACCAGAGTCCAAGGTGCCTCTGGCTCACTGGTATCCATTGTAGGTGTGTGGTTGTGAAGCCATGTATCTGTGTTCATTTCAGCCCCTCTAATACTGCATAGCCTGTTAACTCTCTCTTGTAATTTGGTGTCATGGTTTAACCCCAGCCAGCAACCAAGTACCATGCAGCCACTTTGTCATTCCCACACCAGCAGGACTGGGGAGAGAATCAGAAGACTAAAAGCTAGAAAACCGTGGGGTGAGATAAGGACAGCTCAATAGGGTATTATGCCCTGGTCCACTCAGCAGACTTAGGGGAAGGTCATTTGATTTACTCTGGGTGTTGCACAGGAAAAACAACAAAATTCTCACAAGGTTCAATAACAAACTTTTACTTCCAGAAGCTGGGGTGAGCACATGGCTTGCTGTCACTGACTTAGCAAATGCCTCCTTCAGCATCCCTAGTCCTGGGGAGTCCCAGATCCAGTCTGTCTTTTCCTAGGAGGACTCCAGGTGATGCCTCAGGGAAGCAGACACAGCCCCATACTTCTTAGGGGACCAGGGCACAGCCCTTAGAGGACAGCAGGCTGCTCCCATGGGGTGGGATGTCCCATTAGGCTGGCAGCACCCTGCTGATGGCACCTGCCAAGCAGGATGTTGGAGAGGCATCGACACTGCAAGAAAGCATGGCTGCAAAACTAAAACATGGAGAGCACATCAATCCCACACTATCATATGGGAATGTTGTATTATTCTGCAAGCAAATCCAGGTCCCCACAAAAATCAGTGTCTTGCCAGATAAAATAGCCCAAACAGGACTGTCAAATGTAACTCAATCTCACTTGTAGCCACTGAACCCCTGCCTGGGCTCAGGAAGATGAACATCTTAACTCTAAGCAGAGGCAGTGTGCCTGGGTCACAGATGGACCAGTCAAGCCTGTTGAAAGGAAGAGGTGGTAGAAGGCAGCCACCTCTAATCCACCTAAGCAATGGAGGAGGAGGTCAGTGGTCAGGGTGCAGAACTAGTGACTGTATTAATGATATCATACTAGAGGAGACACAAAGTCATGAGTTTAACCTATAAGAACACCTTTGTTTTCTCCCATGAAGAACCTCTATGTGAAGCCCCACATTACTGCTTTTGCTCGCTGTTATCAACAGACATGAAGTGCTGGATGCCCCTACTCTCCAGCTGCACCAAAGCTCCTTGTTGGACCATGTGGTGAAATTTGAACCACCACTGTCTTATTGGAGATTGGGTTAGGGCTGGACTCCAAGGGCAGGACACCTTTGATGGTTCCAGTCCTCGTATTATTGCTGTTGTGCACTTATTCTTTTAACTAATATTTGTTTTTCTGTCATTATGCTGTACTATTCTTCTTCACACAATTGCTTTGTGTAAAAGAATCTCCATAGTAGCCGTAAAGCTTTCTGTTGGGAGAAAAGGGTTAAAAGCAGAAGATTTGATGAGGAAGTAAGTAGATTTCGCTCAAGAGGCTTTTTGCTGCTAGGAAAACTAGGCACAGAAAAAACCAGTGTGGGAGAAAATCCTTTCCTATGAACAGTACTACCCACTTTTGCCTGTCTGTTTTGAGAATTTAACTCCCCTGTTGCAAGAAGAGATAAAAGTTCTCACACTTGTCGGAGGCCTCTCTGGGAGTTAAAGAAACCATAAAAGCATAGAGGAGATTATCGCTTTGAAGTCATGCGCATGCGAAAGGTGTTACAAAGGCACAAGAACAGGCCTCCCAGGGCTTTTCTTTTGCCCACTGCATGATCTTAGCAGTATATCTAGGGTTTCCAGCTTCAGAATAAATTTTGCTTAATACCTTAGCCATAGTTTGGTCACCTGGGTTTACCTGCATGTATATCATTTTTAACATTTCGACAGTCGACTACCCCCCAGAGCAAGAATACCACAGCTGTGGAAAAAGTCAGGGACCGGGGAGGCCAATGTGGTGACTCCCTGCATTGTTGGATGGCCCAGAGATGAGCACTGGACCCCTGTGGCTGCCTTCCTGGGGACAATGGCTCCACTGGAGGCCTGACCCAAGATGCAGTCTGCATCAGTGGTTATCCCACAGACGACTGAATCAACTCTGGGTGAATTTCTGTGGAAGGAGGCATGCAAGAGTGGGCTGGTTCCTGCTTACCAGACTCAAGACCCTTGACCAAGACGTTACAGCTTTGCAGAACCAGGTGGCAGCCCTGAAAGAGGAAATCAGTGGCCTGAAAGGTGCAAAGAGGTCGGAGCAAGTGCTTCTTGCTGCTCAAGAGTGGTGCTGCAGAAGACAGCAACAGCTAGAGCCTGTGAAAAGAAATAATTACCGAGCCTCCCCCTCCTGCCACCTTGAAGAACTGCAACTCCTGGCAGATGCTGAAACAGCAGGGACAGTGGGTTGGCAAGTCCCCCTGCACTGCTGCCACAGTAGCCTCTCACTGGGAGGGGTACTGACATCTTTACATTCCTCTAACTACAGAGTGGCTACCTGGAGGAACTTTGCATGTGTCAGCTCTAGTAGATACAGGTGCAGATGTTACTGCTTTGCATACAGACAGTGCTCCTAATGCAGCTGCTTCACAGATGTGCAGTCTAGAAGATAATTCCACCCCTGCTCTCTGAGCTAAGGTTACTCTAACAATAGACGACCCCACTCCATTTGTGACAAATGTGTCAATTCCCTCACCTGAAGAATATATTTGGGTCATTGATATGCTAGCAGGGTGAAGAGTTGGAATTCTGAATGGCTGCTTTTGTTTCGGGACTCTGCAAGCAGGATCTGCCACTCAATCTGCAGCTATTTTGTGTGGGTTCCTGAAGTGGCACCTTGTTGCACTGCCAGCTCTTGCCAAGATGGTAAATGCAAACTGATATCGCATTCCAGTATGGGGAGAGGACAGTATTCAGACAACTCAGGCGCCCCAACAAGTGGGAATGGTTAGAAACACTATGACTGCTTTTACTAACCTTATTTGGCCTGCTTGAAATGAAAATTGTACATGGAGACTTGGATACAGTCATTCCCTCACTTGCAGTTACAGTACCAGCTGTGGTTACCCTCACGGAGAGACTCAGAAAAAATTTACATCCCTGGAAGGTGGTATTGGATCTTGTTAATGCTTGCTGTTTAATAGCCATTGCTTCAGAATGTCAGGGCCAGTATGTCTTTACCTGGCAACAAAAGCAGCATACCTTTCAAGCATTGCCTCAGAGATTTAAAAGCAGTGTCTCCATTTGTCCCAAATGGTGGCTGCTGATGTTGTGCTCTGGCCAAGTGCTAGTACTGTGTGCCATTATATTGATGATCTATTGATTATGTTGGAGTCATGATGAAAAATTGAGGCAGCTGCTGAATTTCTACATGCTCCCTTAGAGGACCAAGCCTGGGTGATGAATCCAAAGATGATACAGGGCTCTAGTACTCAAGGAAATACTGACGATGGTTAATCAACTGCATGCTTTCCTGGGACTCTCAGGCTACTGGAGAACCTTCATTACACACCTAGCAATATTACTGCGCTCTCTGCAGGAACTGACTAGGAAAAAGAGTTGTTTGGCAATGGGCCAAGCAACAACAAGAAGTCTTTGATGCCTGCAAGAATGCTTTGATTTAGTATGCCCAATTATACATAGCTGCATTTAAGGGCATTACATAGACCCTGGAGGAAAATGAAGCAAGGTTGGTAGGCTTTGACTGGCCCCTTGACCCCAGCGAGGGGATGGGGATGTATGTTCACTGCTGTGGATACAGCGTCAGGATTAATCTTTGCTAAATCCTTTGTTAATATCAAATTCTCAAGTTCTTCTATTTCATGTGTCTTCAACAGATGCCCAGGCCTTTTCAAGGTGGAAGAGCACTGGAATTCTGTTATTGGTGCCATGAACCCCCATTAAATTGAATTGCAGTCTGGAAAAAGTACAAACCATATCTCTTCAATCTGTATGGGTGATCACCCCATCTCAAGGTGCCAGGCCTGGAGTAATTTTAGCTGAAGGAGCTGGGGCAATAGGGTATGTGTATTACTGGAAGGAAATGACACTCCTATTCTTCTTCCTTATCACGGGATCACATGATTAGCTCATCTTGCTTTGTAGGCTTGCAAAACAAGCACACATTCTGGGTGCATCTTTGCAGGATTTCTATGTAAATACTTGTGTGTGCTAACTGTTTCCATTTTCTTCTCCACATAGCAAATACAGAGCACCTGTAGTATGCCTTCACCTGAGTAAATTACACATCAAAGGCACTTGTTTCCTGGAATGGAGAAGTAACTGCACTTCACCTGGGAATTTTCCCAGTTCAGTTGCTGATGTGCTGCCTTCTGTAACAACACCACGTGTGCTGTTCTGAGCATTATGGCATGTGCTGCCTCAACAAGGCTGCTGAATCAGCTGCATTGAGAGGAATATTTGACATTGACAAGATACATCGACTAAAACACCCTATCAGTGGTGCCTTGCTAGTTAAGTGGTTTAATGCCTTGACAGGAGGACTGGAACATTTACCTCAAAGTGTTATAAATTTATTCTTTTTTCCTATATTTGCCACTAAGTGGCTCCGCAAGTTACCCGGTCCTATACTTCTGGCCCCAGCAGGAATGGGCTTTTGAGTGAGAGAGTGGAAGGTTGGGAGGAATAAACTAATTTCATAATAAACTTTTCCTTAATACCTTAGCTATGGTTTGGTCATCTGGGTTTAGCTGCGTGCGTATCACTTTTAAACACTCACTAATATAATCAGTAACTATTAATATCTGTAAGAAAGTTCAATTGCATGTGGATCAAGGGCAGGATGTAGTGGTGCTGACTGGAAGACCATTGTACCTCAAGGAGTCGGTGATCCATGTAGCAGTGAACTGGTCAGGGCAGACTCATCCAGGTGATATAAACAAAAGAGCCCACAGCCAGCTCCTACTCAGTACTGGTGATTACATCTTTATATTGCCAGCTCTAACAAACAGTTTTTAATTGTTGTTTTACAGATTCTATGTGCCCTTCTTACTATGGTCATAATAGATCAGCATCTCCTGGTGCAAAAGAGTTCCACACAGTTTCACTTTTTCAATAGATAATTTGATGAATTAACATTTATTCCTGAAGTCTGCACTTAAAATGCTAGGATCTGTTACCACCTGCTTATGGTCTCTGTGACTATTTTGGGCACCAGCTATTTTGTTTCACTAAAGATAGAAACAATGCCATCTCCAGTTGTGAAAGAGACTACAAAGCTGGTAGTCACAATTCTTTCTCAGCTGCCTTTGTGTCCATTTTTGAACACTTCTTGTAATGTATAAGGACCAATATGAAGGAATTCCTTCTTGTTAGTATTGTGAGAGAGCATCCCAGCACAGATGTCCATTTGTATTAGGTTTACATGGTGAGGGTTTGGTAGTGTGTGTATGGGGAGGTGCTGCAGGGCTGGCTTCTATGAGAAGATGCCAGAAGCTTCCACATGTTGCACATAGCTGGCTCCAAATTGGACACACTGCTGGCCAAGGCTGAGCTCATTAGTGATGTTGGTAGCACCTGGTATGTGATACCATATTTAATAAAGGGTAAAAAATTAAGGAAGAGAAGAGAGAGTGAGAAAATGTGAGAGAAATAGCTATGCACAGACACCAAAGTGACAACAGCCAGTGAAGAAGAGAGAGGAGGTGCTCGAGGCACCAGACCAGAGATTTCCCTGTTCCTGAAACATGCACCCTTTGGAAAGCACCTGTGTAGGAGCAGTTCATGAAGAACTGCAGCTCTTGGGAAAGACCCATGTTGGAGAAGCTCATGAAATACTGTCTTCTGTTAGTGAGACCCCACAATGGAGCTGGGCAAGAGCATGAGGAGGAAGAAGCATCAGATATAAATTGTTATGAACTGAACACAATCATCTCCATTCCTTCATGTCCCTGCACCACTCATGAGGAGAAGAAAGAAGAGTTGGGAGTCTAGGAAGAAGGGAGAGAGAGGGGGGACAGTGTTTTTAGGTTTGTTCTTTGTTTGTAGTATCCTGCTTTATTTTATTGGAATTAAATGAAATTAATTTTCCCAAGCTGAGTCCGTTTTGCCCATGACAGTACTCATTAAATGATCTCTATATTTTCATCTCAACTCATGAGCATTTCATTGTATTTTCTTCTCCCTGTGCCGTTGAGCAGGTGAAGTGATAAAGTAGCTTAGTAGGTACCTGGTGTCCTACCAAGGTCAACCCCCTACATCTGTCCTGACTGTCAGGTTGTTACTTGACCTTTTCCACTGAGAAACAGCCCCCTTCTTGGATGCTGCAATTGGCACTGTACATCATAGCATCCTCAATTGGCTGAAGAACAACTACTGATGACAACATTCTCCTGTCACAAATGGGTCTTAAGCCGGCAGAGAAAACTAATTTGTTTCCCTTCCTTTCCAACTGTAGCAGGGAAAAAAACTTAAATGAAGTTCCTTTTGAATATGTGAAGGTAGGAAAAGGTTGTATCTAACAAGAAGTGTGTGTATGTGAGGTCTGAATATATTCAGACATATCTCCACGCATTTTTATAATTAATCTTTCATTCCAAATATAAAACAGGCATTTCCCAAAGTAATAATGTGATGGCTTATAGTTTTCCATGCATGGTGTTTCACATTCATTGCTGAAGTCAAATGAACTACACCTTTAAAAAGTGAACTGCACCGCAGCAGTCCACAGTACTTGGCCCTCCGACCAGAGGCTGAAGAGCACCAATTGAAAACAACATTCTCCTGTCACAAATGGGTCTTCAGCAGGCAGAGGAGACTAATTTGTTTCCCTTCTTTGCCAAACTTGCAGGCAAGAAACAGGTTTGAGAGAGAAAGTAGAACAGTTAAACAGTTAGAGCATATTAAAGGCCTGAAGTAAGGTGGGGAATAGCACCGCACTAGATGTCGGTGCAGTCATTCAGAAGATGCTTTCTGATTCTGAAACCTTTTTCAGAAGGCATTCAGTTGGAAACCGACTCCTTGATTCAGTCATGTCTTAAGGAAAAAGACAAAAAATACCTGAAAGGCAGTATCTGATCCTCTTCCATCCTCAGACTTTCTACACATAAAAGATACAGAGACAAAATCTACATGAGTGAAATAATTTTTTCTTTTTGGTTCTTCATGAAAAAAAAAGAAAAAATACTGTGGAAAATATCTGGCTGAATATATACTTTCATGAGATTGACCTATACCACTTATCAGTCTCAAGTCTATGTCTTCACCAGCCCATGTCCCAGTAAACAAGCTATTCATATGTTAAAAGCAGTCTGTCTTAAGTCAGCTCAGGAAAAGAGCTAGGACAAAGGAGTAGAGCCAAGAAATGGCTGTAACATTTTTATTTCTGGCTTTCTGCCCTTTCAGCACTCTCTCACAACCTCTGTTTCCTCAGGGAAGTATTTTGGCAGAGGGAATGCTTGCAGGTCCTGGGATATGAACTGTATGGGCTGCAGCCAAGAGTCCTTCTGTGTGGCTCCCTGAGTCTTGCCTTGTTTCATCTCTGTTTCTGTCTCTGTCCCTGCCCCTGGGATGGCTTCAGGGTTCTGTTGATAGATCAAGGGCTCTGACTAGTTAGCACACCCATGGCACTATTTATCTGAACAGTAACAGTTATTAATAGCATCATCAATTATCTCCTCTATCATTGTGAAGAGTACATTAAAAATCATGGATGAAAAAATCTGACCAGCACTTGGAATGTCTCAAATGATTTCAAAGATTTCCCAAAGCAGTCAGAGGGAATCTAGGCTGATGTCATTGCCATACCCCATTGCCTTAAACTGATCATTCCCATGGCGGGTAGTAAGGTTTCAAATCTGCTGTTTAATTTGCAAATACCTAGTGCTGAGTGATGGAAGTTGATGCAGACATTTACGTTATTAAGCAGTGGGAGAACATTAGGCATTAAGTCCCTGTGTAGTAGAAAATAGCTTGTTTTTACATTGAGATTCTAAATTTCAACTGTTACTTTTAAACATCTGTGTCTCAGTCCAATTTAACTCACAGTTCTATTACATACTTTGTAAGAAGCATCCATATAATAGATTTGATTTATGACTAGCCTTTATAGTTGGCAGAGACAATATAATTCTGTTATGATGCTTAACAGAAACACTCCAAATATGACACATTAATAAATTATTTCTTATTGATGTAAAAGTCCCTGCCCAGTTAAGCACGCTTGTGCTGTGAGAATATGGAATGGCACATATTTTCCTGGATGCAAACAGCAAAACTGCATAGTCTGCTGAAAGGCATACTGACAATTAGTCTGCTGAAGGGTTAGAAAAAAACCAAGTTAATATTAATTCTCTTATCATTCTTACAGAATTTTGGTGCTTAGAACCAAAGGAGAGGGCACTCCGTGCAATTTATTTTCCAATTTGCAAGTATTCATTATTTAATTTAATTTGTGTTAGGAATAGAGAAAAAAAAAACGCTTCATCACTGTGTCACCTGCATAAGGTAGGCTATTTGTTGATACCTCCTTCAGGAAGACATAAAAGAGGCCACTATTCTCATCATCTCTGTTGGCCATAGAAGAACTCAGCTGTGTAAGCCAAAATTAGACATATCAAAGCACCTTTGATCACTTCATTGTCTGTCAAGTTCTCTCCAAAGCCAGCACTGTCTTCTGTAATGGATTGTATTACTTTGAAATGTCATATTTAATGTGTGTTTGTTCCTTCAGATCCCTGATACCGTCTGAGGTGCTGACTGCGCAGCACTGCACTGAGAGCCTTGCAAGTGGGTTTATTAGTTTCAGTGTGTTCCTGTTTCTCGACAGCATGTGGTTTAATTGCAGAATTGGTGAAGCAAGGGCATCGCAAGAATTCATCTGTGTTTTTCTGTATGTGCACAACCACAAAGTCATCCTGCGGTATAAGTTTGAATGAGTTATGGGACCATAAAAAAAGTACTTCAATTCACAAAGCTATCAACTCTTTGTCACGAAACAAAAACACCTGCCAGAAGAGTTTTACTCTTACTTGATAAACACAGCACAACTAGGCACGAGACAAAGCCATCATTTAAAGGGATATTTTTATGCAGCAGACATACTGCAGAACATCTGAAGAATCCTAGTCTAAATTTAGTTACTAATTAGAAAAACGCTTTTCACAGATGTGATTAATTACCCAGCAATCTGAGAACTGGCTCTTTCAAAAAGGGAATGTAATATCCATTAGTAAAGTACCCACCAAAGGATTTGACTTCTCTTGCCCAATAGCTCCAGCAATGGGTCATTGCTAGTGTAGGTAACTTCTTGTTTTCCACCGATAATACTAATTCTAGGCCACCTTAGGCTAATACTGAAATGTTGTCCATGATAAGAAATCCCATTGAAGAAACTGCAGGAATACGTAACAAGCTGGTGTTCTTCCATCATGTTCCAGAGTTTTATGAAATTCTTTATCTTCTGTCTTTCAGGCTGTTAGGACACAATTAGATCATACTTTTGTCCAATAACATGGACAAAAGCTTCATTTTTCATACTTAAGAGCTAAAATGCTGAGGTATTCCTGTGGTTCCAGGAGACAGGTCCCTGAGAAGTCATCTACAGCATTAGTCAAGTAGCAAAGCTGACACCTAAAAATGATCAAGGAAGTTGGAATAAAACTGCAATACTGGAGAACAGGACAAAAGTGGCCAGTGGTGGGAACACAACTTTCTTTGTCACGTGAAAAATCTTGAACTTTCAGAGAAAAGAATATCTCAAATATTTCAACTGAGAGAAAAAAAAAGCTGTTGTTAAATATCACGGTGATGATTTATGTGAACTGTAGTTCGGTGGCCATATGCACTCACTTCTTTTTTCCTTTGCACTGGGTCATATTTCTCATAGTGTCTCATTTGGGGGAGGAAAGTGGCTCAAGAAACTTGTGAAGGATTGTTTGGCTGCAGGCACATTTCAGGAAATGTAAATTATACCTGGATAGTTGGAAATGGAAAACTATAAGGACATAGGACATATGTTCTGCAGCATAACTGAGGCACACTGGTTATACATACCCTGAAGCACTGGGGTTTTGGCCAACTCTTCATTCCAAGTTTTCATTCTTAAGGTCTCATTTTTCCAAAGGAAAAAAAATATATTATGTGTGGGAACGTCTGTACCTTCAGGAAATTAAAAAAAAAGTGTCTTAATTTTGAGTTTTGACAGAATTATTTTAGCTAGCCTTCGAAAACCTGAATAACATCCATCAACAAAATGCGTTTCTCTTTCACTGTTGTTGTTTGCTTCTGTTCTGTTTGGTTGGGGAGTTTTTCTATTTGTTTTTGCTTTATTTCAAGTTTTAAGCTAATTTCAATCAATTTCCAAGTACATTGTAAAATACATTTTAGAAGGAACTCTCTGAAACAAGGATATGGCAAATACTAAACAAAGGTTTTGAGAGCTGTGGCAATGAGAAACATTTCTAGACCACATCAAGAATATTTCTTAGTGAAATGAAAATGCAAGGATTTAGTTATTATTGATTCTTAAAAATCCTGGAGACTTTGACTGGCATTTACTAAGACATTTAGACTAAGCTGGTTGTCAAAACCTCTCCTGTAGTTAATCGGAGACAGAAAGGTACCTTAAGAAGGAGATTTATCCTACCTTATCAGATATCTCTTCCAGCTACCTGAGTCAAAATCCCTGTTTAAAGAGCCGTTGAGGGGCATTCATTACGGAGCGAACTGTGAAACAGTGAACATTTTTTCTCACAGTTTGTGTAGAAAACACTTCTGGATTTCCTTCATTTAAAAATAATTCAATGTTAATGTTTTTCTCATAGAAAATGAAGCACTTCTCTGTTGTCTGATAATCACAGCTCTCTCCTGGGACATTCTGTACAAATAATTTCTGAACATGTTATCAGCCACAGCCATGTCTGTTAATTCAGATTTTCTTTCATGGGGTATCCAACTTGCATTTTTACCTCATCTATAATTCAAGTAAACATTGCAACATGTACGTGCATTTTCTAGTTTAGGAGATACCTATAAAGAGAGTTTTCTCTGTCTGGATGAATTTTTGCAGTCTAAAGTTAAAATTAATCTGATGAAAATATTCCTATTTATTTGCTTCAAGATTCTTTAAGATGAGTTTGCTGAAAGGACTTTAAACCTGAGGTATGTTGCTTCAGCAGGGTAGTTCATCCAGATCCAGCAGTACTGTTTCTGATCCCTGACTTAGAAAAACGTTTCAGTGAGTATCATATGTTCAGAAAATTCACTTTCTTTCAGTGTTTTCTTACATGGGCAGTCACCTCAGTGAATCTTCTGGCTTCTAAAGCCATTTACTAGTACACACTCTGAAAGAAAATCTAAACTCATTTAAAGAGGATTAGCCTTCTCTGTCCTGTGAGGTGGCCGTTCTGCTTGCATCTCACTTGTAGTTTTCAGCTTTTGAGATTCGCGGCTGTTACCCTGGAAGCCAAATTCATATATATGTCGTGTTCAAAAAACTCAGTAAAAGAACAGAGAATTGGTTGTCTGCTAACAAAAACACAGCTGTGTGTGGCAAGTTGTATCCAAATTCAGGCTATTGTACAGCAGACAAAATAAAACCTCAAATCAAAAGAAAATGAAAAATGTTGTTGCTTTTGCCACTTCCTTTTACCCGAAAGTATTTATGCAAATGCATATTTTGGGATAAGACAAGAGGATGAGAAGAAATAATTTGCATAACTTTACAGTGTGTCATTTAATGGAGTTTCAAGTTCTTGTATTACTACAACAGGTTTGGGAGGCACTGAAGAATTTCTGGACATTCTTTCTTGCTAAGTAATCATCTTCCACACTTTTTTTAATTTTAATTTTTCTTTAGTGTGTTAGATGTGAATTTTGTACACATGTTTTTCTCAGAAATCTTTGCCAGCATTTATTACTAGGTTTCTACAACCAGAATGCTAGAAAAAAATGCAATGAAAATGCTTCCATGAGCACTTATTTATCAAATTGAGTTAACAGTATTCGTTAATCAGAATAAGACAACTGCAATGCTGTGTATATTTAAATAAAATCACCAGAGTATTTGAATAAGTATAGTTATTTACTACTGGATTATATTAGACAACTATCTGTACTGGTTCAGAGTTAGTCTGGATAGCTAACATCACTCTGACACAATGGCACTACCCCACAGCTTATGTCCTGTGTATGCAGGCAAAAGCCTAATGCTATCTCTTATGGTAGCAGGAAGAATAATTACCAGAAAAGAATCCCAAGCAGATTAGTATTTCTTGAGGAAGGTTGGTGGAAAATGTTTCCAGATTTAATTTTTAGACTAAAATAAAAAAAAATAAACCAATCTTTAGTTGAAGATCCAAGTCTGGATCTTCATTTCTGCCTTCCCTGGCAGAACAGTGAGCTGTTTTGATCCTGGAAGCAACAGCCTGGTAGGATCCAGACTCTCCTCAAATAACTCTGTTGGGTCTTCGCAGGGATCTGCAGAGTAATGTCTTCCTAATAGAGCTATGGAGAAGTTTTGAGCATAAAGCCACACAGCAGTAAAAGAAGAAGAGGTGAAAGAAAATGAGAATTTATTATAGGTTCACTATAGTTCAGGTTTAATAAATTTTTGTTTACATTCTAATGAGGATTAAGCAATTTTTTATCTGTGTTTAGGAACATTGTACAAAGCATATGGAGGGGAGTTAAAAGATGTAACTGAGCTGTTCACCAGTGATATGACAAAATGAATCACACGAACCAATCTAACATCTCACTAAGAGCTAAAAGGATTGTCCTGCTTCACTTTTTCCCTTCCCCTCACATCTCTCCCTATATGTGTCCTTCCAGCTTTGCTATACTTTTGTTTCTGTTAAAGTGGCATGCTGGATACTGCAAAAATTCGTCCCAAAAGAACTCACAGGCTTTACCATTAGGATGTTGCACCTGAAATCTTCCTCTGTTTTGCACCGTATTTCATCTTATAGGGAATGTCCCATGTCCCTTTTGAAGCCATGTTAAAAAGTCAGGCTGGTTTGAGACGGTACAGAGGGACAGGTCATCCTTGGGATCCTGTGTGATGGACTGCCATGTAACACAGCAAAACTCTCTACTGTGAAGGGAGCCAGTTCTGACAGGCCTGTCTAGAGGTGTATTCAGCCAGAAGGCTAGCAATTGTAAAAGCTGGGGTTTACAGGAGAAAAGTTAAACAGAAGACACTGAGCATGATCCATCTGCTCCAGAAGGAATCTTTATTCCACTGTGAGAGGAGGAAATGGGCTGAACAATTAGGCAGGGATACAGCTCTGTCTAAATTTAGTTCTAGAGATTATATAGGCGTGTCTTCTGCTGTTTATATTCCCAGTGATTTCCCTGAAGCAGAATCAGTCTGAGTAGTGGTTATTATGTTATTCATGTCTTTATGTTCTCCATAAACTATTTAAGAGATACTGGGGAGGAATCTTTGTATTCGAACCTCTGAAGTTCTTGGTAAGTTATAACTGATGGGTTTTTATTTTCTTAACACTGTTCATTAAAGAAGGCAGAACAAGAGGAGAAACCTTTACAGTAGGTCATGTATGTCTGTCCAAAAGAGCTTCCACCAGAGATTTAGAGAATACACTCAGAGCACATGCTTACAGGGCTCTGTAGTCTATAAGAGGGCAGGAAACACTATGCTTTGTTTTTCAAGGAACAAAGATGTGCATCATTTCAAACGCTGTCCTGACTGTAATGGGGGAAAAAAGCTGATAGCAGCTGGATAACATGAAAAGAAACTGCAGAAGGAGCACAGAAGTAGCAGAAGCCTGGAGAATACAGAGTGGCCGTGGCGGTTGCTGTACTAAAAAAGCTGAAGGTATAGAAGACCAAAGAAAGCCTTGACTTAAAAAGCTTAATACAGACTATAGAGAAATAGAGAAGCAGATCAACATTCAGAGCTGATTTGATATAGCATAAGCAGCAAACCTGGTGTAAGAGGGGCTTTGGACCAGATGCCCCTTCTAACCAACATTCTTGAGAGCTTTTGAATCCCTGTGGTGTCAGGTGAGGACATGCTGCCATTGTCTGCATTGAAAAATACTAATACATTGCATAAATTTTCAAAAACATCTCCTCATGACCTCCTCATCCAGAAGGGCAGACCACTTAAAGCAGGTGAGATAAGCTGCATAAAGATGGGTAGGGATGTGAGACAGGCTGGGCGGGCTGAATGGAACAGATTGTTCGTCGGTTTTCCAATGGGATACAGAATTGTTTATTTCTTGGAAAATGAGTAGAGAATGCTGGTAATTATTATGGGGTGGGGACCATACGGTGCTCTGCAGGTCTGCCTCCCAAGTCAGTCCTAAAAGAAAAGGGCCAGATTAGGTACTAATGCTGATAAGGGTTAATATAAACTGGCAATATGCTACATGATCTTGCCAGAGAGGCTGGAGCCTGAGCAGATGGAGAAACCTCAGTTCCACCCTTTATGCTTCATGTCATCTTTCCAGATGAAGGATGCTGCACATCCATGAGGTCACTTGAAGATACTAGATATCTGTTAAGACACAAAGGCATAGTTTTCCTGAGTTTCAAAATAGCCATACCTGTGTTTTTCCATTTTGCTGCTAACCCACTACAGGAGGTGTGGACCTCACTCAAATCCTGTCCCATCTCTTGCAGTCGAAGAGCTGTTCAGTAGAGCTCAGTGTCCCTCCCTAAGGCACAGAGCTTTCACCTCCTGCTTCTGAGAGCAGCTGAAAAGTGCCCTGAATCCCCTTTGTTGCCCTCAGAAACAGGAAAACTTGACAGAAGTAAAAAGAAGAAACATCTCGCAGAAAGGAATGAACAAGAAGCAAAGCCTGCCCAAGACAGGTCTTCTTCGTGCATGCACCTGTAAACAATTACATCACACTTATTGCCATAGTACACATCTAATTGTGCCTTGTAGACACAGCCCAGAGCAGCCACAAGGTGCTTTCATTTTCTGAGGCAAAAAACACCCCAGTAACTATCAAATCTACTAGACTTACCATGCCGGGCACTCAGTCTTCTCAACACACTCCCTCATAGCCCAAATCAATCATATATGCATGATTTTGGTATCTCAGCACTTCAGGCAGCAAAAAAGGCAAAGGATAATGAACAGAGAAAATGCAAACACATTATCTCCTGTAGAAATCTATGTTTTCTGCAAGGTTGTATACTGCCCTCAGCCTAGTACCTGGCGGCTATATCAATATTAACAGCTGCAGTGACCTAACTGCATACCTGTGCCTGTAATTAATTCTGATTGTCCAGACCAGCTTCCCTTGCTATATAAGCTATGAATATAAATAGACATGACAGTTGAAGGCTTCATTTCTAGAACAGGGGAAGGATTTCCTAGGTCCCTGGTTTTATTTATCCTAAGCACATCCCAAGAAAATTTTGGAGCAAGAACTGGGAATATGCTGTCTCTCCAAATCTGCTTTCCATGCAAAGGAAACCAGGGTACAAGAGGTGCAAGGAGCAGCACGCTGCCAGGTAATGCCATGACATGTTCAGTAGGTAACCTCTACACAGCCTGTTAAGTAGGTCATTTTTTTACAGACACTTAATTTAGGCATTATAATTTCTTTCCAGATTGACTGAAAGGAGCGCCATAGTCTGACAACAAGCTTTCCAAGCTGCTATTGGTCTTGTCACAGTTATTTTTTGAAGCCACTAAAATTAGCATTTAAATATGGTATCCTGAAAATAGCCCTGAACACCTTCTATAACATCTCAAATGCAGGTCTCATCTCCAAAAGTTTCAAATGTAGGTGTCTCAGTTTAAAAGAAACTAAGATGTCTATCTGGACTAGGAAGGGGGCCTCCTCCCAAAAACCACCACAACCTTTGAAATTAAGAGACTTTAATCAGAGTATGTATAGAAGAGTATAACAGTTCTTTACTACATATATATATATATATATATGACCAAAACCAGAACAGAACAAACAACAACAAACCAAAACTTTTAAACAAATCAAGTCCTATCTTTGCCCCTTCAGTGCAGTTATATTTACAGACAGCGGGAGGTGATGCCACAGCTCAGGAGACAGCAGCCACAATGAGTCACTCATGGGCTCTGGCAAGGCAGAGATGGTGACCAGGAAGGGGTAGTGGCTCCAAAACTCACATGGGAATGGTGGCCATAGGGATGGGATGAAACCTTTCCCTGGACAGTGCAAGGACCCTCTCCTACCATCCTTTGTACAAAAACCCCATTGCAGGTGGAGGGGAGGGAGGTAAGGGGCAAGAACTCCTCTGCAGATGGTATTGGCTCCTTGCCCAGTCTGCAGTGAACCCAGGAAGCAGAGGTTGTTCTCTCCAAAAAACAGCACAGCATGTGTGGAGTCAGGGGGCAAGCCAGAGAGAAGACCTCCTCCCAGTATTTCCACCAGCCCAGCAGTGGCACCCAGGCAGACCGAGGAGCAAAGTGTGGCCACCAGAAGGAAAAACCTCTCTCTTCCCATCCCTACCCACCTCCCTCAGCCATCAAGCTGGAATGCAAAGCTATCAGCCATCCCTTTGTTAGCTGGTTCTGGGAGCAGGTAGTGAGAGGCTGGGTTTCAGTGAGCCATCTCATCCTGGCTCTTCAACTCCCAAACTGCTGTGTCGGTAAAGGAGAGAAAAAGTCCCATCTAAGAGTTTGAAACTATAACAGTAGGTTTCACATTTTTAGAGAGAAGTGGGTTTGGATATTTTTACTGAATTTGCATGTGGTTTAGGTAGGAGCTAGAGCACTTTTCAGGAAATGTCAGATGCAGGTTCAATTTTTGTTTGAGCAGATTCAAGTCCACAACTTCTATCCTAGCACCAGTATGATTTATTTTACCAGGTTTCTAACTTAGCTTACAGCCAGCATTCCCTAAATATCTCCTTGGGACAGAGTAACTCTGAGAAGAAATATTCATGAATCACTAAGCCAAGTTAAGAGAGAAGAGATGCAAGAAACGCCCTGTAATTTGGGCGCTTGGCTGAATAGGAGGGTTCTAATTTCAGCTTTATGTTCTTAGCTGTTTGTGGACTTCCTTCTAGAAACTGTCTAATGTAAAATAAATGTGCATATCTAAGCAAAGGCTTCTGAAGATTGTATTTCAGATTAAAAAAGAGCTGCAAAAGGAAGAGACTGGATAACTGAAGGTACCCCTAGACCTCTGACTCACAAATAGATGAGAACAGACCAAATGTATGGGACATGCTGAAAAACTGTGTCATGCTGGAAAACTGTACACATATCTACCCCTATTTTGAGATGAGATGTATGTACAGAAAAAAAATTCTGTAAGTAAGCTTGTATTCTGAGCTTATTGGCATGATGACCCTCAGAAGAATTAATCTATAAATCAAAGTGCCCTGGCGAGGTGAAATTCTGATAAAAAGCACAAGGTTACAGAGATTTTGTGTTATTGAACCACCATTTAGAACAGGGATAGTGAGATGTTCTGTGACTGGACTTTGGATACCAGACATAATGTATAGGGCCTACAGTAGAACTGCTTTATCTTGATCTTGCCTAGTCAACAGTTGTGCTTCCCAATTATAGACTGGTGTCTTCCAATAGGAGAACTGCGTCCACATGAAACAATTGTCACCAGCAGTGGTAGCTGTCCAGACAGCTGGAAGTTTTGATAATCGCCCATATTCCTGCCTAGAAAACAGATCAGCTTGATTTGAAAATCTTCAAGTGCAGCTGATGGATTTAAAGGTTTTCCAACTAGATAGCCTTCTTGCCTCCATAAAAAAAGGCCCCTTAGCAGAACTGGAGAACAATGGCAAACCAGTGTGGGGAAGCATAATGAACATTGTATAGCATTTCACTACTCTTGTGGCAGGCAGATGGCCCCTTTACTCTTTTCATCTGAGTTTGAACAAGACCTCTGGAATGCCAGGATCTGAAAGCAGCTTGCTGGTGTTCAAAAGGAAAAGATGAAAATAAAGTACCTCAGAGGCATTTAATGATTAGCTTGTGTTGGCACTGCCAACCATGGCAGCAGATTGGATTTCCAATATTAATGCCAATGTTTAATGACAATATTGCAGTCTTTAATCTGAAATAAATGGAGTTGATGTATTTGAACAAGATGAAAGGAAAATAAGAGGATGGGTTTTGACAACTCCATTCTAGACAGCGTTGGCATAAAACTCTTCTCCATCCTGTCCAGCATGCCATCTTTTTTAAAACAATCTATGCTGTAACCATGCTGCATTCAATACATCAGCATTGACTGAAAATGTAATCACTGGATGTGATACACAATTCAACAGACTGCAAAGAAGCTGTTCTATGATTTTTAAAAAGCCCACATATTTTCTGATTTAGCGTTCCCTCTATAAAAAACTGACTCCTTCCTTCTCACTCTGAGAAGTTACTTAGACTTACTGGGTTCTTTGGAGGAAATATTTCTATCTAAATCTGTCTACAGTCATCAGATGAATTCTGAGTATACACAAGGGAAGATTTTGTTCTGTGATGAATTTAAAATTTGACTGTGTTGACAGCAAGTTATGTCTGATCTCATTTACATCAGTGCATAACTCGGTTTGCTTCAACTAGCGCTGCTCTGGATTCACACCAGTGTATGTCTAAGGGAGTTTGACCTTGCTTTTCAGACATTTAGAGATAGTTGTTCTCAAATAATCTTTCTGCAGGCTACTCAAGTTTATTTTTTCCCTGCTGAATGATCACTCACTGCCAGCCAAGTCAACCCAACCCCTCCCAGGCAAGAAAGGTCAAAATTCTGTCCTCTTATTTGACTTCACCTATTGCCCAAAATTAAAGCTGAGATGTTTTCTCCCCCATATCTTTGTTTTCCTTCAACTAATGTGTCAAAAGCACCATCTGACTTCAGAGCTCCTCATCTACTGCTCAAAAATGGCACTATGTCTGGAATATGGTATATACACTGTATATGATATATAGGAAATTAAGTATTAGCATTGGCATATGAATAAATTTACCCTTACGAAAAAAAATCAGAGAAATTACTGAGATGCCATTTCATTTCATATCTCCTTTCCAATAAGAGGGAGAAAAAAGAATTTCAGTTCTTTCCTGCTAAACAAGCACATAGTTACATAAAACAAACATGTAAAAGTTGGACTTTTGAGATGTAGCAGTGAAACAAGACAACACCTGCCCTTGTAATTGTTTGTACACATATGGAATTAGAAAAAAAAAACAAACAAAACACAAACCCAGTAGAAAAGTGCCTAAGCTGATATATTTGTCTTGGATATAGGTAATTTTGTATCTGACTGGACAGAGTACCCCTTGCTTTTTTTCTGTTTAGCAAAGTTTTAACTTTCTGTCAATGATACTTACCCTAAGTCTGGCCCAATCAGGATAAAACTGTGTTGTAACGAAAGATAAAACCATGGCTATGCTCTTCCCGCTTCACAATTATGTCGGATGAGATAACCTTCTGGACAATAGCTTCTAAATACCTTTTAGTGTGAAATCATGTTTATCTTTCCATTGGTGCTTTGAACTGACAGATCACCCTGAAATTACCTAGAGACCAATCCTCTCCTGCTAAAACTGTCAGTTTCTTTCACTGAGTATCCTACTCTCTGGTCCTTCCTAACCTGTCTCTGGATCTGTTTCACTTGGATCAGTGTGGAGTAGATACAATATGCCACTGAAACCTTGGTTTCACTGCTGCTCTTCTAGAGAGAAGAAGGAGTTTCTCTAATTATCCTCTTTTAGCAATCATTTTTGATTACATGTGTTCTTACATTGTCTCCCCAATTTACTTTGTTTCTGAGCCAGTAGTTTAATCCTTTTGGTGCCACCATCCTACATCCTTGCCAGCCTGTTGCCATTGCAGGTGAGCTCCCTTGTGCTCTGGGGAGATATCGGGTTGCTGAAGACCTCAGCACTGATTTTGTGTTGCACTCTACTGCCATGTGCCATCAGTTAACTACCTCCACATCCTCTATGACCTGGCTGCAGAGGTAAAGACCAGACAAGCAAAACCTGTGGTCAGCTTTTGAGGCACAATGTTGCCTAACCCACCATGGTGATGTATGTGTCTGGGATGCTCTCACTGCCACCGTACCAAGTCCCCTGATGAGTATGGTATGAGAGCTGCTAAGTGCCATTAATAGGCCATCTTTAAATATTTTTCCCAAAGTTGTGTCCAGAGCTTGCAAAGCCTTCACAGAAGCGAGCAATCCCACCCCACAGCAGAGGGGCTGGAACTTGGTTGAGGCACAACCCCTACCTGAAGAGGAAAGCAAGAAGAAGGGACCGGGGGCAGGGGGCATTGCAGAGAAGCTGTAATTTCTGCTTCTGCAGCCAGAAAGCTAGGAGGATGGGATGATGACCACCACTCCATTGCATCACCTGACAATAGTAGCCACAAGCCACACTGCCCCACAGTGACCCTGAAGGAAGAGCAGCAGCCATTCTAGCTCTCCTGTATTCTGTCAATTGCAAAGACAGCAGCAGTCACAAATGTTTTGCCTCTCTTCAACAGTTTGCTGCTCTGGCCAGCTACTTGCTTTGTCTGTTCCCAGAAGAGCTCTGGCTTGGGTATGAGGCTAAATTGGGCCATGTTTTACTGCTGATATATTTTTGATGTACTGGGGACCTGTAAAAATTCCTACCCAAAGCTAGATGAGTAAATTCTTGTGACAGGTAAAAAAAAAAGTTGTTTTTTCATGGCAGATTTATATATAGTGCTGAAAGCCACAGGAGCTTCACGGAGTAATGAACCTCCATGTATAGTCCTATCCTGTACCAGGGCATAGCACATTGCAGGAGCAAATGTGGCCTTATTTCATAATCTACCTGTTGAAAAGTAGATGTTTGTGAAAGGAAATAGGTTAAAAAAAAAAAAAGAGATTCTGTCACACTTCCAACTAGAGTCTTTTTGTTCTTTATGGATAAGCTCAAGCAATTCAGTTTCAAAGTACCACTCCCCAATCTGTCCTATAAATCAGGTGAACTCCCTCAATTCAGTGAGCCTGTGAAAGAAACACCCCGTCGAATAACAAGTTGCTGTTGTAGGAAGTGTGCATCAGACAACACTCCATTTTCACCGCCCAGGAGCATCTAGGTCAAGTGTTTTGAGTGGGGGAGGTAATCATGCTGCCTAGTTTTAAGCCTCCAGTTTAGGAGCTTATATTGAAGGGCTGCTCTACCTCAACAGGCAAAGGAGAGAGAGATGGGCTCTTCCAGCCAGCAATCCCAAGTATATGTCTCAGTCAGGTACAATAGATCATCTTCTGAAAGAACTCATTCTGTTCACTGCCTATACAGAAAACTTAGGTTGATGTTTAAAACAGACCAGATGAGTCCTAAAATGTTCTGTTTCTCTATTCAGGGAGCTGTGGGGAGTTGAGTCCAATCTAGGCTTCTAAAATAAGCTCCTGAATTTGGTGGCTGAGGTTAGGCAACATGCCTAACATATCTTCACCTAGATATCCCTGTTCTGAGAACCTGTTTATATTCTTTTCACTACATACAGTAATAGGGTGCCAGCTATCAAGAAAGCTTGAGGAAAGCTTGGCAGTGATGGGGTTGATTGATTGCTGCTACACCTTCACATCAACCAAAATAAAGCTTCCTAGAAATTCTTTTAAGGTCAGTCTTGTAAGCAGTACCAAACAGAAAGCCCTTTTCCCCATTTCTCATTGCGAGAATTGTCACAAGCATATGTGGTTACCAGGCTCTTCTGCAGTGTTCCTGTAACACTCCAGGACCAACACATTGCCATTCTGCCTGCTCACAGCAATCCCTGTCTCAAGGAAAAGGCAGAGTAGTAATACTTAATGCAGATGATTAAAGGCTATAAACTGTTGTTTTGCTTACAAATAGGAGACATTAAATTTTGTAAATATTTTTGTCTGTTGGTGACTGTAGCTCTTATTTCCTGGCTCTTCATTCTCTATATGGGCACAAATGGAGATGAACGAATGAAGATGATCAGTGAATCAAATGATAAAACATAGAGAAGGTCAAAGCAGTACCATTTATTGCCATCATCTCTCAGAGAATATATGAGGCATTAAAATTCTGATCCTGTACCATATTCTAGTCACAAAGATTTTAACGAGCACAAGTAATGGCATCAAATGAATCTTATCTAATGACACTAGCAATAACGAGAACAAGAAGAGGTGCACACACAACCTCTTTGGGTATGATCCTAAGTAGGTGTTTTATAGTCCGTCTCAGAAAGTGGGGGCTGTGGCAACATATTAAGGAATGCACAACACAGCCAAGCTGATTAGTCATTACTTATTGCACAACAACTGGTGTTGATTGCTGCTGCTAGGTATCTGATGCACTGTTATCCTGTGCTACTCCCTTTTTTCCCCACCATGATCATGAAATTTGTGTTGACAGATAATGAAAGCTGCTGTAGATAATACAAAGAAAGCTAAGTGTAAATTTCAACCATGAATCTGCAATTACTTCAGGAGAATAGAGTAAACAATGCAGCTGACAAGACTCATATCTATCAGCTCTTGTTTAATGATATCATTTTGTACAGTATGGGGTTGCCACCAAGAAATATGCTTGAGCTAGGCATCTCATCTGTCTGCAGGCATCAAATAAAGGATGAAATAAATGCTTTTAATTTTATAGAATCTGGAGGATGGAGGGCAGAGTAATTCTATGCAGAATTGACTGGTAAAAGTTCAAAATTCCTCTTTGCAGGCTCCCTTCCCCAGATCCTCTAGAAAATATGACAGAGATTAGTAAGGCAAAGACTGGGCTGCACATTTAATTGCCTGGCTCTGGCAGAAGCAGAAATAATTGCAAAAGACTGTAAGAATGTATTAAAGTTTCCATCTCCTCACTAAAGCCCAAACAAGTTGTATTTTTATCATCAGCAATAATCAAAGTGTAGTTTAGTTTACTACAAGCCTGCCCTGACTTGGCTGGCATATTATTTGCCCTCCTGAACATACAACTGCTTGTGGAAACTACCTGAATACAACCAATGGTTTGCAAATCTTAATTTGCCCGTCTTAAAAATCAGGCCAAACTGTCACTTACAGACCTAGATTACTCTGTTTAAATTGCATTGCACTAGAAGTTAGCCCTAGCTGGAACACTTTCAAATAGTGTTTTTTGCTTTTCTGTCTGCCATGCTGGCACTAGTGCCAGCTGCAGGCAGAAAGGGGCAATAAGCTCTCAGAGGCAGCAAAAGCCTTTGGCTGCATTGTCAACTTTGCCTACACTGAAGAGGCTGCTGCTGTGCCTCAAGGATGGATCAGACCACTTGGGTCAAGACCTGCTGCCATAGGGGACAGTCCTTCCTTCTCCCCATCTTGCCACCAGGGCAGGAGTAGAGCGAGCCCAGGTCTCCCCTTGCATCTGTGCAATTCAGTGGGTGAATCTATTTATGTATGTGATCATTACTGACTCCTTTAAGTGATAACATGGCAGGCAAACTCATTTATAATACCAAATTCCAAAGTCAGTCTCTTTTGTTCTCAATTGTGTCATTAAGACATTCTACCAACTAGAAGCTCTTGAGTTATGACCCTTGCATCTACTCTATATTCTTGCCTTGTGTCATGAAGGATTCAGCCAGTTGGGACTGAACCTGTGAGCTTTGGGGTTTAAGGCAAGAGCTCTTATTACTTGCCAAACTCAAGCTGGTTGGTCAAAACTAAGCCAAATTTATCCTTCTTTGGCCAAAGAAATACCAGAAGTGTATGTGAAGTGGAAAAGTTGTCAAGAAATCCTTTGAAAATGCAATGGGGAACCTACCCAGTTATCATCAATAAATAATTTTGAAAGTACTGTGTGTAATAGGAGCCATTAAAAGTCAGCATTTACCTCCAGTGGTGGAATCTGATATACTACACTACATTTTCTGCAATGGGAATGCTGGACTATCTCTGTACTACAGGCTGACATTGACTACTTCATGGCCACCAGTAAAAAGCTAGTCCTGAAGTGGTGAAATGTTACCTACAGTATTGATTTTCTTTATGTCAGCCAGTGGTGACAATGGTGTCATTGCTATCCTTCTTCCTGGGAGCTGGTGAAATGCTGTTCAGTGAAGGAGCTGGGGGTGCCATAAGCACCTTCTGCTGCCAGTCACTGCCAACTTACTCTTTCCAAGACGGGTGCGATACTGCAGATGGTGAAACGAAGGAGCCTCATCCAGAAACACAGCTGCAGGCACAGACAACGCTTTCCATGCTCACTTTTAGCAAGAAAAGTTATCTCAGACACTATGGTTTACCACTGAATTCAGCATGGGACCTGGCTAGTTTGCTTGTCCTGTAAACTTGAGTGCTGCCTCTGGCACAGCCAAATCCTCAGAAAAGCCGTGACTGAAAATACACAGAAGTGCTGAAAGCTACAGTGTCTGCTGACACTGCTTCTATATTGTTTGCATGATGCACGGCACGACCATGATCACCATTTTAGTAGCACGATAATGATGAGTCTTGGTGAAATACAAGCTGCATGCATTCAGAGGACCTCTGTGCAAGGCTGTACTTGTGCTTAGTTCCTAACTGCAGCAGGTTCTCATGTCAACTGGAGTTTGTTGCCTAAATCACTGGTTCTCAAACAGGTCAGACAGTTTCAACTTTCTTTTTCCTACACCACACCTGAAGTCGGAGGGAGTTCATAAGTTTAAAACATTTTACTATATAATGTCATTCTACATACCAACTGATAACCCCTCAGCAGAGCCACAAATTGGGAACCTCTTGCCAAAGTTTTACTGAGAATATGCTTTGTAGTGGCATGCTAGTACAGAAAGAAGAGGAAAAGGAGAAGACAGTGGGACAGTGCTCAGCTCCCACCTCTGAAGTATTGATGATGGACACACATATCCCTCTCTTACTTAACCACCACAGACTCACAGACATCAGTAGGACTGTTTGTGAGTGGACCTTCACTGACCCTTTGAAGCAATTTGGATAGGGCTCTCTGTTACACATTAAAGATTGATGTCTCTTAAAAAAAAAAAAAAACACTAAAGCTATGTGGTTATTCAACCTCTACCAGGATACAGATAACAATGAGAACAATAGTAACCTTTCAAAGGCAAGGAATTGCCAAAGATGAGGTAGGGAGTTTAATGGGCAGAGCTGCAATGTAGCCAATCTCATGGCATTCAGGCATTGGCCATTAAAAGTCTAGTTCCCTTGGGTTGCTTTATACTAGACTGCAGGTGTAAAAGGAGCAGGAAGTCACTCATTCATCTTTTCTTTGGAGATGAAAATTCTCCCTACATAGGAGATACGGGTTGTCATGAGACAAGGTTGTATAACCTCATGAGGCAAGGCTGAAGAAATTAGATGTGTGCCAGCTATGTCAGTGTAGTGCAAAGCTCCCAGAGATCCTTTGTCCAATTTATGAGAGCCCTGAAGATGTCTGAGTTTAGGCAGAGGTTCTCCTATTACTAGCCAGCCAGGAATTTGAAGGTCACAAGACCACTGTAGTGATTCCTCTTGCCTGCAAAAGTCACTCTCCCTTTTTATGCCTTTAATTTGACTACAGCAGAAGGTTTCAACTCAGGCGTGTTTTTTGCTTTGCCTAGCCCAGGGAGGGCAGATACATTAAGGTTGGACAATATCTGATTCAAACTTCTAAGGCAATGAGTACTGCATGTAAAATTTTAAGACTGCACACAAGTCTGCCTTGTGCTTTCATGTGACTGTATTACATACATTTATTGAAATTCAATTTGTAGTTAGGGAACAAGAGGAGTTTTTTAAAGCAGTTTATTGCTGCAGGTAATAGAAAAGGCATAAATCTGCTAATGCTGAAGTTTCTGGCCACTGATACTCTGAGCAGTTGTTACTAGGGAAGTTTCACCAACCATGGGAAATCTCAGACAAATGCCATGAAACATTTTGTTTCACACATACGCTGAGTCATTGGGAAAAAAAAAAAAAAGTTAAATCATGATAGTTTTTTCTAATTTTATCTTTCTGAAAATTTGGAAAGTCACGAGACCACATGTTTGCATAGTGTAGTACAAATAAAAGAGGTTAGGGAGACATTTTTGAGGCCTTTTACTTATAGTGGAAAGTTCCTTAGCAGATATTTTCCTGTAAATATCCCAGACCAGTAATAAAAGAATTTCCCTTCTGTAAAAGAGCTGCCTCTGAATAGAGCATAACAGTGCTGTTGCTACGTGCAGCTGTAGTTCTTTGTAGTTAGCAGACAAAGTATTGCTTCCAAAGTAGCTGGCAGTGGTTGTCCTCTACCCATAGGGAGCTAGCAAAGGTTCAATCCTAGTAAACGGTGATGAGACTTCCCACTTCTTTTTTCTCAGTGCATGAGAAGATGGTCCCTGACGTGCACTAGGCATGGTAGTGCCTTGATGGTACAGGTGCACTACTGGTCTAAAGCTCAGGAAAGAAGAGTCCTCCGTCTTTCATGGCGCTTGGAGTGAGGAGCAGGCAAAGATTTCTATAAAGGAGTGCAGCA
This sequence comes from Anabacerthia variegaticeps, assembly GCA_035583185.1. Lineage (NCBI taxonomy): Eukaryota > Metazoa > Chordata > Aves > Passeriformes > Furnariidae > Anabacerthia > Anabacerthia variegaticeps. The sequence continues at coordinate 52,022,623 of JAWWEW010000001.1, forward strand.
TGACCCCATCCTTGGAGGGCAATGAGTAGCAGTTTTATACTCAATAGACAATATGTCCAAGGGCAATACAACAAAAATAGACACAAAAGGAGGGTCTCGGTTTGTGAACTTTTGGATAAAAAAAGCCCTGGTGTCGATAGGGAAACTGAGTCCCTCTTCCTCACACCATGCAAAGTTATATAAAGGAATTAGAGTAAAAGTCTCCCACTGCTGAGTGACAGAGCCACTGAACCACCCACCACAGACCAACTGAGAACTTGGCACAACTGTGCTGACAGACTTTAAAGAGCTTCTGTCCACAACAGCTGAGTTTCTAACATCAGTGACAGGGAAGAAGGAGGCTGTGGCTAATGGAGGACAATCCTGAACTTCTTGGGGCCTTGGAAGTGTCATTCTCATGCCTACCCATTGCTGCATTCCCTGATTCATTGGATGCCTTGAAAATGTACTCATGTGTAAGGAGAAATTATGTTGTATCTCTGCTTGATCTAATCTCCTGCCTTCCTCCAGAATGTGCTCACCTAAGTGTTGACCCACTTCCTCGCAGTGAGTGACTTGTGTGCTATTTGGTGGAGCTCCACCACACTTGTTGTATCTACGGGGAGCCAGCCACCCTCAGCTCCCTTTTCAGTCCCACTGTACTCACTGATCATGGAGAAAGTGACTTTTGGGGGACACACCAGAGCTCATGGCTTGTTTGTAATCAAGTCAAAGGAGAAGGTGCTTGTGAAATATGTAGTAAACCCATCCTGCTGTGTTCCTTATGTTCTCACTGTGGTCTCTTACCTTATTCCTCCTCTCCATCTTCCCTTCTTCACCTTGTGGTTGCATCCTCTCCCTAGTTAACTTGTCAGTTCTTTAAGATGGGGATAATCTTTCCTAAATACTGTACTTACTCAGCATGACAGAAGCTTGAGAAACTCTGGCCTCTCCTGTAATGAATGTAATATATAATAATAACAAGATGTCATTGAAAAATGAGCCTGGCACTGTGCAGAGTAATTGAGAATAATGTCAGTTTTTAACAGGAACACTACTTTTTTTGCTCAATGATATATAAATTTTCTCATAAACAAGGGTTATAAAAATTTTCAGATTTGCAAATTCCCCCCTTCATTTATGTCACCACTCCTTTTCTTCTTCATTTCATTATTTGTTATATTTTTCCCTGCTTTCTACTCTAACATGTGAAAGGGGTAAAATTCAAATTCCAAGATAGATTTGAGGGTTTAAACTTCATAAAAAGGCAGAAAATACCAAAATTCCTCTTTTCTAAACATTTGCTTTAATATAATTTTTCAATAAAAGTGCTGTAAGTGAAATGTTTGCACAAATTGTAACAAAACATATTAATATTTATTGTGAATAAATGTCCCTTTTTCCCCATTCTCATCCCTCCCTAATAGCCATCTATTTTCTTTTTCTCTCTTTTCCTTTTTCCCTGCATCTTCTTATCTCTCTTGCTTTCACCTGTACATGCAAACACTCACTAACACAAATATTTTGAGTGGTGCTTTGTCTCTGCACGGCAGAGAAGCTAAAGCTGAGCCTGGATTTTACATCTCTGTGTATTCTCCAAGCTCTTGTCCTGCCTTTGATATGTGCACAGCTACACAAAGGCTCATGGGAATATAAACATTCTCTTTTCATTTCTTTGGTATCTCATCCAATAAGAACAACAAAAAAAGATCTTTTTCTTTCTCTGCTTTTCCAGTGGTAGCAAAGAAGCCATTTTCTTTAGCTTGGCAAGTTTCAGAGGGAGAAAAAGACAGGGAAAATCCCTACTTACAAAAATAATACTATAAATTATTTTTATTATTACAATTTGTGATATTGAGTCAGTACCTAAGAGGCCTTCCTTAGGGATAGGGGCCCCTTTGTGCTCTGGAATGATACACAAAAGGACTCTGCTTCAAAGACCTTTTTTTCTTTTAAAGCATTTCTGATGCTGATTGGATGCTGATGAAAAGTGCTGGCTTGGCAGCAATAGAGAGGAAATTCTCCTGTTCATCTGCAGACAGCACAAATTCCCCTTTACCTCTGGCCTGCTGGCCATCAGTGGGGCCCTGAGAGCCAGTCGCAGTTTTCCAGTGGATCTTGGTACAAAGTTTTCTTTCCTTGGGGCATTAGGGTCGCTTGACCTTACATACACCAGCCAGAGCTCAAAGCAGACCTGGCACTGTCAGTAACCCAGAAAAGAGACTTGTGTGGATATGTGGGTACATCACTGTGTGTATGCATGAGGTGTGTTTCCTGATCCCACTGGTCTGTGTGCTTTGTTCCTATTGACTCATCTTCTTCATCCTCAGACTTCACGCTCTTCACACGTATCATACATGCCTATCAGTTTGCTAACTTTTCAAAATACTTTTAAACAATTTTAAATGCTCTATATCCTCTGCAGTTTGTTGGTTTAGTTTGTGTAACTCTAGTGAAGCCAACTCACCCAAGCCAGTTTACATTGATGGAGAATTTGCTCTTGTTTACACCAATGGAGAATTTGCACTTGAATTCCCTCTTAAGGGGGAATTCAACTTTGAACCTCAACATGCCAGAAGCCACCTTCTTGTAGGTGCAGAGTATGCGACAGAAGGGGGGCAGGAAAAGTCTCTGAGGAATGAGAGAGGAGAAGGCTTCTTCTCTATCACCTTTGGACACCTTGACAGGAAAGCTGAAGCATGTCTTCCTTCCTTTCCACACCCCTGCCTCAGGATTCACACTGATAAGCTGGCTTAGTGAAGCTGGTTCCAATACAGTGTGGGTCACTGAGCAACTATATCTCTATCATGCAGAGGGAGTGCACCTCAACTTCAGCATCTTGCCCTTAAAACTAGGACTAAACTTGCATTTACAAGCATCAAAGTAATATCCAGCAGAATTAAAAATAAAATTGTATGAGTAATTTTTTTCCCTTCAATAGCCACTTTTACTCTCAATCTTTCTGTGCCCAAGATTTCTTTTGTTTGCATTCCCCTGCTCTGAGTAACCCGAACAATTTAGCTTCTGGTAGTACTAAGTGTTTTTTAAGTGGAAATTAGGAGCTCAAATTCAGCAGCCATTCATTAATTTCAAAGAAATGTAATGTGGTTTTTAATATATGCTGTGTTTTTTATAATGGGTGCACTTTTAGGAATTGAAAGTGTTAAATAAATTAGACGGTCCAGTGAATCTTTTCCAGCCCAGTGTGTTGCTGGGATTTGGACCTGGTCCACTGCATTTCTTTGAAGCTCTTACCGCTTTTATATTTTGTTTTCTAATAGCCTAGTCAAGACAAAGAACATTTCCTTCAGAGCTTCTAGTCAGCTCTGCATTTCACTTGGCTTCTATTTGATTTTTGGACTGTTTCTAATTGATTTCCATTAATAAGGTAAAAACTCTGGTTGGCTTTTTTATTTTCTTTTCCCTGGTGAAAAAAGAAACAAGTAATATGAAACATAAAGTTTATTTGGAGTATATCCAAACAGTTAACTCCTTTTAGTTTATCCCCAGTAGAGGTTCCTTTGGGGATGCACTATCATTTCATCAGCAGTTTCTCTTCTGCTTCTGTATTTCTCCAATTAAAACTCATTTCACAGAGTGAACTTTGTTGCCTATTCCTGCTAGAATCCCACACTCCACGGGTATAACACTCCAGGGTTATACCATGAACGGAAAGTTTGCTGTATTTTGCATTCCGAGCACATTTTCTCCTTCCTGTAAGTCATGCATGTATGTATTTATTTGCAACTTAGCCTATGCTAATTTCCAGCTATTTACATAGCCATAGAATCTTAATTTTATTCTTGTTACCATATTATCCTTTTTTCTTGACTGACTAGAGGGAGAAAACCAGAAAGGAGACAGGATCAAAACTGTTGTTTATCAGCAAAACTCAATTAGAGCAAATGATGAGACATGATGTAATAAAAAATGATTGCAAACATTGTGTCCTGTTACTTAGTATATGTTTTTAAGTTGTTGTGCACTTTCGTGCTTTAAAGGTTATCTTAGTAAATATTTCTGACCTAGCATCTTGAGTTAGCACTTGCAACAGATAGATTTGCTGCAGTTTTATTCCTGCTTTCCTCAAGGCCCACTAGAGAAGAACCAGGTTTATAAGGATAAATACATTTAGATAGAATCAATTTTCTTCTCCATGCATGAAATTCTATCTCTGGTTCTGGTAGTATTAGGTTATAGCCATCCCCTGGATTATTCCCATCTTAACCTCTGAATTATGTGAGACAGGTCTAGTGTACAGAAGAAAATCATATTTCCCTCAACAAACAATATATTTTCTTGAGTATGGGCATTTGAATGCATTCTCACTGCAGTGGTGTACCATATTTTTTTTTTGTTTAGCAGACTGCCTAATCCAATTTCCCCGCAGTGCCAATGCAGGCAAACTCCATGCCAGAGCTGTGCGGTGTGCAGAGTGGCAAGAACTCATCAGGCAGAGAGAGTGGCTTGTCTGCTGCTGTGACACTTCCTCATCACTGGAAAGTGAACATGGCAGTCCTTGCAGACACAGGGACAAATCCTTCCCCACCGCACAGTGCAGTGTCAATCCCCCAGTGTCAATGTCCTCTTTGAGGAGCCCCAGGTCAGCGGCTGTGAGTTCCTCTGCTTCAGGCAAACACTTTCACTGCCTTTTCTGATCCCTTGGAAGGGATTTGTTGCTTGCCTGCGCTTATGCTGGAAGATCATTTGGCAGCAGCACAACACCATCAGCAGCTCACTTGTGAGTGCCCTCCATGCCTTTCTTGGAAACAGCAGGAGCTGGGAGAGGAACAGATTTCACCCACACTGGCACAGTGTGTCCAACCTGGCAGCCTGTTCATCACTGACCTACTTCCCCAACAATGGACACTTATACTCATGAAGCCTGGGTGTTGTAGATCTTTACTAGCTTACCAGGAAAGTTTGCTTAGTTCATGGAGATGTTAAGCTGAAAAATAATGTGAACATCAAGCAACAGCTCTCCTGGTTATGTACTCGAGGACCATCCTGGCTGACACTAGACATGTACAGCTGTCACTTGCGTTGCCACCCACCATTTGGTGGAGCGTGCCAAGTAGCCATGCCAGCCCTGGTGAGGCTGCAACATGCCTTCTCTCAATATGCATCAGGGCGAAGTCTTTCCCTCTCTCCAGTATTACCTGCTGCTTTCCTCCTGATCACCAAAAACCTTCCTGCACTGACCTTGTGCTCCCTGCTGAAGTCCCTCATTTGTCCAATGTTAATACTGTGTGTTAGTGGAGGTTCTCACTTCTCTGTTTTATTTTCCAGAGTGATTTAATTTTATTTTTTTTAATGCTACTTGTAATTTCATGTTTATAATGTTTTTATAGCCTTTGTGATGTAGCATTTCACTGTGACCTCACAGCAAGCCTGTGTGTGCTTTTCCCCATTGTGATTAATTATTTTAATAGAGGCAAGAGAAAAAAATGGGGGATTTGTGGATAGTGGTTTTCCTTGCTTGGTATAGGGAATCATTTCATTGTGGGTCATTAACACTCACTGTAGCATAACTCAGTAACAATGTGGAAAAAGAAGTCATGTGCCTGTGGGTTGTGTGTAGTGAAATTACAAGCCATGTCCAAATCTCTGAGTCACCTCTGCTGCTTCTCAACACAGTTGGGTCCAGGCAGGAAGCACTGACTGAGCAAATACAGTGCTTAAAACCATCTGCTCCAGACCTCTCACTGGGTGCTCCTTGAAAAACTATCAATTTTCAAGGGTAGGTTTAATGAGTGGGCTGAGAAAAGCACATATTTCCCTCCTCACCTAACACTTCTTGACTGTGGATGCTTGTTTTATACAACACGGCTAGGGAGCAATTTTTTGCTGATGCCTGTTGTGCCTGCATCCAGCCCCGGCTTGTCATTGTCCACACTGATGGAGTAATTTCCAGATACAAACTTCACTGATGTCTTTGTTACCTCATGGTTTGATAGCTGCAATGATCTGTAGCTTCAGAAAATATTTTGACCATCCCTAGACTACCTGCTACGGTTGCCTGTGTTAAATGTTACTGCTACGGAGGTGACTATACTCAAGATGGAAGGATGCTCATAACAATCCTGAACTGCTGTGCTGTGGAGGCACTTACAGAGGGCCAAGTTTGGCTCTGAGTTACTCACACTGCTGACAGAATATTCATAGAAGCGTGTGGGTAGGAAAAAATCTGAATACAGAAACACTGTATAGATCAAGTAAATAATTATATCAGTCTAGAGATTGATCTGGTCATTAGGACTTTGTCGTAAAATATAATGCCATAGAACTTACACTCCAGGGTTCCTGTCATTCATCTTCACAATATTTCCTAAAGGAAACTGAACTCTTACTGAACAAAAAACTGGCATTGTTTTGTCAATGAAATAAAGATCTATTTTAAAATAAATAAAAAAAACCGACCAACCAAACAGCCACCAGATTTGATGCACAATGCTTTTATGAAATTTATTACTGTCACTTCTATTTCTTATCCACAAAGTGTCCATACTTGATATATGGACAAACTGCAGAGCTTTGCAACACTTTGGACTCCAGCAGCCACTTTTTTCAGCCACGTGCAACCTATCAGTAGCCAGTCTGGTGGCCCCCATGCCTGAAATCATGGCCATAAAATACCCAGCACTAAAAATGGGAGAGAGAGATGGACATGGGCATTTTAGTCTGTGATAATGAGGGAGCTTCAAAACGTTATCAGAAAACCTGGCTCAGGTGTGATCGCTAGACACCAAAGAGATACTAGCTCCTATATTCAGCCCAGGTTCTACAACAGTGGCACTGACTTCCAAAGGAGATCTAATTTTAGATCACTGGAGGCAAGGCTGAATGCACAAACAAAAACATCCTCCTACCAAACAGTATCTCTGATGAATATTGTAATGTTGGGTATGAAATTTAGCTGCTATATCCATACCAGATCTGTTAAATAGCTAGAAATTATTCATCTGTAATAACTAATGAGGAAAATAAGATAATTGCAGTCTTTTCTTGCAATAGGGCAGCTGTCTGGCAAAATATGCTAGACGAAACACCCTTACAGAACCATGTCAGTAACTTGCATGTTTAGTTCATTCACATTCCTAACCATGAATAAAAAGGAGAAATTAAATTACAGTCTTTAATTGTCTGTATAATTCTTCTTAATGAGTACATTCTGGAGTACCATTACGATGGTGTAGGTTTATGAAACAGAGATCTGTCTTCCCTTAATAATAAAGAAGAAGCGATACTGTAATACTGGTTAATTATTGGATACCCTTTCATTGTGAATTAAAGGTCTATGCAAATGCAAACTCAGAGAAGGAAAAAGATGTAACACTTAAAAGTACATATGTTATCAGAAAACTGAGAGGGTTAGGGGAAAAGGCCAGTAAGTGAAGGGAAAAAATGAGATGAAATGTTACAGAGGTATCTGTGGTAACAACAGATCCACTAGAGAAGATATCACACAAGAATCATGAAGGTAATGGGACTGCTCACCTGCTTAAAAAACCACTGAAGTGGTTTGCTGGGTCAGAGCAGAGTGTTCAGGCATGGCAGAGCCAAATTCATGGTTAGTGGAGCTGGAAGAATCTAAGTCAGTGAGACTCCTCAACTCTGTATAAAAACAGAGATGGGACTAAGTATGCTTGGAAGCTGAAAGCTAAAATTTTGTGAGATCTCAAGGGCACCTTTCCCTCCAGTTCATACAGGGTAGTCAATTGCCTTGACAATACTCTGCAGCTGCTGCCTAACTTCAGGCATGCAGAGAGTTGCATTGACTCCAGGTTTAAGTGTAAGCATCTTCATATTCTCACCTATGCATGCCTCCACAAAGTGGGTAGCCATGTGTTTTCATGCTGCCTCTCAGCTGACAAGGATTTCCCCCCATGTATCTGCAAACTTCCACTTAGTACTCTTTCAGACTCCACACAGAAGTGTCTTGGAGACAGGCTGAGAAACTGCTGAGGCTGTTGCTCATTAAATTCATCTATAGGGTTCATTGCTTCTGTGTTCTCACATCTTTGTCTCTTATTTTACACTTGGATGCAAGGTCTTTGAGATTAGAGCTGTTTGAGGCTCAAATGCAAGAAAAGCAATGGATTGAGTGCCTTGTTAATCTTGAGCCTAAGTGACTGTATGAAATGAATCAGTGAAGAATCACAATTTATTCCCAGACTTGTTTGAGATAATGCTTTAGACAAATACCTAAGCGCTTTATTAAGAACAAATCAGAAGTCAACAGGGTAGCAAAGATGCATGATTTCATAGAGAGAGGAAGAAGAGTTTCTTCTGTCCCTGTCTTAGATCTATGAATACTTTTTACCTACATATATCTTCGACACACAACCTGAGGTGGTAGCTCAGTGGTCTGCCCACACCAGCTTTCCATTAGCTCATAATGGCAAAACCAACAGGTTAATTTTCAAGGAGCTTCAGTACAGCCATAACCCTCATGAGTCCTAGGGCACCTCTGGGGTGGCTTGTCTCCAGTGGGATCTGTGCTGCCCAGTTTACATGTCATTGTCATCAGCACTCACTGAATTACGGCTGCACAGTGACACATCTACATCCTCTTCATCATTGCTGATTTATTGTTCCTTAGAGACAATGAGGGTACAGTAGGCAGACTTGGGGACCAGAGTGATCATGCAGAGAGTTACAGGAACAGAGGGGGACGTATCCTTGGGAAGGCCATCCTGAAGGTCAGAGTGCTATTTAAAGATGACACTGCAGCTCTGTGAAGACACTAAAGCTCACAGCTGGTTTCAAGCTCTGGCACTCAGCCTTTCTGAAAAGAATTTTTTTTTAACTCAGTCTCTTCTCACAAACAATGCAGTGTCCTACTCTTGCTTGAGGCTTTGCTTGGCAAGCTACCCTTGAACAGATCAAAGCTACTGTTTACAGGTATAAATTGTATAAATGGTATAATGAAGAAATCTGCATCATTTGTAGAAAAAAAGTTTTGGGACACTATTTAAAAAAAAAAAAAAAGGAAAAAAAAAGGAAGGGAAAAAAAAAAAAGGAGTGGCTTACTTATTGTTGAGCTGCTGGCTCAGAATTACTTCCAGAAGGGCATGTGTTCTTCACCTCACTTTGGTGAAGCAGCAGAATATTTTGCTGAAGTCTGAGCTGACTGCCTGCAGCTTTGGACCATTACTGAATTAGAGCCAATAAAGTGCATGTCCTCTTTTCTTTGCCTGCAAGTCAAATCCTAGTGGGGCTCAGTAGGACATCCAAGTAATCCCTGATTAAATTAGATTTCTCTGAGCAGAACTTTCAGAACGTAGTAGATGACACAAACCCACCCTCTGAACAATCAAATACTACTTCATAGCAAAATCATAGGCAGGAAAGAAAGTACTGTCATAGAGACTTGAGGAGCAAAAGGCACTACTATCAATTTTAACTTGCAAATTTTTCAGCCACGTTAGTAACTAGAAGGACTGGCTATCAGGAGGCAAGTAGTACAATTTGCAACCAGCATGTTACAAAGGCACCCCTACAAGCCCTGCTTTCTGATCAGCCTCCTTGCGTGCCCTGTACCAAAGCAGCACCCAGCTGCTTGCTGAAGCTTGCTAATGCTCAAAGGAAGCAGTTGATAGTGTTTATGTTCCACATTCTTCCATTGCTCAATATCCAAATATTTCACAATGTAGATCCAGTTTCAAAAGTTCATTTAAGAGAGAATTCTTGTTCCAAGCTGAGTTTCCTGTTGCAGCCTGAATCCCAAAGCAGGTCATGTGCAGCAGTTGGCTCATGACTCTCTGGAGATGCTGCACCACTGATTTTATAAACAATACATAGTAGAAAATGGATGAATATGTTTCTCATTTGAATAAATTAAATCTGGCAAATATAATTCCCTACAACAAGAATGCCCATTGCTCATCGTTTCCAGAGTATGCTGTGCAGCTTTCCCAGGGAGAACCCAGAGACAAATCTGTCTCTACACAAACAAAGCTCCCTTGCACGTCTGTTGGAGCAATGCCAGACAGAGAGGTGTTTGATCCTAGGGTCTGATTCCCCACAGACCAGAGGGCGAACTCTGACCTGAATAATGGAAAGCAGCCTTGGCTTCCGGCAGCCACAGTGCAAGCAAGGAGCCTCTGGTGTGGTAAAGATATAAAACTTCAGCACTGACAGGAGCTGCTGCCTGGTTTGTCTGGTATGCAAGAGGGAGGTGATTGCTGCCACACTTGTGACAGTTCAGGGCAAGTTTGAGTCACGGCTCCTTGTGGGAAAACCAAATTAATTCCTTCCAGGGGCACTCCCTGGCAGCATCAGGAGGCATGCAGGGAGACCCAGTCAGAGTGTGTGTTTACACATGTACATACATCCCTGAACACGCTTTGCTGGATCTGAGCTTCTGCTCAGTGTTGCACTCAAATGTTGCTCCTGTTAGCAGGGACAGTCTCAAGGACTCAGTGTGGTAAATGCTCTTATTGGCCCAAGTTACAAGTAAATCACAGTTCAAAGGGCTGTATTGAAACCCCTTTCTGGGACATGAACATACCAGTCTAAAAGAACTAGCAAACACAGCCATTTCTCCAGTACCTGACAGTGGCTGTGGAGGTACCCAAGTGCAGCATAAGCCATTTGACAGTCACACTTTGAAAGAGCATGGTCACTCTTGCCTTTTGCAAGACTCTTCTAAGTGCTTAAAGTGAAGCAGAATGTAAATTATTTTTTTTTGTTACTACCTAGTCAAAATTAAAATGTATTTTACTGTCCTATACTCTAGGCTTCGTGCTCCAGTTCAGTCCCATCTGTGCTCCCCTCCGCCCACTTTGCTTTGTTCCCAGGAGATGAGCAACTTGTTCCCTGTCAATGTGCCTCACTGTCTTCAGGTCTGAACATTTTCCAGGACTGTGAAAGTTGTGAAATCTCTGCAGGCTGTGAACAGATCCAAGCCTCCCACATCCATGGACAGTACACGTGGGTGACACCAACAGATCATGTCAATGGAGGTGCCTTGCAGCAAATCCAGAGACACTTGTTCCTCTACCCACTCCTTGGATTTAATTTTAGTTTCCTGGCTTTAGCTTGCTTCACCATCAGTATGTGAGTGCACTACCTTGCCTTAAAAGAGCTATTTCATAGAATCATAGAATGGCCTAGATTGGAAGGGACCTTAAAGATCATTTGGTTTCAATCCTCCTTGCCATGGGCAGGGACACCTTTCACCAGAGCGGATTGTTCAGAGCTCCATCCAACTCAGCCTTAAACACTTACAGGGATGTGGCATCCGCAGCTTCTCTGGGCAACCTCTTCCATTGCCTCACCATCCTCAAAGTAAAGAATTTTTACCTAATAACCAGTCTAAACCTCTCTTTCAATTTGAAGCCACCACCCCTTGTCCTGTCACTACATGCTCTTGTAAAATGTCCCTCTCCATCTTTCTTGTAGACTCACTTCAGCTACTGGAAGGTCACAATCATGTCATCCTAAAGCCTTCTCTTTTCCAGGGTGAACAAACTCAGTTCTCTCAGCTTTTCATCACAGAAAAGGTGCTCCAACTCTCTGACCAATTTGGTGGCCCTCCTTTGGACTCACTGTAACAGGTCTTATGTCCTACTTGTGCTGGGGACCCCAGAGCTGGAGGCAGTGTTCCTAATGTAAACAATGGGGACATTTATGCTTCTTATCAGACTTTTTTTATGGTCTTTTAAGTTTTTCACCTGAGGAGGAAGATTGTGATGTTTCCAAGTCTGAATTTAACATTGAAAAGAGTGGCTAGTATTAAAAAATGTTCATCTGAAGCTTGCACATGGGTGTGCTGTGATTAACCCTGCCCTGGTTTTCTGGGGAGCTTGGATGAACGTGTCAGTGACGGAACTCCAGTTACCAAGTGGAAGTTTTTCCTGAAACAAATGGGTCTAAGGGAGGTCAAAAAGAGGGTGAAGTCCTACAGCAGCCTTGTGTCCACCAAAGTCCCTTCTATTACTAGAAGTGCCATTCCTGCCTCTCTCCTGACTTGCCCAGGACTGCTTGTGCAATCACAGCTTTTTCTATGTTCTCTCTGACCTTGTGACCAGCTTTAGTGGGCAGAAACCTGGAGCCAGCATTGGGCAGGGTGGAAGGCTGCCTCTTCTGATGACAGACTGCTCTGAAAGCAGCTGAAATCTCTTATGGAATGGTGCAGCAGTCTCAACAGCTCCTACATCTTTCTTCTTAATTTTCTATTTTTAAACCACTGATACAGCCTTTTGTGTGTGTACCTGTCTGTGGGGTTGTGTGTGTGGAGGAAAGGGGTCCTAACTGCATGTTTTGTGCATGCACAAACACACACACATATGTGGACACCCTTGATACTAGTCATGCCTCAGGACACATCTGTTCACCCCTGTGAGCCCAGCTTATCTCTTACTTCCATGAACATGAATCCAAAGCAATTCCACCCATATACTGTGACTTCAAATAAGCTGCAGAAGGTTGAACTGGGCAAAACCAGACTCAGTGGGTGTTTGTTTTTTGAAGATTGTCTGAAATAGAATAAGTCTTTAATCTTTTAACAACGCAGCTTTTGGCCTTTGAACACTGCAGCCTGTGCAAATGTACCAGATCCACTGGGAAATCTAACTTGCAACAATTTTGCACCGTTTCCCAGTGTTATTTATTCAGGCATTGAATGATATAGACTTAGGGAATGAAAAAAATAGAAGAATATCCCAGTTAGCATGGCCTGTTGCCTTCTTGTTCTAGAGAAAGCTCTTGCTTACACAGAACGGTGTTAACACGGCCTTTTGACTCACAGGCCTATGGAAAGCCTCTTCTGTCTTTCCCAGGAGGTGTCACTATGAAGTATCACTACATTGCCATACAGTTCGCAGGCATACAAAGCCTGACTTATAGATGGAACTGACTGCCAGTGACCTGGCATGTAAGTTTTCTTTAGCTTTCTTTCTTTCTGAAAGCATGGCTGAGAGTTGAAAACTCCTAAATATTTATCTTGCATCTTGGCTTACTTGGATTTGCAGTTCAGATGGATTTCGCATATCCAGCAGTGTCTTAATGCTGGAGAAGATCTCTGATTATTTAAGAGAAAAGGAGAGGACTTCTCGGTATCTGAGACAGCATGCAAAAACCCCACAAAGGATTGCAAGAACAATCCTGTACTACAGTTGTTTTACTGGAATCTCTAACTCTCTTTCCCATTCTTCCTACTGATTTGGTATTGGACTTCATCTCTCTGCTTCCCCATTACCTTAATGTTTCTTGAAACCAGGAGTGCTACAAGCTGTTTCTCATCACGTGTCAGTGAACTGCAAAATAGGACGACGACTGTGGTTGAGATACCAACTTGCCCAAGTGGTTGCCAGCAATAATGTCTTTGGGTCTGCATCTGCAACACTTATGAGAAACATTGCTCAGCAAAAGACATTGTCCTCCAGGGAGACCTGAGTACCCTTTCCAGTGCTGAACAAGGGACCTACTATCCTGCACACAAAAGAACAACGATTTGCCTCTCAGCTTCATTTTCCTTCCTATAAGCCTACTGAGGGAAAGTTCTGTTTTATTTGAATACAGCATTGTTTATTTATAATTTTGTTCTAGTTGTGTGACAGATTCAGCATGTGTCACCCAGCAGGGGAACAGTAGTAGGCTGGAGAGTTAACAAATGCACTGCAGTGAAGCCAGATGGCCTGTTTTCATAAGGAGCCTCTGAAAGATGCTCTGCTGCATAGATTTCTTTTTCTTTTCCTTCCTTTGGTGCCCAAAATTCACTAGAGCAGTGTTACTGCATATTAACTCACCTGCCAAAGCATTATGGACCTGAGCTCCACCCTGCATCTTGTCTAACACCCCCTGAGAACCAAAAAATAAATGCCCTGCTCTACTGAATCAGCCCATCACCTTTCTACAGAAACAAAGTCAATAAATAAAAGGCTCCCAAACACCTTCTGTTTCAGCGTACTGTGGGTACTGAGGTGAGGGTGAGGTGCCTGTGTCCACCACATGATCTACGGATGCCTACATTTTAGCAGGGGCACAACCAACTCCCTCTCTCTGCAGCCAACCAGTGCAGAGCACAGCCCTAGCTGTCCAGAGGGTCCTGCCTGATTGCCCCCCTGTCAAAACATCAATGCATGTCAAGGGAACTCGCTCAGTGCTTAGCTCCTGGGAAGCAGCTGACTTAAAAGCAATCTCAGGCCATGTACTAGTGCAGAAGATGTTTGCTGGAAGAGTATGTAGTTGTGCTTACATTTTCCCCAAAGGACCATTCCCCTGAGGAGCCAGAAAGTTTCCTTTCTTTTTCAGGACATCATTAAAGAATGTTTCATCTCCTTCCTTATTTTATCATTTGTTCCTCCTTCCAGTTCCCCACTGGGATGTTTTCCAGTTTCACAGAGCTGCATATAGTTTCCTTTGGAAGCTGTTAATACCAATTTCAAGCCCTAGCCTTGACTTAAAAGAGATCAGAAAGAGTCTCTTTCACTAACACTTTTCAGGCTCATGAAAAATGGGCCGAGATATGAGTTGATTAGGTGTTTGCAGCATCAGTACATCAGAGAGCTTGGTAACAAAAAAGAGAAAAAGATGGGCAACCTAACTGTTATTATACATGATATCACAGCATTTACTTTGATCAGCACAGAAAATGTTGACATTTGAACAGGAATTATATTAGAGAAGGCATGTTTTTCTCTGCTCAGCTTTGAATTGCCTGTCTGAATGCAAAGGGTTAAATAAAAGAAGGCTATAAGCGTCTTTTTAAAGAACTAAACAGCTAAGGACAAGTAATTTATTATACAGATAAGGCAGTATTAATTGCATGGGTTTGAGGAAGACTTCATTATCTTAGTCCCATCTCTGCTCCAGGGGAGAAACTATCCACCCACCCAGCTATCCTCAGTCAGCCTAGAAGGTGTTATTCCTCCCAAGGCTAGACATAGCCAGCTAAAACTGAAATTACCATGAAAAGGGAGTTTTGAGGTGGGTCAAAGGGGGCTGCCCAGAGTAGATGGTGGAGATCCCGAAACACAGAACAACAAAGAGTTGCAGGAATGGCTTCAACATGATGCTGAGATACCAGAGTTAACTTTAAAGGAGTTAGTGGACACTTAAAATAGGCAATCCAGAAATGGAAATAGCTATCTGTATCAAAGATTACCAGTGTGGTGTCAGCTCAGGGTCTTGTAGGGTATCACACTCTGCAGAGCACAAACACTACAGGCTCTATGAGCCACTTCCACTTGTCAGAGGTGAGCTTAGAGAGGCCCAGAGCCTCACACGTGTAAGCAAACTCTGCATTCATTTAAATTTCACTTTAAATGCTTTGAGCAAAAAATAAGTAATGTGTTGTTTTGAAGACACAGGCTCTACATTTCCACAAGCAGGTTGCCACAGATTTGTCACTGAGAGGTTTTGAAGAGAAGGACTGCGTAGTGATTTTTTTTTTTTTCAAGTGGGTGTGCATGTATGTATATATATGAAACTTTCAGTCTGAATTACTGGGCCAAACCAACTTGAAGAGGTGTATTTGAAAACTGGAACTACTTTTTGGGAATTGGCTTTTGTTCATTTTCAAATTTTAATAAAAAGGACTAAATTCAAAACGATTTAGTTGCCAAGCATGAAATGAGTGAAGAAGTCCTAGCAGCTATCAATAGTTTGGGAAATAGTTTTTCAGAAGGGAACAAGGCCAGAACTGATCCTTGTCACTAAAGGCTAGTGGCACCAACTGACCTTAGTCCACGTTATTTAGGATTAGCTCTTTCCATAGCAGATTCCTCTTGGAAAGAGTCCATTAGAGAGTAAGAAACCCAAGGAGCAAGATAACTATTTAGTATTGTGGATGATCATGGCTCAGGCTCTTTCTTGGACTTATTTCATTTGGCAGTATAGAGGTAGTCACCATTATTACCTTCTTCCATTTGAAGCCTTATATTCAATATACTTAGCTGGGCTATACTTAAATTATTTTGCTAATTGTCTGATTGGATATACCCTAGTTACTCAGAAAATGCCCCAAATCCTTATTGTGGGGTGAACCATTCACTCTCAGTCTTCCCTACTGAAAAGAGTTTAAAAGCAAAAATGACCTTTTTTTTTTGAGTGGTTGAACTACTCACACTGTTCTCTCCTCTTTCCCACTACATATTGTCCAGACTTTTTGCAAAACAGGGGGTCCTGGTGGCATGCAATTTTTCACTTTTAAATATAAGGACAGGACTGAAGCCAAGATCTTTTTCAAGGCAGAGCAGAACATGCAATTGCACTTTTAGAAATGGAAGATCCTAAGGGACAGAAAAGATCCCTACATACACAGGCATGGGAACAGGTATTCCAGAAAATGATATATCTATTTAAGGGCAGCTACAGATCTCTCAATATGATTAAAAAATTCTCAGGATGGAAGTTATCTTGTCCTTTCTTCACCTGAGGGTGATGCCATCCATCTGTATCTGTTTCCTGGTAGTTTATCTAGCTGATAGTGAAGTATTCTTTACTGCCATTAGCAATGGTGATTCTGGAAGATGTTCCTGTTCTTCAGTCTTCTCTTCTTTGGATTTAACAATTTGATTCAGCCCAGCACTCTTTGCTTGTAGGTCTTCTTTTCTTTCACCCTTAATCTTTCCCAGTGTTTTCCCCTTGCAGTCTTCTTTTGTATCCCCACATTCACAGTGTGTGGCACCCAACACTGGGCACCATACACCTTGGCAAGGATAATGAGGGTGGAAGAAATTCTGGCAGTATCCTGGAGACAGCATTCCTGGTTCCCCATCTCTGTGTGGTATTTTCCTTCACTGTATGGTGCTGTGGCCTGTGTTCAAAGCCTTCCATATACTTAAATATAGCACCTATAGCACAACTTCAAACAGCAAATGCTTAAGCTTTGAAAAGTCATATGTTTAGGTGGGCTTTGAAGCAGATGCCTCTAAACGTGCATGTGTTTATGCTGATCTGAATCATGTAACTGTCAAGTGTTTTGGAAACATCTTGAGGATATTTGCCAAACCAGGGCCCATTTAGGTGGAAATAACAGGAAGTAGTCCCTAAAGTTTTCAGCAACCTCACCTCTATTTCTGTTTTTTTTGCTGGGAGGCAGAAATGCAAGAAAATCTGTAGAAATGAAAGAAAGAAACCCAAACATTTGGGGTTTAATCACAGGTATGAGGTTGGATGCAAACTCAAAGACATACAAATTTCCCAGAGCTCAATGACTAATTTCTAGTTTGTCTTAAAATAGGCAGCTGCTGAATTACAATGAAGAGATAAAACCTAATATTATTAATTCTTTTTATATTCCTGTATGTATACATATATATTTATGTGTATGTACAGATACATACATGAGCACATGTGTTAATTGAAGGGATCTGGGATATTCCTCAATGTGCACTAGTACATATAACAGCAACAGCTGGTATTTGATCCAGAACACAGATTTACAGAAACCTTTTTCATCTTCATTGTAGTCAATCAGTCAAAAAGTAAATGTATGGCAGGTGTACTAATACAGTAGACCACCAGGGTATTGTAAGAGCTGCTGTAGTGTATCAGGATAGTGTTTCAGGCATGAAATAACTTTAGTCTAATTTATCCACGTGCTTCCAAGCATAACTGAGCAGAGGAGCTGGGAAAAACTGTGCTTCTAATATCCAAGGACCTTCCTGAAAAGTACTAAATAAATATTGTTCAGATTGATGAGCAGGTTTACAGTTATATGACTTCTATGGGTCACTCTGCAACACCACAGTCATAGAATTATCTGCAGAAAGATAGGAATCTTTGGACCATTAATATTTATTTATTTTATCTATTGATACCTCCTCCTGGGGGAAAAACCAAGTGTTTATGAGCACTTTTGTTCTGTATTAACCATGTTACTCTGTTGGCTCCTTGGAGCATCAGAACATGGGAGTTAAATGGTGGCAGACAGTCTCACATGCTGTTTGGTTTATCCTTGTTTCTCACGGTTTTTTTAACAGCAAAACCTCACAGTTTTACTCTACATGATGCAGTACACAGAGTAGAGTAACTTTCAATGATTCACTGTATTGCATACCCAGCTGCATGTGCCTGAGAGGCACATAGAGAGCATCCAAAGGCTGAGCAGGTCACTTGAAAGTGCAGAGGCAATCCCACACATACCAGTACTCCTGTAAATTAATTGTGAAAGAAGTTGTCAAGATGGTTTCCTTCCCTCTCATGCCTAATTGTTTGAAGGAGAGATTCTGTTCAGGGTTTGTGTCATACAAGAAACAAAAGTTTCACTGGTAAGTTAAAAGACACTTTTCAAAATCGGCACGCTGTGCTGTTGTAAGTGCTTAAACATAACTTTAGCTAATACTAAAATGTATGTTAGAGAAGATACACCTTTTGCCCTGTCATGAAACACTCCTGGGAAATTAAAGGTTGAGACAGACAAGGATAACCCATCTCCCTCATATGATTGGAGTAACTGCTTCCAAAGACAGCCTGATATATGTAACTAAGCCTGGTTCCCCCCTTTTTGCATGAGCTTATTAGACTGTACTCTTTTTTTGTCTTATTCTTAAAAAA
Source organism: Anabacerthia variegaticeps (assembly GCA_035583185.1). NCBI lineage: Eukaryota > Metazoa > Chordata > Aves > Passeriformes > Furnariidae > Anabacerthia > Anabacerthia variegaticeps. The sequence goes on from JAWWEW010000001.1 coordinate 52,041,109, forward strand.
ATACTGCCTTCTTAAAATAATCAGGAAAGAGGCAATTGGAGGGGAGATGACTGCTTTCCCCTTTTGGCTGGTATAATCATTTCCAGGTCAAGTCCACAGGAAATGTCTAATTGCTATTGGACCTCACTAGTGTTTGGTTAAATTTCACAGGACTGTGGACCACACAACTGCGCTTTACAACTCTTCAGGACACCAGAATTACATACCAGCCAACAAATAGTCTTGATTATAATTGGCCAAAGGAGGACACCAAATTGCTGCTCACTGCAGGGAGGACAATCACCAGTGGGACAATTTCCAACCTGGAAATTCTTTAGTCTCAATATGTCTATATTTTCTTCATTACTTTCCTCCTACCCCTTGGGCATGAAAAACATATTATATGTAGAAAAACTTTCATTACAGGTCTAAATGGTGTTTGCTACCATACAGATATTTTGACTAGCATATGACTGTTTCATTTAATTTGCTCCCTGTAGGTAGCACAGAATTACCATATAGAACCAGCCTGCATCTCAAACAGGACTCGGGACAGTATACTGTGTCTGTATTCGATGTCTCAGCAGATGGTGCAAGAAATCTTCATAGCTGATAACTGGAGAATAATGTTTGGTCTCAACCTTCTGTAGCTGGTTTGTGTGCTTACACAGAGATTTCAACTAAAAGCAAAATCAGGAGGTGAAGCTGTAGCTCAATCTGAACATGATGGTGTTATTCAAAGAGGAAACTCAGTCATTATGAAACAGCCTCCTGCTGTCTCATCTTTTTCCTGTTCTTGTATTTAAGGCAATCTGTTTCCACCTACCATAAAATCCAGATTAAATATTATATTGAGCTAGTACATCTATCCTGTCTACTAGAATTTGGTGACACTCCTTGTTTACATAAACTCATAATTTTTGAAAAGTGTCTTTTTGGATGATATTTTTTCTAAACACAGAATTGTTTGTGTATAGTTTGAGATAGAGTACGAATACAAAGAAATTGTTCAGTAAAATAGCTCCTCTTCAGAAACAGCCATTTCATTTCATTTCTGATTTTCATTTTATTATTTCCACCTGGAGTAGTTCCACTTCCTGTAAACAAAGAAATAAATAATATTTACTGGCTTAGAAAGCATCTGTCTCTAGAACCTGGATGTTGGGCCACACATATGGATTGAGGGAAATGTCCCTATGGTGCTGAACATTTAGTTGGTTATACAAAGTGAAACAGGTCCAAAACACATCAGAAGTCCCTTTGCAGGATGGGAAAAAACCCCAAACAGGAAAATATTAATGAGGTACAAAATCTGCTTTTTACATTCCTTGCAATACGGCTGTTCTCTAATGGCTTTGGAAGCTCAGAGATGCTTATAATAACAGCCATTTTCTGTACTTGGAACCTCAAAATATCTTAGACGTAAGGGTTGCTTTAGAAGTACCAAGTTACGCACATGCAAAAAGGATATATTTCAAAGCATGTCTTCTATTTCCATCTCCTTACACCATGAGCTGAAATAAAAGGTAAATATGACCACTTAAGCAGTTTGAAATGCTGCAATTTGCTTAGACCTCCCCATTCTATCACAGTCTTCATATTTATTGTGTCCATTTGAATGCAATCATTAGATAGTACACTGAAACCATCAGCTTGCTCCTGAGATTGCAAGTCTGCAGCTTGAACCAGAAGATTGCAAGACTTCACTGACCAATGCTGTCCTCAGAGTAGGAGGACAAAGTGAGTGGTGAATCTTTCTGCCTTGCAAAAATACAATTGTAACCTCGACGGTACTCAGTGGTAGACGTTTTATTCTCAATGGGAAGAAATGGCACATTATGTTTCCAAGGAAAACTGTTCCCTCTCAGACTATCCTGCCTACAAAAAGGCCTTCTGCTCAAAATGAAATGTTTGGGTTTTTTTTATTAAGCACCATGGCAATCTGGAGTCAGACTATCTTTGGCTGCCCAGTTCAATTTGGTGTTACTACAATATTTTTCAAAGTGTTAGCCCTGTAATGCAGCACGAGGCTCAAAAGAACAAAACACTTGCATCTTCAGTTGCCAACAAAAAGAGTTTTCATCCATATAGTTTGGCAGATGGTACACTGTCCTGGCTGCTGCATAAACAAGACACCTAAGACACAAAAATCATAATGTTGAATGACTAGATTAGCAATTAAATTATGAAGGAGAGACAGGTTTCCTCAGAGGGAAATTCAGAAGAGACTGGTATTCCACAACATTATCCAAAGAACTGCAGTCTAGCCTTCTAGGCTTTGTAGTTAGGTACGTAAAGCTTGGCAGTGTGGAAATATTTTCCTTACTGGAAATTGGACACCACTCTCTAGAAGTAACCAAAGTTTTTTCCATAAAGCACTGCATAGCAGACTTCTCGTATGCTTAAAAAATATCTTCAATTTAGTGGGATGCCCAGTACTCTGAAAATACCTTTCTCTACACCACATGGAGAAAACACTCAGGTGACTATACAGCTCAGATCCATAACTTTTCCATTGCTAAACTGAAGTTAGTTGAAACTCCTTAAAAGACAGTTCTATTACAGGCTTCAAATTAGGATGGCAGCCAGCTGAATATTCAGGGTAAGACCATGTATGATTCAAATAATGAAAAGTGTATTTTACAGATGGGAATTTCTATCTCCTTACAAATCACTACTGAAGTTTGGGTATCACTGCATGTTTATCAAGGGCATCTGTCATGCCTTGGATTTGAAATGACACAAACTTTAGTGGGAGAGGAATGCTTTATCTTCTGAAGAGAAACTACAAAATTTTAGTGCCAGTGCTCTTTAACATTTTTATCAATGATCTGGACAGCGGAATGGACTCTACACTAAGTTTGCTCAGGAGGAGCTCTGGACTTCCTCAGTGATAAAGAGATCTGGATAGACTAGAGAAAGATGAGCAATCACCAAACATGAAATTTAACAAAAGCAAATGCTAGATTCTCCATCTGATATGCAGGAATCCAGATAAGATACACAAGCTGGGGGACAAGAGGCTGGAGAGAAGCCCTATAGAATGATCTGTGGGTTTGGGCCAATGGCAAGCTGAATGTGAGTCAGCAGTGCCCTGGCAGCCAGGAGGGCCAACCATGTCCTGGGGGGCATCAGGTAAAGCTTCACCTGCCAGTCAAGGGAGGGGATTGTCCCGCTCTGCTCTGCACTGGGGCGGCCTCACCTTGGATATTGTGGGCACTTTGTGGCACTACAGTGTAAG
>JAWWEW010000001.1:52044428-52097365 GCA_035583185.1 Anabacerthia variegaticeps
GGATTGTCCCGCTCTGCTCTGCACTGGGGCGGCCTCACCTTGGATATTGTGGGCACTTTGTGGCACTACAGTGTAAGGACAGCAAACTATTAGAGTGTGTTCAGAGGTGTAAAACCAAGACAGTGAAAGGTCTTGAGGGAAAGACCTATGAAGAGCAGCTGAGGTCCCTTAGTTTGTCCAGCCTAGAGAAGAGAAGCCTGAGGGGTGGCCTCATTGCTGAGATGTGGCCTCATCACAGCCTGCACCCTTCCCATGGAGGGCAGTAGAGAGGGAAGTGCTGATCTCTCTGTGGTGACCAGCGATAGGACATGAGGAAATGGAATGAAGCTGCAGCAGGGAAAGTTTGGATTGAACATTAGGAAAAGGTTCTTCACTGAGAGGGTTATCAGTCACTGGAAAAGAATCCCCGGGGAACTGGTCACAGCACCAAGCCCGTAGAGTTCAAGGAGCATCCGGACATCACTTTTAGTAATATGGTTTAGTTTTAGGCAGTCCTGTGAGGGGCAGGGAGCTGGACTCAACGATCCTTATGGGTTCCTTCCACCTTGAGATGTTCTACAATTTATAATTCAATAAAGAGGTATTCCTTTGTACCTGGGAAGCTGAGGACAAGCTCTGTATTTGTGGACATGCTGTGGTCCTGCATGGAGAGAATACGGGTATGTTTAGGTGTTAGAAGAGGGAGGGAAAACAAAGGATCGGGCAAAGGCATGGGCTGCTTGGGTTTTTTTGCAAAGGTGGAGTCCATCATATTTCCAAAAACAAGACATACCAGCCAAATCTCCAAAGGACTGTCTCCTGGAGAGCAGAGACTCCAAAGAAGAAGCTGGGCTATAGAGGGCAAGCAACCAAGGAAACAAAAAATGAATGCAATCCTTCAATGCATAACTTCAGGACTAGACAGTAAGCACAGGATGACAATTTTACCTCTGTATAGAAGCCTTAAGCTATGACTTCATATTTATCCCTGTGCTCCTTCTAACCCCAAAGTTTTCCTTATCAGTATGCTTAAACAAGCCTTACACTCAACTTTCAAGAGCTGTGATAGGGCAAGTGAGTTCCCCTCACTCATGTTACGAAGAACTGCTGAGCAAGTAATCTCTAGGTATCACTAAATTCCTGATAAGAAATACTTGCCATACTTAGCCCAAGGACAAGAAAGTGTCCATACATTTGCATATCAAATTTCTACTGATGGTTTTTACAGTAGGAGTTGGAGCTGGGCAGTTGCAGCATACATTTATAAAGCTTACAGCTGTGTTTAGTGATAAGAGAAGAGGTTCTTTGGTAGAGATCACAGCAAAAGTGTTGTCAGTGAATGAAATGACACTTCTATCTCATCATGAGAGATGTCTCTTCCAGTGGAAGTCTAGCTGCCATGACGTTATTTTCTGAATTGGGTTGGGGTTTTTTATGAAATGAGAGGGAAGAATCTTGCTGATTTATGATGTAGTCTGTCCTTTTTTATTATTATTTGTAACATTAAAAGAAAAATAACTGTAGCAGAAAGATTTTATAACCATCTATAAAGTTGGTTATCAGCATACCAATATTATTCAATAAATATATAAAACAAATCACTCCAAGGCTGAAAATTGAATATTTAATATTATGGTGCCACAGGGGAGATACTTTGGTTATGGCTGAGTGGAAACTTGCATTATATAGCTACTTTTTATGATTATTTTGATGCTTGCAATTTTCTGAATAAGAACTTTCCCATGCTTTCTCTGAACCCAGAGGGTTTTAATTTATGTGTTAATTTGTTAAAAGTCTGTGACCTCTTTCTTAGCTGCTTAATACAAAACAGAAGGATTAAGAAATCACACGTAATTGTAAAGTTGTCAGTTGGGGAATAATTTTGTGGGTTTGGTATACCATATAAATTTGTTCTCACCTGGCTTTGATTAGGCACCTAGTTTAAGCTCATCCTGTAGTTCTGTCACTCGTAACTGACAGAAATCCTAAGAAGACAATTCCTTTCACCCAAGCTGACACTTACTGTCCTTTCACTTTTGAAGTCTCAGTATTCAGCTTAGATGAGCTGGTGACTTAATACATAGTTTGAATGAAATGAAAAGAATTCCATCCAGAATCTGAAGAATGGCTTTGGTTTCAACTTACAGGGGAAAGGTCTAGGACTTCTGTCTCCACAGCCTACTGAAGAGAAGGCAAACAGTGATACAATCACAGTTACATGGGTTCTTAGGGGAAGTAGCCTTTGATTATGTTTGCTTCAGTCTGTCAGGTAAGCCTCTAATGGCCGGAGGGTGAAGTTGATGTACAGGTTTTAATTGTGAATAATTAAGCAATGGAATGACACATCAAGGGTGGTGATCAGTGCTTTACTACTGGCATTTTAAATTGACTCCTAGTTGGTTCCTCTTATTTTCCCTTTATTTTTCTTAAAAAAAAAAAACAAAAAACCAAAACCAAAACCAAGACAAAAAAAATCCCAAACAAATAAAAAACAAGCAAAAAAAACCCCAAAAAACACCAACCCTGTAACAAGAATTAACTCCAGGAAGCCTTTTGGTCTGCTCTTGTACTCCTTGTTCTGGATTATATGAACCCACCATACCCCCCACCTTTGAATTAACAGTCACGTTTTTCTCACTCAGCTTTAGTAATTTAAGGGTGAGGCAATCTATGTTACCTATAGTCAATGGAGAGAAATAGGTACTTCCATACAGACATTTTGAAAACAATTCTTGATATATGCAACAGCTGCCAATGTGTGTGACCAAGCTGATCTGCATGGTTATCTGTGGAAAAAATAATCCACACACATAAACTTTATAAAGAGAGGGACGCTATGGAACATGTACAAGCTTATGGCTATGGACAGTGCTGAGAGCCATTCCCAGAGCACCTTCAGGTACCGGCAGACCAGCTGGACCCCTCCTTTGTGCTGCTTTCCAAGCTCATGTTCCCTTCGTGTTATTATAAAATTCCACATATGATCAAAGAGACAAAACTTGCCTGTGATACTGCAAGGCAAATCATGACAAACTAAATCAAATGCTATTAGAGCAATTTAGATGAAATTCCTCCTGAAATACTCATGAGAAATGACTCAGGAAGCACAATGTGCAAAATGTAGTAGATTTCTGATATAATCATAGATTTGCATTTTTCTCATCCATGTTAATTCATATTTCTTGCAGTAACAAGAACACCTGAGGCCTTTAGTCAGGTATGGAGAGAAATTATAAGACCTGTGTAAAGCTCATTTTCTCTTAAGTGATTTGAAGGTATTCTTCATCCAGAGCATAATAAATATTCTTCGCCTGAGTAAAAATTTAATATTGACGGGTATGGCACTAACTCTTGTATAATATGAACGACAAGGAACAGCGTGGCTTATTGCATCCTTACATTCAGTGACAGGAAAATTTACCAGCTGTGCTCTTTTGCTGTGGTCCTCACGCTGTAATTAATCTATGCATTAGTGTACAGATCAGACCTTTTGCCCTTTAATTTTGAAATCTCAGGCTTCTCTTCAGCTAAGTAATACCTCACTCTGCCAGCTACTCAATTTTTGCCTGTGGGTACACAGGAAGAAAAAAAATCTGTCTTTGCAGCCTATCCAGCAGCATGGGGCCGCAGGGCACAGATTTGACCACCTTTACTCTGACAGCAGGGAGAACTACTCTTCTCAGAAAAGATGAGGTGAATATTATTGAGCCTGAGAGAACACAGTTCAGCTAATGACTGTTTTTCAGAAAGCCACCTACGGGAAATTTCAAGACTTCCAATTCCTGCATGAGTGTGTTGCCTTACATGTGGAACAACTGCAGTCCAACATAGCATAGCAGTGGGATTTTACATTATATCTTTATCTGTTCTTACATGGTTCAAGTCCTACAGCCTTTGCTTCAGCAAAGCACCCAAAAATGGCTGTATAATTTTTTTTAGGATAAGGATGACAATGTTGGTGAGCAAAGGCACTGCACAACAGACACTGAGACACTGCTTAAACAAAATTTGGAATTCCTTTTCCATCACTTCTGACACTTTCTTCCCTTTTAAATCAGGTCAAAAAGCTGAAAGAGCAGACCAAGCTCTGAAAACATATCTGAAAACTCTAAATGATTTTTTTTTTTTTTGATACATGGAAACAAAAGGTTCTGCTGTCTTCAAACTGAAACGTTTTATTTGAAATTAAGGTGACATTGAAGTACATCTGCCCGTGGAGCCATGACACATATTACAATTGCAATGCTTAAGATGCTCATTCTGCCTTTGGATGAGGCTACTTGGCAGATGATGAGAGCTCTATGCACTCAGATGAGACACAGAGCTCAGTCAAAAAGAAGATTTACCCTGGGTTTTAACCTCAAACTGCTCACATCAAAAACATTTCAGGGGATGACAGTGCTTTATTTTTGAGTATTATCAATTTTTACTAAAATACATCTGAGATGTACTTTTCAGAAGAAAATTAACAAGGCAGAGGGGTGCAGCAAGGAAAGTCAGATTCCCTCAGGAAATTATTTATTTTGCTGAAACTGCATTATCTCCAGAAAAACTGGAAAATTCAAATATTCAGAATTATGTAGAATTTCTTCATGCTCCCTTTCCACAAAGAAATGAGATACTAATTCATTCCCAAGAGAACTAAGGGAATTGTTGTTTGTTTTGTTTTTAAAGGAGGATGTATATTCAATCCTATTCGAATTGAAAGAACACCTCAGACCTGAATAAAGATACATTCCAAAAGATGTCAAGAGGAAAGTTTTTGCAGAGCCAGCCTCTTCAAGAGCTTGTTACAGCCAGTGCTTTCAACCAAGAGCTTTAATAAGACCTGAATTTATACACAAACATTTAGAAAGCAAATAAATAAATAAATAAATAAGTGGGGGGAAAGAGAACTTCACAGCATTCGGTATAATATTATGAGCACAGCATTAGAGAAAACCATACATCTATTTTATGGTTGGTTTATATTCTTCTCTTGTGTGTGCATTTTATGCACATAAAAATTAACAACCTTTGACTATCCATTTGTATTTATAACATCTGCAGTACCAATGGGTGCAGTTCTAGTTTCTCTGTCCCAGGCTTGCTAAGCATCGTAATTTGGAAAGAAAATGCCAGATAGCTCTCCAGGGGAACATTCACTATGTCAATGTCTCTGGATTCCTAGACATCCTAATGTCACCAGTGGGAAGTCTATAAGGAAGAAAATCCCAATGGCAGTGAAGCAAGGTAACGATAGAAATGCTGGTCTTTGCTTTTTCTGTTTGAAACAACTGAAATATAACTAAATGCAGTGTGAGGTTGGAGCAGCCTTTCTGCTTTGGCGTAAAGAACATATTTTGACTATGTAAATGAAAAAGATCATTGAACTCAGGAAACTTTTTTTATGCCACAATTGCCTCTGCAATGGTCACAATCAGGGCTGGCTGGATTTCTCCAGGACCGGCTGGATTTCCTCAGAGACCTGTTCTTTGTGAGTACCTGAACAAGGACTTTCTACCCCAGTTGCTTCTCTGAGGACACTGGAGTTCACTACCGCCTTACAGAAAAAAAAGGAAGAAAAACAAAACCAAAAACAACAACAACAACAACAAACCAAAAAAACCCAAACTACAAAAACCCAAACCAATTCAAACATGCAACCAAACAACAAAAAAACACCCAACCAAAAAAACACGCCACAAAACACAGCAAAACCCAGGGCCTCCAGAAAGTCACTGGCACAAAGCTCTGAATTCAGCAAGTGGGACTATTATTGTGATTTTTTATTATAGATTTTAAAAAAGATAATTTTCTCCTCTGCTACAAATTGCTGCAGTGAAAATGTTCCAGGTGGTGTGCAGCTGGTTCAATTCAATTATTTCCATTTGCAGATAGATTCTCTAGCTCTGAGGAAGTTGCTAGTTGTTTTGCTGATAAATTCAAGATTTCTTTTGAAACTGCTGTGCTGTGGGGGAGCAGGGGGGTGTCTCCTGAGGGAAAATGAAATTTATGATGAACTGCATGCAGTAATACACTGAAACTACATCCTCCTGGGATTACCACTGTGTATTTTTTATGTTAGCCCTTCCTTGGTGAGAACAGACAGAAGTGAGACAGTAGATTATGTTGGAAAGCTGTTTTCAGGGAAGTCTTGGTGAGGAAAAGGGCATGCTACAAACTTTAGGTGAACCTTGAGTCAGCTGAACTGGGAAATCCTCTTCCCTGTGTATGAATAAAAGTCCCATATATTCCAAGAGTGCACTGTACAAGCCAGAACATTTCATAAGAGTCTCTGAGACTGCTGTCGAGATGGCTGCGTCCAAATGTGTGTGCCCAGGCAATGGGGAGCACACTGGGGTTGTCTGTGGACCACAGAAGGTCCCAGAGCACTCCAAAGGAAAAGCCGATCCAGTGGCAGACCTTATGAACAAAGAGGAAATAGCCAAGGCCTCCACATGACAGAGAAATAGGAATTTGGGTAGAATTTCTTTCATTTTAGTCCTTGTCATCAGCCATGAAAACCCTGTAGGTTTACTTAGTTGTTACTGAAATTTTCCTACACAACACCAATGGCTCCTTTGTAGAGTTCACAGCAGAGAAATAAGAGCTGTATTTCAGCTTGAAAATGTATTCTGCCAAGCAGGAACTTCTGTTTGTTTGTTTGCTTGCTTGCTTCTTTGTTTGTTTCAGCAAGATGTATAGCACACAACTTAAGGAAAAAAAAAAGCCGTAAGATTTGTGTATTTATTTTGTCATGTTCACTGCACTGTGGGATAAGCTTACCTTGGCTAACACATACTCTCAGGAAATGAAAATACATCTGCATGGAGTGAAATATCTCCAAAATGAGCAAAGCAGCAGAGGTTGTTCTTAGCAATCAATGCTGGCTATGTGAACAGTGGAAAGGAACCAAGACTTGGTGCTACCACCTTACTTCTTGTCTAGGTCTGACTTACAGTTCGTAAGTTATAGGAAGAAAAATGCTGAAGTAAAATAGTAAATTAAAGGCATTTCTCTCAGGAGGAATGCAAATTACCTTTTCTGCAGAGGTTAAATCTCCCCTATTATTCAAAAGCAAAGAGAAATGACTGCCAAAGAGACAGAGCTGACAGGCTATGTAAATTACCAGTAGCTGGAGTCAGAGTCCACATACACTTTTTGAGGGTGCTGACACTAAAAGATGCAGTCCCACCTCATTGACCAAGTCCCTTGTTGTCCTCCACACTGTTCCTCGTACCAAATTAATCCCATTTTTTCCTTTCCATATTGCCATGTTAATTTCAGGTTGGAGCACGTCCTCCCACCCCTAGGACTCAGACTGTTGAAGGGGTGGAGTTTCTGCAGGACTGGGAAAGAGCAGCAAGGGGCTGCAGGGAGCAAAATGCTGCTTTTTTTGGTCTGGAACCATTTACACTGGCTTGAAGTGTTTGTCAAGCACAGTTTTACTTCTAAAGTCTTGCAGGCTTGGACTTTTTACTCTTAATTAGCATGTGTTGTCTTTAGACCTCTCTGACACTACAGGGCTCCTTTACAGCACCAGAAAGTTATAAAGGGCAGTTTATCCTGAGACAGAGACATAGAAATGTATATTCTTTCTCCATAGCATTGGAAACTTCATGTTTGTCATTGTAATTGTTCTCCAGATAACATTAGTACAGAGATTTGGGTGCCTAGGAATACTAATTTCTTACTTAAACAATATTTAAGTGTTTCTTTACAACAATCTTCAGGAAGCAGGAGACTGTTGCTAAGACATACACAACATAAAATATATATTGCTTCATATTTTATGGTGATATTAGCAGCTAGAAAACTGTATACATTAAAAAAAATATGAATCAGTTATCAAAAAGAGCAATTATCAGAAAGAATCCTCTTTGTGTTACAGAATGGTGGGTGCTATTCAAATAACCTGAAAAAAAAAATCCACACGTTCTTCTCTGAAATAACTGAGGTCAGACTATATCTGGTATGTACCTGCAGAATTTTGGGAGTCCCCTTATGAAAACTTTTACAACTTTACAGAAGTCCTGCATAGAATTACACAGCATAACATCTTTGCTTTTGCCCTTACTGCATTACTGAAACTGGCTATTAGAGAAGTGCAATGTTGTGTTAACTAAGAAGCAAGTTTGGTTTCCTGCATGCAGTTATTTCACTGTTATTTTCATCTGTCCTCTACAAGGTGTTTTCTCGAGATTCCAAGATGCTGCATCCCAGTCACCAATCCATCCAGGCAGCCGAAATCTGCTTCCAGTCCCAAGGAGGAAATGACTGAGCTTTTGCTTTCTAGCCCTTTGATAGCAGATTTAGCTTCCTGACAGCACGTTTGAAAAGACTGAAAGTAGTTGCTCTTTTTCAGAGAGTATCTGACATTTTACAAACATCTGCTCTTAGCATGCTAAGCCAGATTTTGGGGGCTGTAGTCAGCAAAACATAAAAGTACCCACAGGACAATCCAGCAGCACTAAAATATAAAATACCTCCTGACTTCAAGGTTTTTGGGAAATTACTTGCCACTTATATACAACAGAATATGAAAATCTGATAGTTCTGTTTTGCTCTTCCAGATTCAAATATTTGGACTTCCTCTGATTTAGCAGATGCTTCTGTAGTCTGGAATGAATACTAAAAGCAATGAACAAAACTTCCTGAAAGCAGAATCCAGCATGTTATTGAAAATAATTACCACTGAAACATCTTCAGAAATTCATTTTTGAAAAACAGGAACTTCTCCTGGGCTTTCCTATATAAACATCCATGTTTTTTAAAGTTCTTGCAGTCAGATTTTCTCACTCCTCTGCAAAGCTGGTTACCTTTCCCAGGCTGCAGTCAGCAACTCCATCAGTTTTCTCCATCCAGTGAAGCCAGGAAGTGTGAAAGCTGGGGAGTTGTTTCTACCTAAAGTCTGTTTTTGATAATTCACATATGTGGTGTTCAAGATATGGGCAGAAGTCTGCTTTGCTTAACTGAATATCAGAACTGGGCCTCCTGCCACTATCACATCCTCATAAACAGGTTTGGCACAAGTTTCAACAGAGCTAAAATGGAGGAAAACAAACCTACTTTTTATGTCTTGTGAATCAATACTTGACCCTGTGTCTTGCCTGTACTACTCTAGGCTGCAACCTGTTTGAAGCATAAAGGAAAGCCATTAAAAAACTTTAAGTCCTTTACTGCGATTCTATTGTGGCATATTCTTCTTCACTTAGCTGCAGGCAGAAAGGCCAATGAATGTCTTGGAAAGCAAGATTTTGCCAGTTTTACCACATGTTTCTCACATTTTTGATGATTGTACCATATATGTGTCAGAAATAACCACAAGGAATGCGAGTACCTCAGGCAATAGAAGTTTTCGTGTGGCCCTACAGTAGCTTTTGGAACAGAACCATGCTCCTAGCTACATGCCAGCTAGAAAAAATCAGCCCATCCCTCTCCCAAACAAGGGGTTTAATTACACTGCACTGCAGCAGATTCAGCTGAAGTCTTTGAGAGGATGCAACTCTCATGCTTTAAATAACAGATGGTAAACTCAGAAGCTGAAGCCTTAGTGGAGCTTATGCCTGGTGTAGTCTGAGGTCCCAATTCCATACATTTTGTGAGAAACTTTTCATATGATGTCTCAAAGGTCTCCTCTGTTCTGGCAGCATGTCAGAGAAGGGAATCACTTAAAACAAGTGTGCAATTCTATGCCTGGTCTGCAATGGGGGGCTTACTGTAGAGCTGGACTCTGGTATACAGAAAAGTACTTAAAACAATCATTAGAAGCATATTGAATCTAATTCCTTTCAACACTAAATTCCAGAGAAGGCCCTTTCAGGGAAACCATGTTTTTCTAGAGGAATGAAAAAATTACCCTTTTTAAGAAGAAAAAAAGTATTAAAACGAAGGGCCTAACATGTCAGGGCGGGATGCAGGTATCTCAGCCTTGAAGGTTGCTCTTACACTTGCCAGCAGATCCAAAGCTCTCCCCCTGCTTCACCCACAGCAGGGCCAAGGAAATTGATTTTTCCTTAACATGATCCAGGGTTTGCCCCTTCTATTGCTTGAGTGAAGCTTGTCCTTGCTGCAATCGATCCATTCTATTTATTTTCTCTCTTTGAATCCATTTGTCAAGACTTTTGGAAGGTTAACCTTCCAAAAATTTTACAGCCCTTCTCTGCTCATCTATGAAATGTCACACTCCTGTTTTATAGTCCATTATACAGGTCACCAGTGCAAACTTTGAGCAGATCCTGAGATGGGTCTTGATAGAGCCCTGATCATCCTTCCTGACACTGAAGTGTTAAAAATACCATCAACCTCTCATCCTACAGCTTTGCTCCCCACCTTTAGGAGGATCTTCTAGGCCATACTCATTAGCTTTTCTTTTAGGGTTGAGAACAGGCAGCTCTAATATTCCAGTCCCATTTTATTTTTCCTGATCTTGTGGCCTTTACCTATATCTTTTTGGCCCATTGTCAGAGAAATGTGGGTAATGCTATTTTCCCCTGTGCCTCACAGTTGTGTTGCAGGGTTTCATCGTTTGAATGTCAGAATTTTGGCAGGAGGTTCTCCAGATTGGTATGAGTCCTAGTGGAGAGCATTCATCTACACAAAGAACATGATTCAACTTTCATCTCATATGAAAGCTGAGCTATTTAATTTTATTTCTTCAGGGAATACCAGCAAGAAAACAAACAGTAGAGAGATTAGTAAATCAAGGCAATATTCATCCCCTCCATACTAGTCACAACTCAGTTCAGTTGCTGATATTGCGAGAACTTTAAATGCTTTTCTTTACCTCAAAACACTCTTCTTTACCAACTTAATCTCTCAAAATTTTAAGATCCTCCCCCTCAGTGCACTTGCAAACACCTTGCACTGAACTCCTCTGCCACCCTATGACTGATTTAGGGCATAATTTCATGAATGACAAGAGACGACCTCTCTCTTGCTTCCTGTGTGGGCTGCTCTCAGCTGGCTTGTTCAGCACAGTTCTGAACTTTATTGCACTGTGCTTTATCTTTATAGCTCTTATCAGACATTTATATCACTTTCCTCGTGTGCTGGGTATTATTGGCAGAGACTCCATTGTACAATGTAGCAAACATATACTGGAAAATTGGTTTTGGCAATGATTCTGGATTTTTTTTGGTTCAGCAGTCAGGCTGTGGCACATGTGATTTGTACTTGTTGCTTTGCATGGACCTGGAATCAAAATACAGAAAGAAAACCATGCTTTTCAAAACAGAGGAAGAAACAGGTTAAGAAGAATATTAAAAACTTGAATATTTTCTTGTCATATTAGAATGTAGGTTGCCTCTTGGTTTTGTATGCAATGAGCAAATGGATTTCCTTGCATCTCTCATTATAAGGCATTTCTCTATTCCTCAAAATCTGTTGTCACTATTCTCTACATCATCTCCAAGTTTTAAAAACTTAATTTATGAGCTACTTATAGAGCTATCTGTTTTTGAAAAGCTTTGTTTGCAACTCAAGCAATGTTTCATATTCACTGTCATCATCATTGCTGTTGATTGAAGACAATACTAACTATCGAGGATTAGGTCATAAACTAAGGTAGTTTGGAAGCTTCATGGATCTATACCTTATGGAATGCCCAGAAGCATTAGGAGGGTCAAGGTTGTCCTCCTACAGGTACCTATCATATTCCTGTTGGTCAGGTCAGGCACATAGGAAAATATGAGCCACTGATACATTTTCCACTACTCTCTGCTCTGTCCTCATGAAGGAAAGACCTTTGGATCCCTGCTCTAGCTGGGAAGGAGATTATCTTCAGTGCTTAAAGGGTAGAGAGTGATAAACCACGATCAGGAAAGACCAGTAACCACTTAGATCAAGAAATCCCTTGATTTCTTGACAATAACACCTCTTTTTCAGGAACTGCACTCCACAAAAGGTGAATTGTATCCGCACAATTTATCTTCACATATTACATCACAAAAAGTTAACAAAAGCAATACATCTAAAATATTCTACTAAGTGGTGTCTCAAACTGCTCGCTATTGCTTTTTCCTCGTCTTTCCCCTTCTTCAATTTCTTTTCCTACTCTAAAATTCTGGGTTAAAAGTTTTCAGGAGAGGTGCTTTTTATGTCTTTGTAGAGTGGCTGGCACAATAGATCTGTCTGATCTAAACAAAGCCTTTGAGTGATACGGCAAGGCTCATGAATAGTGATTATCGCTTCCAACCACTAGAGAACTCAGCAGTTTTTTCAGAGAAGTTGACCTACTTATATTGTATATACAGGTAGTGCTTGGCAGCATTTTATTAAATTGCTCTAACAAACAGTCAGAGAGAAATGTGGAGGATACCCTGCTATTCTGCAGGTCAAGATGTATACCAAGAAATGGGAGCCTGCAATTATAGCACAGGTTTTGTACTGAGACACATTACTGAGAGGTTGAGATTGTCCTTATGGGAATTGAGGGATCAAATGTGAAGTATTAACACTGTATCTTGTACCCAAGACACTTACTGGCTTGATGGTCTAAAAGAGCTGGGAAATTAACCATGCAGAGCATGTCTACCTTGCCAAACATCATTAATGTAATTCAGATCTAGCACAGACACACACAGAGTGACAAGTATTTGGCTTTAGCTCAGTATTTCTCTGACCCTCTGTCATTTGTTCCACGGATTTCAGTCTCTCAGTTCAAGGTCCTGGAAGGACCTTCTGAGATTTTTTGAAAAATTATACAGTGGTCCAGATCTAGGGTTTTAAAATGCTGATGGACAGCAAATCTACTTAAGAGTCTTTCAGTCTACTTTCCCCTCTGGAATTGTATCAGGAGACATGGGGGAAAAAACTATAAATAGCAACCAATAAAAAGTGGGATGCTAAAGAACTCCTTTTCATAAATGAGTGAATTTACAGAAAGGTAGAGGTAAAAAACAAGCAAGAAAAAAATAATCAAACACTATGTGCACAAGCTACATAAACTCAAGAAAGAAAAGAGATGGATGTCATACTGAAAAATAAACCAATAGGGTACTTATAAAAGTGACGATACTCCTACAGAAAAATATTGCTGCCTGGCTGCAACAAACATTAGACACTGTTCCATAGGCAAAAATAATTGTCTTGATATTTAATGTCAACAATTTACCACCTCCTACAGAGATGTTAGCAAACACATATCTAATACAAAACATTTTACATTTGAAAACAAAAAGCCAGGTTAGGAAAATGAGTACTTAGCTGGATGAAATGTAATGGATAAAACATTGTGTTAGAAAAGAGCTGTTGCTGCACAAAACTGTATTTATACCTAAAGGATGAGATGCATAGGCTATACCTATACTTCAAATAAAACACGGCAGGAAGACATGGCCATGGGGGCAAAGGGGATGACACTTTAGTGTTCGTATCAGTGCAATCTTTTCCTCTCCTTAACCAGAAGATCTCATCCACTCCACCTGTTGGGAACAATCCTTAGTCTGTGCCATTTTCTGAGATGTGTCTCAACACTTTTTGGGAGAATATGATCTGGTAGGGCCAAAGAAGGGACAGGAAGTGTGATACCCACCAACAGCACAGATATCCATGTGCAGATGTTTCTGACCTGTTAAGCACTGAAGCCATAAGGCAGCCAGAGCTTGCCAGGGAAGTCTGCATTGTTATCCAGTAAAAACCATGGGTGCAAAAGACCTGCAAGGGTAAAAGTGAAGGTCATGTGTAAGAGCTATTTCACCAGACTGCTGTTTCACTGGACCAGAGGTATAATGCAGATGCCTACCTTTGTGCTGCTCCTTCAGTGTTCCCTTCACAGTCAAAGAGGAACAGACATGCTGTGGCCACTTTGTCAGATGAATAATGATATCAGTGTAGCCATAACTCTCTGCAGATTATACACAGACTCTAGACAACTAGTTCAGATTTGTACGTGTGCACCTGAAGGTTCTGATAGCTTGTTTTGAAAATATGGACAAATCCCAATTATGGGAAAAAAAATGTCTTTTCAGAGCTTTAACACATAGTAAGTGTTATTCTGTATTTTACTAAATCAAAAAATGCCATCAAATATTAAGCAAGTTTATTCTAAAGTAGCCTAGTGTCCCAAAGATATTAAGTCTTCTCCCTACTGAAAAGAGAACCGTGAAGGGCCATGAACAGTTTGAGAGCAAATTTTGGCTGAAGTAATAACAATTTCCTAAATTCGCAGGATTAAAAAAAACACAAAGTATCTGTATTATTGATAGGGAGCACAAGTTTATGTGGGCCACCCTTCTGTCTATGGAGTGTCTGCAGAGAGTTGTAGTGCAAGGTCAGGTTGGGGTTTGGTGGTAACTGGGGTTACTGGTAAGCATTCCATGGTACTATATGCTCATTTGAGCTCAGATCTGAGTGTGTGTTGCTAAGAAAAAAGGGTACAAACAGGCGTTCAAGAAATCAGACCAGATATTTGCAATAATATTTTTGGTCCCCTCACTTCTTTAGTGTCCAATGTTTGATTTTACAGGAGGGGAAATATTACTGAGGTTTTGCTCATTAGCAAAAACTTGAGAGATGAAACATGGAAAAATTGTTGCATGTTTCTGAAAATCATACTTCAAAGCTGTGAGTGAAATGACTCTCTTGTGTATAACAGGGCTCCTGTGTTTCCACAATGTCATAAAATGTCAGACCTATCTTTCTATTTACAATAATTTGGCTGTATTAAATATGTGGTGATATGTCTGAGCATTTTTTTATCTCATTTTTGGTACAGGAAAAAATGGAAAACCATAATCAACAGCAAGAGCTGGAAAGTAGTAATGTCAGCAAGAGTACAAGCTCAGCAGAAGGGAAATTTTTTATCCTGTAAATATGCAGCTAACATATTAATCACAAGGCTATGTAGCCTTTGGCCAGGATCCAAGGATGAAAGACGCATTACTTTTGCCAGTAGAGGACTCTCCACCTCCCCCAGACATGTATGCTACAAAAAGATGTTGAGGATGGTTCTAAGAACAATAAAAGCAACACAGATATAATAGATTTAACATATAAACATGAACATCCATAGCACAAACCAAGTCTTAACAGTGTGTATTATGGTTTACTTTCAAAAAGTGATTAAAGTATTTAATTATGTGCAGTGCATTTATGAAAAAAACCCAAAATATTATTAACTGTTGGAACACAGTGATCTATTTTGCACACAGGCAACAAAGATATGGAAAATTTCCAATAACACTATAGCTTGCAGGGGAGTTTGAATTTGCTTTGACTGCAAACAGTTTAGACACTAATGCTGGAAGGTCAGGCTGTGCTCTTCTAAATAAACCTATCAGAACAAATGGAATTGCTATGGATTTACCCTGGATTCAGTTAAAGCGTGATCTGGTCTATGAAGTTCATCATGGGCGGTTATACAAGTCAAAATGAACCTCCAAGAATTTCTTGGCATTTCCTTCTATTATAAAATTATATAAGATTGGAAAAAAAGATAGAGCTAAGTTTTCACTAGGAACCACAGATTTTAAGAGAAAGGCTGTTTGTTTTTATGTTTTAGAACCCCATGCTCAACTCTGATCAATTGTAATTTAATTGTAATTGCTTTTTAAGTTTCATTAAGCAGCGAAGTAAAACCAGCTCTGCTCTAAAAGCTCTCCGGACTTCTCCTCTGCTCAGGTCGATATCCATTTTCCTCCAGAGACAACAAGGACAGTGGAAGAAAGCCAAACCTGTGTGTCTGCAAACCTGGAGTTTCTCAGCCTTCAGCTTCTGATTAAAATCCCCTGGGTCCACTTTTAGGCCTTGTTTGAAGGCACTGAAGGATGCAAAGCTACTTATTGCCAGCCAGGCAAGTGACTGCCCTAAGCTCTTCTTTCTGCTTCTGCTCAGGGAGAGGGTCAGGCAAGCTCAGCTTTCCTTAGGAGCAGGTGTCCTCATGTTCAGAAAACCAGACACATCATACACTCTTGAAGAGAAGACTTTTCTGCTCAGATATTGACTCCTCTGTTCTGCTTGCTTGTGATGCGAGGAAGGAGAGAAGGAGGGAAGGAGGGAAGGAAGGAGGGAGGGAAAGAGGGAAGGAGGGAGGGAAGGAGGGAAGGAAGGAGGGAAGAAGGGAAGGAGGGAAGGAAGAAGGGAAGGAGGGAAAAAGGGAGGGAAGGAGGAAAGGAGGGAGGGAAGGAGAGAAGGAGGGAGGGAGGGAGGAAGGAAGGAAGGAAGGAAAGGAGGAAGGAAGGAAGGAAGGAAGGGCTCCTACAAAGCCCTTTTCCAGTTGCTTCAGCTGGGGGATAATTATTATGCATATCCTGTTAACGGTGCCATTTATCCTAGGGACTGTCTACTAGAGCATTATAGTAATTTAGAGTAAAACATTTTAGATAGATCGATTAGAGTTGGAACTAAAACTCATTTGAAATGTATCTGGATGGCAGTGTGACATGACACCATCTGGGTTCTTCTCCTGTTTGGACATAGAGTGGGTGTATGCTTTGGCATTGACAAAATAAGAATGTTATCAGAGCAGTCCACGTTGACACTTCCCCAGTGAAGCCAATGCCAAATATCTCTGGATGAAATCCTGGCCTCCTTGACATCAACTGGAACTTTGCCATAAACTTCAGGATGTAACACATTTTCCTTCTATCTTGAGCTATCACAAGCTCAAGCCTCATATCTGGAGTAATCTCAGAGGATAAAAGCAATGAGGAATAGATCACGATATAGCTTTTCATGTGGTCCTCTGGCACAGATAAAACAGTAAGGAGCAGTATTCTCTAAAAGCACTTATTTACACATTATAAGTGTAAAGCACTTATTGGAAATAAGCTTATTGTATAGTCTTCCTGCCAAGCAGCTCATTGTGTGCACGAGCATGAAAACAATTGAAAGCAGTCATAACTAGCTGGAGCTGTTTGTATTAAAAACCCTTTATAACAACTGGACTGGTAAGCCTATAAAACAAAAGAAGAAAAGAACAAAATGCCCTTACTTGGCATGAGTGCTGACAGAGTAATCTCCAAAAAAGACAAAACCAACAAATACTACAGTGTGTTCTACTTCTCCAGTTACTTCTTCTATTTACTTTGGCAATAATTACTTAGCACCAATGAATTTGGGACAGGGAAACAGTGATGACTAATGTATGCTATGGCAGGTGGTATACATTTGAACTTTACAGACATCTAGCAATAATTGCTCACATAGAGCTGTGGAAAATATAATAAAAATAGGAAATTTGGAAGGGCCACAGGTCTTATACTAGAAGAAAAACAACAAAACCCAGAAAAAAAAAAAATGAAGATTCATGTGGCTTTCATTCTGGTAATAAAGCTGCAGATGTGGACCCTGAATCCATCAACAGCTAATTAGCTAACCCATGGCAGTGCAAATTGTGTGCTGCAAAGCAATAGATTTGAAATTTCTTGTTGTAGCATGGGAGTTGTTAAAAGTATATATAGCTTGAGAAAGAAATACCAGATTTGTGTTCTTTAGTGATTCCTATTGTCATTAGGAATCCACCTTTAATTTAGGCACAAAAGCAAGGAGAAACAGAACTTTAAGATATTTAGAGGAACATGTTCTTGTAACATCACATTTTTTTATTTGTTTATTGAAATCTTTACATATCACACTTCATTTTATGTATCACTTTCCATCCTGGAGGATGCACAGTGCTTTCTGCATGAGGGTTGCAGCTGCTTAGCAGAAGCCCTTGAATATGTACAATTATAATTCCGATAAAAACCAGCAAACAGAAGCATAAATTTCAGTGTGAGACCCAAGGCGGTGTTCAAAGGACAAACATCTTTTAAGAGCAAAGAGTAAACATGAATAGGAGACTGATTAAGTGAAGGTAGAAGCCCATGTAGAGTCCATGAATCTAGTAGCTAGGAAGGATCAAGCAATTAAAAGGAGACTGAAGAGAATCAGAATGCTAACTGCCTCAATTTTAACCACCACAAGAGTGAGTGGTTCCCTTCCTCGCCTCCCTGACAGCCATGATCAGTGCTTCTGAAGAAAGAGATGACAGAAAAACAGGAGCTGGAATAAATCCCAAAAAGTTGTCCTAGTATTGGATAAAAGAGGTATAATATAATGAGTAACGCAGTGCTATATCTTCTATTTCTACTGCCTCATGATGGAAAGACCGGGTGGTCAAGGAAAATGGCAGTGAGAAATTCAAATGTGCTCCTTTGCATATCTTAAAAAGTCTGCACAGGGAATTTGCTGAGGTCAGGAGTCCTGAGAGGTTCCAGTGCACTGAGAGAGCAGGAACAGCCAGAACAGTCCAAATTAACACACTGCAACATTTGTGAGGTGTGTTGTCATCCTTCAGAACTGAGGCTGATGGTGGTTCTTGAGAGACAAGTGCACATGAGACCTATGGACGCAGTGCCTGTTTGCCTATTTCAAGGATCTAATGCCATCTACAGAAGGTACTGAGTTGTCTCTATGTCAAAGCCAGGGTGAGAGTCTGACCAAGGGAGGGCGATGGTCAGATGCACTGCAATGGTGTGCCTCTGTGCCACAAATGCTCACCACAGCCGCAGGATGTCACTGGCATCATCGGTGCTCCACAGCACTCAGGTGATGGGGAGTTCAAGGAAGGGTGACAGGACATCATTTCTCTTGGGTGAGCACGTGCCATGATCTCAAAGACCCCCACTCAGGGAAATAAGAGTTCAGCATATCAAACCCAGTCAGATGGAGGGCTCATGCCAATCCCAGAACTTGCCTGGGCAAAGACCAGGAGACTGTGGGTTGTCACAAATGAAACCCATGCCAAGGAGCCTGCTGGAAAAAGGTACAGGGAACTACATGTCAGCTCCTGGGGACACTGGCCTAGGTTTCTTCATATGTACAAATGGAGGGTCTGTGACCAGGTACAGAGTTAATCTGATAAGCAGTCAATCTATTTTAGAAACAGGCACTTCCAAGGATTATAGATTGGGAATAATTTAATTTTAGCCTAAGGTAAGGAGATAAATTAAGATCAAGCCCTTGAAAACCTATTTCTCGTCACTCACATCAAAGAAAATTATCTAAGCAGTAAACATCTATCACTCAGATACTTACTATTAAGTGACATGATTCCTACTGTGAGGCATCTGAATCTGATTATATGAATCAAAAGTTTTTAGTTTGCAGAATTGGCTGCGATGCTGAAGACTATGCATTGCTCTTTCAGTTTATGTACCTGCAGTTGCAGTTAGCAGTGATTACCTCCTTTTGCAGTATTCAGCCATAATAAACATCAGTTAGTGAATGTGGCTAACAAAAGTTTTGCAGAGAAAAGGGGTTATTAATCAAGTCTGATACTCAAACCAGTTCTCTCTATTGTGTTTTAAATACAGGAAAGCACATGAAGCAATAAAAGGTAGGGGAGCCTGCAGACATGCCACCAGTAACTACCAGTAATGTTTACTCTACCTGCCATGGCAACCAAGTTATTGTGGCTCTCTCTACTCCTAATAAGTGCCCTTGTTTTAGAGGCTTACGTTGCCACCACTATTGAATTGCCAAGTTTCAGGCTCCTGCCTCTAAGTGAAGGCATCCACCCTTTCCAACTCGACCTCCCCCATCCAAGTACTTGTGGGCTCTTCCTAATGAACCCATCCATCTTTGCTTGGTGACAATTCAAACATGTCAGTTCTTTGAATGGGAGGAAATATCTTTAAAACATTTAGAAGTTTCAAAACACCATTAGGATATTTTTGCTGAGCTAATAAATACCCAGCTGATTTAACAAAAACAAAAAAACCTCAACCAACCAACCAAAAAAAAAAAAAAAGAAAGAAAAATCAGAGGAAAAGAAAATGTCAGTGATGCCTCCAATTTTACACATCTTTGGGTAAAAATGGTATTTTATATTCTTATTTTAGTTCCAATTAAGAATTTTTCTAACATATTTTTGTGAAATGGAAAAAGTAAGTAATCCTTGAGAGAAATTTATGGGATATGTCTGTTTGGGGAGAGAGGCAAGAAACCATCTTTTTGTGCCTCTTGCCACACGTGCCCCATAAGCATGAAAATGAGACAACAGTTGGGAGCAGTGGCAGAGGCATTGCATTTTTCAAATCCTCTAAAAGGCCAGTTGCTTAGATTTGGGAGGGAGTTCACTCAAGACTATTCACAGAATGCTACCACTTGTCCTGTGAGGACTTGCCTGCCTTTTCAGAAAAGTCTATCAGTCAGAAAGTAGAAGAGAAATGGGCCTGGTGAAAACTGAACAATTTTTTTAAAAAAATCTTCACAGGGAAAAAGCAGACTGCAGCTTACAGGTGATACAGGAAGAATACTTGGCACATGAAGTCATTTGTAAAAGTTTTTTTGCAGCACTGGCTAAAGAAGGTGGATAAACAAGATTCAGTGTTTTGTTTTGAGCATGGCACTCCTCTCCATGAGATTCAGCTTGTCCAGAGGAAGGGGAGTCTTAACTATAGTCACCACAGTATGGATACATACTTCCATAGGTTGCTTACAGTGCCAGTGAAACTTCTGTGCCAAGAATTTCCTCCTAAGGGACCTCTAATACACTGCATTATTAAAAAGAGACATTTTGCTCTGCAGGAGGATGTGGCAATGTACAGAATCTTCAACAAAATGAAAAACACAAATCTAAATACTTCGTTTCATACAAGAGTAATCTGACAGCTCAGAAGAAAATGTTTTTTTTTTCTCTCTTAAAATGCTGTAGAACTCTGTGAACCATACTAGTATTTTTGAAATCATAAAGAATAAACACAAAATTGTATTAAATAGTTTTCCAGCTAAAAATACCTTTTTATTACCTAGTACTTGTAAAGAGAAGAAACCTTAATGGATAATTTTTTATCAGTCCGTTATTATTATTATTACTGCTGCTGTTGTTTTTATTGCTGTTCCTGCTGTACTGTTATTTCTGAGTCTATTTTAAACCACAGTCAAGGCTGAGGTTTCACTAATTTGTATAAGCGATCCATAAAATCTACATAATAGATTACTGTTGCTACAATACTTTAGAGTTCGCATGAAGGGAGAGGCTCTTCACATTGAATGTTTTCTCAAAGGACTATGGAGGAGGAATAAAGGGTGAGCAATCCTCCTGCTCCCATGGCACAGCTCTGTGGCTGCACAGGGACCAGGTGGGACAGCTTATCAGTTAATATTTTCTTCTGAGGTTTTTCAGTCCTTAAAAAGGCTGTGTTTACTGTACATTTGTACTAAAGTGGAGAAATAGGAATCTTCTCTGCCCATCTGAACACACACCAAGATATTTACAAGAACAAGGGGGGATAGCTTTAAGCTAAAAGAGGTTAGGTTTAGATTAGACATTAGGATGAAAATCGTCACTGTGAAGGTGTTGAGACACTTCAAATGGCTGTCCAGAGAAGATACTGATGCTCCATCCCTGGAAGTGATCATGATCAGACTAAATGGGCTTTTGAACAACCTGGTCTAGTGGAAGGTGTCCCTGTTCATGATGAGGGAGTTTTGGAACGAGATGATATTTAAGATCCCTTCCAACCCAAGCAATTCTATGATTCTATGTGAATGCCTGTGATTTTAGTCAGAGCAGGGTCTTCTCAGGGGCTCAACACCTTTTCGAATTGGCTATGAAATCCCTTTTCATCAATAAGTGTCTTTAAATGTGGGCAGGTGCCATACCCCGAGTCCTGCTGCCGCAGTCTGGGCTGACAGCTGGTCAGTGTCTGCCATGTCCCCAGTTTGAGACAAACTGAGAGCCCATTAATGATGTGGCAAGGCTGGAGATCAGCCAACCGTGGAGGTGAATCCCACCTGAAGCTGCAGAGCCTTGCATGAAGACAGGATATGCCCTGCCATGACCACACAAACCTGGTCTCACCATACTCCAATGCATGGTGGAGAGCACCTAGTCGCACAAACACATGCATGGTTACTTAAAGGAGTTGTTGCTGTTTTCTTGGGTGACCAGGGACAGAAAGGAAACAAAAACTGGAGAAGTGACAAGAACTGTCCACCTGAGTTCTTAACAATATGATCCCCACATAGATTCAGCAAATTCACGTTGAAGTTGAGGGCACACATTCTCCAACAAATGCAGAGAAGATATTTCTAACACAGCCCAGTGTTCAGCTGGTACACTGGAAATGTTTGACAGGCAACAGTATCCTGTCCTTCTGGTTTCATTGTGAGTCCTTGGCAATGCTGCCATTGTTTGAAATATTGCCTGTGTCCTAATAAAAAAAGCCCCAAGGAATGACAGTCCCTAATCCAGCCATTGTTAAAGATGTTTCATTTTTCAGTCCCTTGGACACTATCCACAGACCAGACACCAAAATCTCACTGTTCATAGCTACATCCCCATGCTCTTTTCAGATCCTCAGCTCACCTCTCCATTTCTTTTTCATTGCTAGGCCTCTTCCAGTGTCTTTCTCTTCTGGATGTCCAGAAAGGTTTGGACAGGGAAGAAACGCCAGGATGTCCAGTCTGATGATGAAACTCTGCTGACCTGGGAATGTTCACATCAACTAGCGAGAGAGAAAGTATTCAAGAAAATGTCCATGAATCCATTTCTGGCAATCTGGGTAACCCTACAGGCATAGAATTCACTCTTCACAAAGGTGGTGTGTTGGCTCTGATCCTTACAAGACCCAGAGGCAAAGAAACATTATCAAAAATGATGAAGCAGAGTTAATTAAACATATCAGCTGAGGCTTGATCAGAAAGACTTCTTTTCAGTTGGGAGCCAGCCACTAGGAGCCAGAACTCCATGGACCTGTCTCTTACTCTCCCTTGTTTCTTATGTTCACATGCAATAAACAAGTCTATAATGTTCAGCAAATAAAGTTTTGCTCTGTTTGAAACCCGGTTAACCAGACATGGGATACAGTTGTCAGTGACACCTCAATTGCAGTAAATTCCGACCAAAAACATGATCCAAGGAAGAGTTGACAGTGAATGGAGGGAAGGGCAAAGAATCCCAATCCTTGTATTTTCTGGCAGCTGAAAAGGCAGCAGACGTCTTCATAAAACAGCTTTCCCCCTCCTGGGCTGACACAGTGCTGTCAGATTGAAAGGGCACAAACGCCAACTGTGCTGCCTGACATGCTTCAGCAGGGAGAAATGCTGCAGCCTGTGTTTGGCAGCATGATTTGCTGCCAGAGGATTTCGTAGCCTTGGGGTGCAATTACCAAAAGCTCTGGCGCCTGCTGTGTTCAGTCTGTGCTTAGGTGCAGTCAGTAGGTGGGTACCTGAGGGGTAACCCGTGAGGGGCATGAGGGTGAGAGCATGTGGAAACCAGCCCACCCCATGTGGAGTCAGCACTGAGGTGTGGACATGGTGCAGGGACCACGAAGCAGGCAGTGTAAGCAGTGGGCAAGGTTTGGCCCAGGTGGCTGCTCAGCCTCACCAGCTGCGTGTAGGACTGGGAGAGAGGGGATGAATAATGAATGTGCGCAATAAGGCCAGCTTGAAGGTAAAAGAGGAATGGGAGAGCAGAATGGGGTCTGGCAATCTTCCAAGGGAAGGGGGTTTAATCTATGGCTTTTGTTTTAGCTGAAGGTCTCTGATCCTCCAGGTGAGAAACAGATAAGGGATCTGCAAGGTTTCCCATGGGTGCTATGCACATGGAGCAAGTTGTCAGCCCATCCATCTCTACTGGTTTTGGCTGGGATAGGGTTAGTTTTCTTCTTAGTGGCTGAGTTGTGGATGTAGTATGAGAATAATGATGCTAACACACTAACGTTTTAGTTGTTGCTAAATAGCGCTTAGTCTAGGTCAAGAACTTTTCAGTGTCTCATGCTCTGCTAGTAAGCAGATGCACAAGAAGCTGTGAGGGAGCATAGCCAGGACAGGTGACCCAAACCAGCCAAAGGGTTGTTCCATTCCTTGGAATGTCATGCCCAGTATATAAACTGATGTAGCTGGCTGGAAGGGGCCAATTGCTATTCGGGGCCTGACTGGTCTATGGTAAGTGAGTGGTAAGCAATTGTATTGTACTTCACTTGTCTTTCTTGGGGTTTATTCTTCTCTCTCTCCTTTTCATCATCATCACCATCATCATTACTATTACTATACTTTATTGCAATTATTAAACTGTTCTTGTCTCAAGCTGCCAGTTTTACCTTTTTCCAATTCTCCTTCCCATCCCACCAGGGTGGGGGAGTCGAGTGAGGAAGCATCTGGTGCTGCTCAGCTGCTGACTGAAGTTAAACCACCATCCCAACTGCTGGGCTCCACAGATTCTGTCCCTGCAGCCCACCACCACAACAGACAAGCTTTGAAGCAAGAGCTGGAGCTGAGCTGGCCTTAAACTGGGATATCACTGGGTTGTTAACCACACGTGATGCTTGTCAAAGTGTCTCTATTTTAAGCTGGTCAAATGGGGATGATCTGCTGAGGTCGTGTCAGCTAACTTGGCCTTCTACATGTGTAAGGACTCCCAGGAAGACATGAAGACAATGCTGTAAATGAGACCTGGCTTTCTTTTACATCCTGCAAGGGGGACACGTGATAAAGCTAATTCCACTCTGTCTTTTGTTCAAGTTCTCAGTGCCACTCTGCACAATTCTAGGCTCATTTAAAAGCACTCAACAAATAACATCTCAGAATATGTGTCGGATATTTCTTAATCTGAGAGTAGTTCAGCTTACTTCCTTATGAAATCTCAGTAGACTATTTTTCTCTGCAGTCTATGCAGAGAAAAAATATAGGAACAGCTGATGATCTTTTTTTTAGACTTCCTTTATTGAAAAAATCCTGCACTGATGAGTGATGTTACTAAATATAAGTGCTGATCTCTACAGTGGCCACATTAACAGATTGCTAAATTTTATGAGGCAAAAGTGTCTGTGCAGAGTTGCAAAGAGCAGAAGATAATGAAAACTTTGGAATCAGATAGAGGTGACCAGCAGGGCCATGAGTCAGTAGTCACAGTACATGGAGTCAGAGCCAGCACAATCTGGAGGAACCAAAACAAACACTGCAGTATTTTTGGAAAGGGAAGGCTGGCAAACATAGCTTTACCTGGGCAAGATGAAATGCAGCAGATGGGAAGATCCTGAGGGGGAGAGAAACTCAAAGGTGGGAAATTAAGCCTCATAGTCCTTGGCAATCAACCAGGAAGTTGAGAAAACTCAACTGAAACTGCACAACAATGGCAGTGGCTTCCCTCCCTCCCTGAAATACATGCTCTGAAATCATGCCCCGAGCCCATGAAGGAATGTGCAAAGACACAGGGGACCAGTTTCAATGCACCAGTAGCTGCGTGTTTTTCACAGAACTTGCTGGGAGCTGTGGCATGCAGCCAGCCTTCTCCTCTTTGGCACTGAAAAGCTTCTTTCTATGAGGAGTTCTGCTCACTGTAAGGAACTCAGAGTCCAAAACTGAGGGAGTTGTGGGAGACACTTTTGTGTTTTCCAGGACTTAGACTATCCGCACAAGTTGCCAGCAGTTAGGAAGAAACAAGATCCTTACACAGCTGACTGGTTGCTTGCAGGACAAAGCTGTTGGTTTAGAGGGGCTGGTTTTGTCTTACGGCTTCTGGATCAATGTGGGTGAATGGTTATTTCTACACTTGGCCATTATCTCAGCTGGCTTCCTCAGTAAGGATAAGCTGAGACCTACCCTGAAAGCCAGGCTTTGTTGAGAATGGGGAGGGGAGAATTTCAGAACTGGGGGAGCCGTGAGAGTTCAGGGATGAGCAAAACATAAATGAGCAGGCAAGGCACCTGAGTCAAATAGTGAAAGCCATGGTTCTGGGAAGGGAAGATAAGTAGAACAGTATCCATTGTCCCATGGTAGGCATCCAAAATATCCAAGGAGATAGTCAGTTTGCCCAGCATGGGTTTGCCCAGTGAAATGGCAATGGTAGTGAAAGCAAACAGTCATCAGCGTCACCAGGATGGGCTCCCTGCTCCCCTGCATCACCTTGCTTCAGTTTCCTCCTCCTACTGAGAGCTGAGGGCAAGGAACTCAATCAAAATTACTGTGGAGAGCAAATCAAGAGAAGGGTAGAGCAAACTGACTGATGGAAGAAAAGTTATTAACATGCAAATCAATGTAGATAAGTCAGGGGGCAAGGGGAATCTGAGTTTAATTCACGTAACAGTGTGGAGATGTGAGGACCAGAGCTGACAAGAATTTAAACAAAGATAATGCCTGTGTGTTATGGGTGTTTGTGTGCTTTATAATGCTTCAACAGGGGACGGTAAAAGAATATATATGCCTGTGGGCTGCAGCATTTGCTAAAATGACTTTTCTCAACATCTTTGAGTGCCCACTTCTGCACACACATGTATTCTAACAGTTCATCCAGAACCACAGTACACAGCATTGGAAAAATGCCCAGCATATTTCTTAGAAGGAAGGCTTATTGTAACTACTTCCAGTTAAGAACACTTAAGCTGCATTTATTTGCTAAGTAATGTTGACTTCCTGATTTTTATGTGAAAAGTTTTTATTTCAAAGACAAGCCATAAAAGTGGATTCCCCAGCCTCTCTTCCCAGCAGCCTAAGCAATACAGCACTCCAAATCTGTCATGGGCTGAGGTGGGGCTATATTTTCTGAAAACCTGTTGTTAAAATACTGGCAGCACAAGTCTGCTGTAACATCACTCATTCCAAACAAAAGGACACACAGACATGAGAAGATTAAAAGAAGAAAAACAGAAGCATATTTTGATTTTCCAGAGAATACAAGATATGTAAGAGTTGTGTTTGTGGAGGACTGGCAGGACAGGGATTTGCTGAACCAGGAGCAGCTGTCATAGCAACTACATCCAGGAAGAAAACTGGTGTCAAGTCAGACATCACCTGGAAGGAAATTTACCTGCTCTGAGGAACATTGTTATCGAAGGAAAACTTTGGAAGCTGTTGGTTAAGGTGCTTCCATAAAACTTGGAGGATGCAGGTGAAGTCCCTACCAGAAAGCAGTGATGCTTCATGCGAAAGGCAATTATTTGAGACAGAGCTTGGTTCATAGGCCTGGTTCTGCCTCTGGCTTGCACAGGCAGTTCTTGGCAAGATTATGTGAGTGTCTGCCTCATTTTCCCTGTCTCTCAAATGGGGAGAACCATTAAGCACCTTCACAAACTCCATAGAGACCTGCCAATGGAAAAATGCTGCATGTGCTGACACGAGCACCAGGAAAGATGCTCAAGCTTCATTAATGACTTCTGTTTTTCTAGATGATGCATACCCAGTCACATATTCAGTGGGGTTCTTTGCCTCCCTTGGGGTAGGTTTTGCATGGTCCCAGAGTGTAGAGATGTGAAGAGCTGCTCAGCAGTGACTGCAGAGTAGGTTGCCTTGCTTGCATATCTGCTGTTCTGTGTGTAAAGGTGTAGGGCTTTTCTAGAACCCTGGCAGAGCTGCTTTCAGCATGGGCTGCCTGGACAAAGAGAAACAAAAGGAAAGGCATGATCACCCATGTGCACCAAACCCACCAGACTCCCATGCCCTGGAAGAGAGCAGGGCAGGAGCTGGGTGGCTCTGGTGACATATGCTCTAGTGAAGAGGTTGACATTATGCTCACCTGGTGGGAGACAGGAGACAGGGGGCACAGCTAACTACCCTGGGACCAAAACCATCTCTAAATCAGTCTGCCTCTCTAGCTCCAGCCATGCAAGATCTCACATTTGTGCAGACTGCCTTGTCTGTGTTTGTAAGGGGTGTATAGATCCTTGTTGGTTTTATTAGCCTGTGCTCACTTTCAGCTTTTCATGCTCCAGTCCTCTTGCAATGCCAAGGCTAGTTTATCTCAGCTCTCGGAGTGCACATGCCCAAGGCCATGAGCCACTGCTCAGAGAACACAGACTCACAGAATATGCCAATTTGGAAGGGACCCACAAGGATCACTGAGTCCAACTCCTGGCCCTGCATGGGACCCTCCCCAAGAGCCACACTGTGTGCCCCAGAGCATTGTCCAAACATTTCTTGACCTCTTTCAGATTTGATGTTGTGACCATATCTCTGGGGAGCAGAGTACCCAGCCTCCCTTTGGGTGAAGAACCTTTTTCTAATATCTAATCTAAATCATCCTGAGACAGCTTCAGGCCATTCCCTCGGGTCCTGTCTCAATATTGCATTTAGTGCCTTTAATTTAGCATAGCTGAGTGTATTAGATATATTCTTATGAGAAATCTGTTACTTCACTTTAAGTTCAGCCCTTTCACGTTGAGAACAAAATGCTGTCATTGTGCTGAACTGTAGGATGCTAAGAATAAGTGGGTACTTTGTCAGCAGCAGTAACACTTCAGAAGGCAGTCCAATTTTCTTCTTGCCTCCCTCAGGTTGCTCCTCCACTGCTAAATCTCCCCAGCACGTCCCTTCATCATATTCAGCTATTTTTAGATGCCCCTTCTCCACAGGCAATTGATCCACAAATCAAACAAAGCTATGGAGTCTCCCAGTGTTATGAAGATTTTTGGAGGTGTAGTCTTGAACTGAGATCAGACGACAGTTGAGAATTCCTCGACTTTTTTTTCATTAGACTTGGCTCACAAGGAAGAACTCATGCTGTGCCTGTAATCCAAAGCCTCCTTAAGAAACCTCAAATTCTGTCAGGTCCCAGAAAAGAAACACCTCAGACCTAAGGAATAATAGTGCAATGGGGCCTGTTATCCTAAAGCCAGCTCTCATATTCTGTGCAAAAGCCATAGGTTTCTACCGGATTCTAGTTTTTATATCGATCAAGTCAACAGCTACGTTCTTGAAACATTGCCATAGCATTTTTAATATGTTTATGGACATTTTCTGTTTCTCTTATATTAATTTTTGATACAGAAGTGTACTAAGGAGCCACGAGATAAAAAGGAATGCTGACAATGTGGGAAAGTCATTATGATATCCTTCAGCTACTTGAAGTGACATTGTTTCCCTACAAAACAAATTGCTTATCACAGATTCCATTACTCAAGGGACAGTAAACAGTTGCCACAATGCATGCCTCATAGGCACTAAAAGGGGCTTCAGGACATTTGTCAGTCTCACTTGATTTTTGGGGAGGAACTTGTTTTATACAATTAACTCTGAGCAACATAGGTGTGTTTCTTTTTCCTTTTTTAACCCAATAAGAAAATGTAGGTGGCTATAGATACTGATAGGGATTCAGAAAATTGAGATAAGGAGATTGGCGAGGGGTAAACAGCTGCAAATATAGAGGGAAGTGGGCAGGGAAGAAAGAGTGCTAATATGGAAAACATTTCCTCCTTATTTGGAGTATCAGCTCCTTTTGTGGTGTCCTGAAGATCAGCTGGTATACAGGTCAGTTAGGGTGGCAGTCGGAGTCCAACTCTATCGCCTTGGCAGTTTAGCTGCTGGCACTGTCAGAAATGCTGTCCAGCATATGCAGAAAAGTTCTCCATCACCTCTTTTTTATTTGCTCATCTCATATGTGCCAGGGTTCAGTGGTCTACATTCATCAGAAGCCAGGTAGCTCGGCCTCTCTTTGAGGCCATGATGTAAGGGAGAAAAATATCTCCAACTTACCCCTGTTCCTGAGATCTCTCCCCATTCACAGTGTTTCAGCTGGTTAAAGCATCATCCCAAGGTCAGCACGAGCCTATGCTACTTAAAACACTGGGCAGCTTAAAACCACCTGCCCCAGAAGCTGGGTTGTGAATTGCTGTACATCTTAAGCAATGTATTTACGGTCTGTCAGCACCTTCACCCTGCATTGCAATGAACGGAAATAAAGGTTCAGATTGACTGAAATGGCTCCAAGCAGCTCGGAACATTTTATAATTGTGCTGAGGCAGCTCTGAATGCTCCTGCTGTCTGAGCAGCAATGAAAAAAGAACAGCAGACTTTGCTTCTAAGTACATTTACTTCTTGACTGTTGAAATCATGTGTCTGAACGAGGCTCAGACAGCAATGTTTCCTAATTATATAAACACTGAAGTACCCAGCACAGAGTGCTGCATTCACGGGAGTTTTACTGTGGCTCCCAAAGGAAACTGCATATGAAATAGGCTGCTGAATCTTTTGTAAAAAGCATTTGCCTCTTTCAGAAGTACAGTCCTGAAATGTACATGTATGGAGTGACAGTGTACAAGTGAATAGAGTGGCTTCCACCAGTAAGATCAATGTCTTGTAGGACTAAAAAATGAGGAGGAGAGAAGAATGGAGAAGTGCCAGTCTTAATAAACATTTAATTATATCTCAATCTTCCTAACATTGGATAAGCTGGAGACAAAACCACCTCCACTGCCTGGAACAGAAGTTACTGAAAAACAGTATCAGCCATCTGCTGATGTACATTAATCTCCTAATGCAGTGTTTGAAATTTCTATACCAATTATTTTCATTTAAGTGCTTAAAGCTTCATATCAACATTGCCCAAAAGCAAACTTTCAGCTTATCTTACTTGCAGACAGCTATCATTTTTCAGCAGTTTCTATCTAGTCATCTGTTACGTCTCTGATTGCTAGTTTGATAGCTGCAAGTTAAGCATAGTTACACTGGAAGTCACAGGTCACACAAAATCACCTCCTGGAAAGGTATGCTTCAGTGATCTGACTCCATTAGCTAAAATATCTTTCAGATTCTCCTTGAGAGTCAAAATGGCTCAGAAAGCTGCCCTATAATTCACATTCCTTGATATTGACAGTATGAGCAGGCATAACAACCTACAGGCTGAAGAGCTGTGAAACTGCTCACCAGTACACAACAAAACCACAGTGCCTCTTCAGAGAGAGGTGAATACCACTGCTACACATTGGCAACAAATGCAGGTTGATTAATATTTCATTGCAGATCTAAACATTAATGTGATTGCTCTTTGAAATGTCACTGCACATCTGGGCATGGCTGGCTTTATTTTCTATATGCTATGTCTAAAAGGTTAGCTTTTACCCTCTTAGCACAGATGGATCTGTTGCCTGCGGCGTGACTTCTCCTGGTACTGTTGCCCCCAGGACTTTAACAAAGTAAAATAGGTATTGGCAATGACTGCTATGTCAGTGTTGCTCAATGGCCTTCAAGAGAGTGGGGTGTAATAACTACTTTGGAACTGAAACACTTAATCTTTTGGTAATGGATTTTCCCAAAACAAGGTACTTTGATCAGTTAGTGAGAAAGAGCTTGAAACCTTCCAGAAGTGAGAGCCATGCTCTGCAGCAACAAGCTGCAGCAAAGGGCTGGAAAGTGTGATGTGGAGAATCGCAGCAGATGCCTTGCTCACAAACATCCTTTTGAGAAGAGGCATTGCCTGGGGTGGCCGTAAGGCACACAGTGTTGCCACAGTCAAGATGCAGGGACAGGGTGTAACAGTCTCTGTGAGTTCTCATTTTAGCCAGGGAGAGGTAGGTGCAGTAATGCACTCTAATGTCTTTTTAATTCCTGTGTGTGCTATAATTGGGTATTAATCCCAGACGTGTAGAAAACAAATGATATGTTGACAGCTACTTGAAAACAAGTATCTCACACTGCAATTCTCTATATAGCCACTGCGCTCCAGGCAAGAAGTATTTCATCATTTCAAATGTACTGTCCTAATTTTACCTTGTGTTTTAACTGAGATTTCCTTTCTCCATTTCCCTACCGAAAGATACTACTATTTAGCAAAAGAAAGTTCTTTACTAGCCCTTACTTCTTGTTGTGGAATTACTGTACTTTAGGATAGGACTCGGTGACCCTACTGATAGATTGGGAAATATTTATCCCAGGTGCTGCACAAACAGAAGGTTCGCTGATACTTTCAGTGGTATAATATGAAGGAAAATAATCCACATGCTTCATACGGAGAGTTACTGAGCCACAGTGAGTCATAGATGCAGAGCACCTACTACCGCCTTGCAGTGGGGTCCTCTGTAAACCTCCCAGTATATGGCTACATTTCTACTTCCTATTCTTTTTCCTTTCCATCAGGCAGTAGAAAGAGTCCCTTTGGACCCACCCAGCCTGGTTATATCAGCTAAGAACTGCAGCCTTACACCGAACAGCAGACTTTACTCTACATCCTTTGAAATGTTCATTATGTTAGTTAATCAACTTTTCATTTTCTTCCTCTGGAACAGGCAAGATAAGGATGCATAGCTGACTTGCTTTGCAAAAAAAGGTGCTTTATCATCCCAATCCAGCAGCTTGTTTATCTGAAAAATAAATACAAACCATTATTTTATTGAGAGCTTCTGATCTTTGACAATATAAATTGTAAATAAATACTAATTGCCAATACTACATGTCAGATAGACCTGGCATTTGTAGAATTTTGTTTTACTTAATTCTCAGATCACAAGAAATATTTAGATAAGTACAAACCCAAGAAATATACAGGGACTTTTTTTTTTTCTA
This sequence comes from Anabacerthia variegaticeps, assembly GCA_035583185.1. Classification (NCBI taxonomy): domain Eukaryota; kingdom Metazoa; phylum Chordata; class Aves; order Passeriformes; family Furnariidae; genus Anabacerthia; species Anabacerthia variegaticeps. The sequence goes on from JAWWEW010000001.1 coordinate 52,076,592, forward strand.
AAATACATGTGTCTATGTATGTGTATTTTTTTTTCCACAGGAAAAAAGATGGGCAGTTTACCAAAACATAACACAAAGTCAAATAAAGGATAGCTATGGCATTCTGCCCATTGAATCCATGCCTGAGATAAGTCAGTGAACTATTGCCATAGGTTCCTATAGTTTTTGGATCAGGGTTATGGAGTTTGGTCCAAGCCCACTGAAATGACTGAAATCCTTAACAGAAAACAAAGTGTTCACATGAACTGTTTGCTTTCTCTTTAGCAGCTACCATGCTTTCAAACATCCAAGGTTTTGAAAAGCGGTCACATCTGGCAGAGGCCTAGGAAACAGGATAAAATTACTGGGCTGAGATGTAGAGGAATTTGTAGAAAACCACCCACTCAGACGTCCAGTGTAGGAATTGGCTGCCCATTACTTGATGAAACACTCAGTTCTTTGGTGATGAGCTGGAGCAGAAGTGCTTTGCAGTGTGACTCTGTCTACAAGCGCAACAATTCTACTTTATTTCTTTATTAAGTGTACGTAAATATTGATTTTGCTGGCTGATGTGAAGATGCTCAAAGCTACCTATAGAGGATGAAGATATTTATGTGTGCAGAGCAGGACTGCACAGTTTTCCAATGCACATGGAGCATATGGAACACCTTGGCGTCTGTCCTGGAGCTCAGGCTGGTAGAGGGGTCTCACACACAAGGGCTGCTGCAGGAGCTGCACACAAGCATTTCCCTCTGGTGAGACTGCCTCTGAAGAGGGACAAGCTGGATGGGAGCACTCTGTCTTTATTGTGTTCTCTTGGGAACTCAGGCACTGGCCTCCACATGTGTCCTATAAGAAAAATGTCAGAACGTTACCTTAGTGGTTACAGACTCACAGACTCATTCCTTGGGCTGCTAAGTCTTGCTGCAGTCAGGAGCTAACAGCTGCTTTCCATAGTGACAGCAAACCTTCCTCCCATTCCCAAGGATAGCGTGAGGCAGCAGCTTTCTGCCTGCTAACATAGACCTGCATTTGGTTTATGCTTCAGGTGAGAGGGGGCTTTTCTGTGCTCTAGCATTGCATTACCATTCCCACTCTGACAAGCCAAACTGATTTATAACCACTAGAATGACAATCATGCTTGATGCATGTTTAGAGATGATCACATATTTAGTGATGCTCAGGATTTGCCACAGCGTCTGCTGAGGAGCTATTTGAGGGTCACAAGGTATCTCTGTGTGATGGAGGACACTCAAAGCAGAGTAACTTACAGTTCATTTGCTCTCAGGCAGCCAGGCAATCAGACAGCAATGCGCTGGACCCTGGCAATGTAGATACGTCTAATGAAGTTGTGCCATATGTTCCTTTCAAAATTCCTATAATTTTCCTTGTGATGACTTAATTTAGTATGCTCAGCACAACACAGAATATCCCTAACATACTGATATTCCTAGCAGATACTCCTAGCAGACTAAAAGGTCTCAAAATTGTTCACAAAAGGAGTCAGTCTGTCTTTACGCAGCTAAAATATCCATATAAATTTCAATGAACATTTTGTTTCTTGGTGAGGAACATGAAAGAAGGCCACCTATTTATATTTAACCTAATAACTATCCTTCCTGTCACTAAGACAAGTGAACTTGAAACTGTTTCAAAATTTCCCTTATTTTCTCTGATCCATCATTATTTAAAGAATAATAATAAAACCACTTAATACTCAAAAGCATATATTTAAAATCCTTTCTGCTTAAGGGATTACACTTAAATGTCATTTCTAAAAAAAGACATATCTAATTTCATCATTGTCTCTGTGGAAGGTTAAGCATATAGAGCAAAATTAATGCTCATGTTGATGTACAGATTATCTGTCTTGTCATTCAGTTTGATATTTTTCACAGACTATTTCAATGAATGACAGACAAATTGCAGTTGCAACTGATTTGTGGATTTTCTCACAAGAAAAAGGAAATAGAGGCGTTAAACCACCTCAGGAGCTAGCTAACTCATTTCAAAACATTTTAAAGGTTGGTTTTGGGGTTTTTTTCATAGACATTTATTTGTGTTTTGTGGAGAGAGCAAACTCCACATCACGTAGTGAAAATTCAAGTCACCTGTTAACATGTAAGTCTCGAAAAGTAATGACATTTTTGATAGAAATAGCATAAAGACCTCTCAAACTACAGACAGGCATTCACTTGCCTCATATTTATGCAGAAAAGCTTCTCCCTGACTTAATGCTTGAATGACAGAATTTGCATTTTAGCTCTCAGGAAATACTCTGTTAGTGCTCAGGACAAGAGTCTTGTCACTGCAAACTGTGCTGCATAGGCAAAGTAAGTCCACAGCTCTCTGGGGTTAGGCTGGGAGAATTTCCTACTCAAAATGCATTCTCCTGAAGTCATTCCCAAAGAATAAACCTATGTAAATAAAGTTGCATCAAGTTCTTCCACCTCCACTTGCCTCACTCAAACCTATACATGAAGTACATTTCCAGTCAGATAGTATTTATTATGAACAAGCTGTTCCTGACCCACCATGGTGTAATGACTGGATTTGTGACTAAGGGAAGGGCAGCGGCTGTTTGCATGGATTTTAGCAAGACTTTTAACACAGGCTCCTAGTTTTTTTTGGTACTGAGTTTGGGACATTATGGTCTGAATGGCTAGGCAACCTGATGCATAAAAGCCTGGTTAGATGACCAGGGTTGTGTCTCCTGGCTGGACCTGGATGCTTGTAGTGAGCAGGGTATTGCAATTCTGTCATGAAACCTCTCCTGTGTAAGGGCTTTATCTGTGACCTGTAAGAGCTGGGGGAGTGTGCCCTCATCAAGTTTTCAGACAACACCAAGTTGGGGGGACCAGGCAATATACTGAGGTGTAGAGCTGCCATCCATAGGCACTGAGACAGTCTGGAGGGATGTCACAATAGGAACCTTATGGAATTCAACAAGGATAAATGGCAAGTCCTGCACATGTGAAGGAAGAAGCTCGTGCAGTGACATAGACCAGAGGTTGCCTGGACCAGGAGCAACTCTGTGGAAAGGACATGAGGCCCTGAGTCTGGAAGACACAAGTCAGGGCTTAATCAGCCTGGTGAAAAAATGGCTGTGTGGGGGTCACACATAATCCAATAGCAGCCACCCAGTACCTATGGGGAGGTGACAGGAGACAGAGGTGAGCTCTGGTGGGAGGGTGAGACAGTTGAAACTGGAGATCCATTATAAGGAAAACTCATTCCCCATGAGAACAGTTAGGCAGCAGCACAGGCTGCCCAGAGGTGTTGTTCGTGTCCATCCCTGGAGGCTTTCACGACCGGGGAGATAAACTCCTAAGCAACCTGTTGCAGCCTCATAACTGACCCTGCCTTGTGCAGGAGGCTGGACAACAGACCTCCTGAGGTTCTTCCGCACCTGAATTATCCTGTGGTCCTAAGGCAGCTTCTGATAATGAACAATAGCCTGTGACCATATGATTTCTGTCTATATATATAGCTTCTGCATTAGTTGGGAGTGACAGATGAAACTTGCAGCTCCTAGAGTGTTTGTTGGGAGTGGACTATGACCTCTGACATCTGTGTTGACAGTGAGCTCCAGTGAGCTCACTCCAGTGAGCTCTGGGTAGTCTAGAACATAGGAAATGTATAATCACTCAAAGAATGAGACTTTGCAATACATTTCCCAATGTAGTTGTTGGGGGAAAACTGCTTAAACAGTTTTAAAATACAGCTTGATAAATTTATGAACAGGATTCTGGGATACCATTGCCAGCAATGGCAAGGACAGAATTCAGTGACCTAGCAGTGTGTGCAAGCTTACATCTTTTGTTTTGAAAAATGCAAGGCCAAGCTCCTCATCTTCAAGAATAAATAAATGGAAAATTAAACATGGTAAATATTGTAAATATTTCATTGACACTTCATACTGTGAAATTGAAAGCAATCTTTTGTCCAGTTTGAAGTTATTAGAGATTGTAGCTGTGAGGCTTGATAACCAGGATAATAAATGGTATTTATATTCTAGTGCAAAATGAATATCAGAACCAAAATGCACAAATATGGACAAATCTAATTAAGCTGTGATTGGTTTATTTATATCACAGCAGCTGAAGGCTATATGATAAACAGCTACAAAGCAGGTGCAGCATATGTCATTTGCTTGATTATTAAAAATTGACATTCTGTTAAGCCCAAATTAAAAAAAAGGAGATTGTATACAAATTCAAAGAAAGCCAGTCATGCTATAATGGTATTGCATTGCGACCGAACACTAATTTTCTTCATGAAGTAATTGTATAGTTCCAGTTTGTCATGATAAATCAAGCCTGAACCTGAGCACAGGAAGATCTAAAAAAAAGTCAAAATATTCTCCACTGAGGCATGGTCCAGGATAAAATTTTGAGAGAGTCAAACGTAGAATAATAACACATATATTTATAGGTAAATCACAGGAATTTGGTATAGCAAGCTGCAGTTTCAGTGGAAGGAAAGGCATGCTTCCACAGTAACATACTGTCCAAAAGGTACCATTTTTCCATTGAGATACAGCTGCCTAAGGTCTTACTGGACTCAGGGGAGCCACAGTCAAAGCTGTGTTTATATCTCCTTCTGTTTTAATAAAGCAGCAATCCACAACCATAACAAGCATATTCATACTTACTATGGGGTACATGGAATGGTGCTGACCTCGCACAGTATGTTTGGGTATGGTCCTGAGTGCCCGTGACAAGGGATGAGGCTTGAAACCTGGAATCAAGATGGAAGAACTCCATGTCCCTCTGCTGCTGGTGCCATTGGAAGAGTGTGCAGGCAGGCAAGTCCCCATGGCACAGTTGGTGTGCTTCTCAGCAGAAGTGCAGTCAGATGAGATAGGGCTATTAGGGGCTAATCCAGGAGCAGTAAGGTACAATTTTGTTTCCATTGCACAGCACCATAAAGCAAATAAATAGTGCTTAGCCCATAATGAAACTCGATAAACTTCAGCTGAGTGATATCAGGACTGATCACCGTAAGCTGACATTGCTATTTCTACACAGCTCCAAAAAGCTGCCCGGTGTAATGTACAAAGCAATGGCATGATGTCAGATTTGTTCAGCTACAAGTGTTACTAACCAGCAGAAATGCAACTGGAACATAGATGGTAACTTAAAAATACATGGCAAAAATATCATCTCGGGAAAACGAGAGCAGAAAAATAAGTTTGAAATTAAATAACATCAGTTAATGTCGTGATTGAAAACCTCTTACAAGTTCCCATGCTCTGAGTTTACATTGTTTTACTTAAAGAAAACAAAAGATTGTTTTTTTTAAGTTTGTATGTACAGTGTCAGTGTCACATGCAGAGAATACCATTTGGTAGGTATTTAATTATTGTTGATGCTATTAAGAAAGTAAAGGCTTATTTCAGACGCCTAAACAGGGATAATACAGTGGCCAGGACAAAATAGGGAAGGTGTCACTGAAGTCCTTCAGGACACCTGACAGCAGCAGGTAAACATGTGGGATATGCCAAAATGCCTCCAGTGGCAATAGATGTCTATCCTCAGGCAATGTAACTGAACCTTAAATGTGTGTGTTTTACAGCGTAGAAGGATATAGCATGGTTATAAAAGTCAGAATTTTTCCAATGGGGATCTGGGAAGGAACTGTTTCATCTACACGACCACGCATTGCAAGTATTGACCCAGGAAAAATTTATTTACAGAGATTTTTCAAATACAAACATAAAATAGCACATATTATATATATATTTTACAAAAATGAATATTGAAATAATAAACATGGTACAGCACAATACGAAGTCAATGAGCTAAACAAACAGCAACAGAAATCTATGTCTGGAAGAAGTTTCCTGTTAGTCGTACGTAACCAACAGAGCTCTATAGTACTGCAAGTGGAATTTCCAATGGACGGAAAAACGTCCATTTACTGCATTTCTTAAAGGTACTATAAGAAGGCTACATATGCCAAGTAATTATGTTGCATTTTGCAATAATGCTGAAAACACAGAGGCTTAATAAAAGTTATATAGGGCTGAATAAGCAGTGGCTAAATGTTTGGGCAAGAAAAATGTGTAGAGATTATACAAAATACTGATAAAGTGGCTTATTGGTCCTTTTATTAAGTTTAATATATAGATTAAAAAGTGTTGCAACACTGAGTTTTAAACCACCAGAGAGAAGTTAAAAAAATAAAAAAACATAAAAAAAAGGAAAAGAAAGAAGAACCGCACCAAAAAAAAAAAAAAAGTTTCTTCTCTACTCATTTTGTGCCATGTTCAAGATCTGTGCGTGTGTGTGTGTGTGCTTTCTGGGCTGCCATTCACTAGCCCAGCCTCCGGGCACCGCCGCCCCCTCACCAACCTCTTAATTAATTGGTGCATGCAGAATTTCACCATTTGCCAAAGCGGAGTTTTCCTTGCTTGTGTTTTTGCGGAGCAGATCATGAGCAGGCTGAGTGAGAAAGCCTGTCCCTGCCCAGCCCAGCCGGATGGCTTTGCATCACCCTTCACCACCCTGCCATCCTGGGGCCACCCAAGGTCCACTCCAAAGGGGAAGCACTTAAAAATTTCTTGTTCGTCGTCGTCATCCAGAAGACATTGGCGAGCACCTGATGTGGCCAGCGGCGCCCGCGCGTGGGGCCAGCTCAGTAGGGGTATTGCTTCTGCTTCTTGCCCGAGAAGCAGGCCAGGCAGGTGCACACCAGCATGGCAGCCGCCGCGCCCCCACCTGTGCAGTAGTAAGCCCAGCCGATGCGGCACGTCCCTGCAAGGGAAACAGAGCAACATGGATCAGCGCCAGCCACCCCCCCTTCCGCTCATCCAGGAAGACCCTTCTCTAGGCTTCTGTCCACTCGCGTGCCCATCTCAGGCAAGGAATGCGGGGCGTAATTCAAGCTCTGCCATTGAGGTGACAGGACTTGGGAACAGGATGCAGCTGCAAACTGCTGAGTGACAACAACCTGGGACATGGCTGTAGGGGACCTGCTCGCACAGGCACCGATCCTGACCACCCGCAAAGGAGCATACCATCAGAGGATCACCTGGAATGGAATCGCAGAGGCCAGAAACACAAAAATAGAGAAATTTCCCTATCCCCACCCGTGGTTACAACTCATGGATGAAAACCTCACTGATCTTCTGTCTAGCGTGTGTAACAGTGTCACAATACGGCTTTGAACCCATTTAATGGCCTCAGTATCTTTATACGGTCAAACTCATCACCAGTGACTGGTGCTGGGGAATCCCACGTTGGACTCAAAAGTGATTGCTTCCCTTCTAGGCATGACTGTGCCTGCAGTAGGGGAGGAGAGCAGAAAAACAGCAGCTGCAGCAGGGAGAAAGCCTCTTTAGAGGTCTCCAAAAGCATGGAGATGCCTACTGCTATTCCTCAGGATTTCAGCCCATCTCAAAAGTAATTTTCACTTCGGCTGCATCATCTTGGTCATTCTGATGTTGAGTGCTTGGGACTTGTTACAACTGCTTTTCTCCCTGTCTTGTTGACACCTTGGGTGATATCACCCTTCTTTGAGCAGCAAGTGCTCTCAGTAAGGCAAAATCAGCAATGCAACACTTCCTTCCCAGCCTCTGGAAAAAGCATCAGAAACCATTCTTCCCTTCAGAGGACAGAAGGTACCAACAGTTTCCATCTAGAAATAGGTGACATGTCCATATTCTGTCCCAATGGCATCCCTGAGGGCCAGGCTTCAGGTTCAGGCAATTATCAACTCAGCTAATCCTGCCTTAGGCACAAGAAACAAACACAAGATGTCTGTTCTTCTTAGTATGTCCAAGGCATTGACATGCCTCAAGGCAGACAGCGTGGCCATCGACTGTCTGCAGGATATTGTCAGGCAAGCTTTGTAAGGAGACATTACTGGGAGGCAACACTTATGCTCCTGGTCACTTTGAAGATCTCAGGGTGACACCACAGCAGGAAGCATAATACTTTTTTTCATTTTTTCTTCATAACCATCACAATTTTAATTTAAAAAAAGTTCAGTGAAACAAAGATCCTGGTATGTTCAAGCAGATTTGAGGAGCTATGTAGCTTTGGCTTGACCTCATTAGCGTCTCTCCTTAACGTGCTGGAGCAGACAGAGAGGTTTACTTGGTTTTATCATCTGGTTACGCTCTGTAGATCAATACCTTTCTTGGCTTCCTTACAGAAGACCACACAGAGAGCCTGACCTTCTCAAGAGAAGACCATTAAAAATACTGGAGAGCTGCCAAGCACCTAGCAATGCCACTGATGCTGATACTTGGCCAGTCACAGAGCAGTCCTTGGAAAGACTTGTCTCTGGGCCATCTATTGCTTTGCCAGTGTACACACACCGTCTATAGCTTCTGTTGGGAATTTCAAAACCAGCCTAAGCATACACCAGATATTTAAACCCACTGGATTGCTTTGGAAATGATCATATTTATACCAGTATAGCATGTGCTACGGCATTTCCAGTGATAAGAAGGACTCCATCTGATAGGTCTTTTTAAATTGTGAAGTATTCCTAAAACTACTAGAGAACTGTAGTTGTCACTTGAAAACATATTTGTCATCATGATGCTTCCAGGTAGAGAAAATAAATGTCAAAATACTAGTTTAAAAAGAGTTTAAAGATTCACCTGGTAGCACTGCCCAAAGCTGTAACCTAAGCAGGCTAGAATGAAGTAAATTTGACCTTTTGCATGGTGTAATTTCAACTTTTGTGCCTCGGCAGTGGGAGAGGGGGAGAGTGTGCATGATACATATTAAAAAGAAAGAACTGTTAAATCAGTGTCAGAGATGTGTTCAACAGATACAACACACATATGCACTTTTGGCTGAAGAGAATAACATTTATTTCTCCATACCACGCTCCATCTACCCAAAGGACCACTGCCCTACTTAATGCTCTGAGACACGGCAGGCAGGCAGCCTCTTGATCTAACAAATGCAATGTCGTTCACAAGTGTGAGCTGGGTCAAGATGAACAAATGAAAGAATGGGAGAGCAGGAGAATGGATGAAAGAGCTGGGAGCCTGACCTTAGAGCAATAATAACACAGCAATAAACCTGGCCATTATTTCCAGCCTGTGTCAAGAGCAATGGGAGGCCTTGGACAGAAGAGTTTGATCTGTACTTGGATGATGCTGAGCAGAACAGAATTTCAAGCTGCTGAGCTGAAGAAGAGCCTGTAGCAGGGCAGGTGTCTGAGGGTGTAGAATTTAGCTGTACTTTTCACTACAAGTATAGTTTAATATAAGGCCAGAGATAAACCATCTCTAAGGTACCCATTGCAATGAATGCCTAAACTGCATAGCCACGTGTCAAAATGAAACAATGCCACCCCTTTTGTAATCCTCTACTACACAAGGAGAAAAATATTTGCAGTTAATATTTCTGCTTTAGTGTTCTCATTTTACCACATGTATGACCTTTTTTAGTCTACTGCACCCTAAAGAAAGATTGTTGGTTATGAATAATTGGGTAATTCAGTTGCAGTTTAAATTGTAAAATGACTTTTGCCTCACATTGATATAAAACACTCATTTTAAAAGAAACAGGAAGTTTTATAAAAAGCAGAGTTGAGGAGTTATTACACTGGCATCAGCAGGACTAGTCATGTATTCAGTAGTGAGCAAATAGTTAAGAGCTTTGCAGAACTGGGGCTTAAATTCAACCATCAAGTAGAGCAGAGTTTTTATGGAGCCCATCATATAAAAGATTAGAAATCCAGTATTGCAGTTTCCGGGTTTTTTTAACATCAAAACTCTAAAATGAAAAGCAAGACTGCCTAAATACTTCATAGAATTAAAGCAGTTATTGAAACCATGTCAATTTTCACTCTCTCACACACACACACACACAGAGGCAAAAAAGCTGTTGTTTTGCTTAAGAATGCATAGGAATACACATATATATACATATGAGTGCCCATCCATTGAGGGTGTGGAGATGTATGCAAGAATGTGTACATGATCTTGCTCATAAGATGGGCTAGATCTGGTTTTGTGCCAAAGTAAATTCCCTGTAGCTGAAGTGCTCTTCTAGCTGATAGAGATGACATGCATCACAGCAGCTTGCTTCTCTGCACAGAACTGGTGTGGCTTTTAACAAATCAGTCTTTACCTGACATGTCAGTACGGAGGGAGAAGCTGCGGCTTCAGCAGTTCAGCATATTTTTAATTCTGCCCCCCTTTTTTATTTTTATTTAGTTTTATTTTTTTTTTAATTTATTTTTTTTTTAAGAGATCATGAATAATTGGAGCTTTTGGTTGTTCAGTGAAGCAGGACTGTCCAAGTTGGCTCAGGTAAATTTATTGCCAGCAATTAAGAACTTTGTTTTCACCTCTGTTTTACTGGGATTGGCAGCAAGAGATTGCCAGGATGAGCACTGAAGTAACAGAATAAAGGACCTTGCAGCTATAGGGACGGATGGCCATTTTTCAAGCAAATAAAAGAACGAAAGAGTGGAAACATTGTACTCCTCTCTTTTTTCTAAGAGGATTGAGAGAAATTGTGATCCCTGAGGATTGAGGACAATAGTATGTTGAGTGAAGACACTGTCAAAAGAAGGTTCACAGAAGAGAGTCCCATAGAACATAAGACAGTATTTACTAAATCAAGAGAAATCAGAAAAGGTGGAGGGGTAGTTTCTCAGTGAATGATGAGCTTATTAAAAAACACTTCCATGCCTTTTCCTGATTTCTAGTGTGATCTTCAAGGCCATAATATGTGTCCCCTTGCTCTCCTCTTCTGCTTGAATACACAGGCAAATAAAGACTAAGACAAAATTTGGAGTGAGTGAAATTTAGCAACAGAAAACCTGCAGATAGTTGATCTACCATGGAGCTGTGCCAGGATCCAGTTGCCAAAACAGAATTTTACCAGGATTTCTTTTCATGATGTCTTATAAATAATTATAACATATTGTTATCAAGGTCTTGGAAATAACATATGGTTTCATCTAAAATAACCAATAATTGCCACTTATGAAAAAATATCCTGAATATAAAAATGTCTTGGATGGAAATCTGTTAATTGCATGATTTAGTATCTTAAATATTTGTACCTTCTTTGCTGTTAATTTTAAGAGTATCCTGGGCTTGCAGTCTGAAGTATTTGGGCAAATTCTACTCAATAAACCTGAAGTACAGCCTATTTCCCAAGATGAAGAAAAAAAGATTTCAGAATTAGCTGGACTGTAGAATGCAAATTATATACCTTCAAAAATAAAAACTACAATTCCTACTTCCAAGAAGTTGTGCAGGAATTCTAATTAGCAGCTTCACAGGAGAGGCCAGTATCATAGAGAATATGAATTTTTACAATCAAATCAGGATGTTGGAAAAGAAATAATAGAAAAAAGTAGAGTGATGTTAAGGGATATACAGGGATTTAGAAATATGAAAGCCATAAATGGATGTAAAAGATAACCAGTTAATTAATAAGAAAGCACAATTATTTTGAAACAAAGCCAACAAAAATTAAATAGCTGAAGATTTTTTTCTTGACACAGCTACAATGAAAAACTGTCATGTGAAATCAGCTACAGAAGCAGGAAAAGAAGTTGAAACTTGGAATGCATCCAGAAAGGATTGAAGTAGTTATGTGAAACAAAGAAAGAACACTATATAAGGTAAAAATGCAGTCCAGCAAATAGCCTGGTACAAACTAATGAACTCAGTGAAGCTGGTTTCTCTGTCTATTGCACAGATCTGACTTTCTCAATGAATTTATCTTTAAAAAAAAATACATGATTTTTTTTTTATGTGTGTACAGATCAGGCTATTTTGCCTACTTATAGCTGATCTGTAACTAAATTCATAAAATTTCATAAAGGTATGAAGTGTAAAAAAGCAGGAAAAAAATGCCAGCTTGAAATTCTTTACTTCTGCTGTATGTAGACACTCACTCATATGATCAAATCCTACTTTCTTTGGAGGATCACATAATTTTGTTTAATCAAACTTCAAATTTGCTGTAGGTGTGCATTTATCATGGAATAAAGAACAAGAAACCAATACCTTGTGTCAATTCCAATGCTCAAATTCCCGAGAGCAAATAGCTTATGTCTAGCTAATGAGGAGCTCTCTCAGCTTCCTGCACAAAGTCAGCAGAACATGCACCTATTGCAGGAAGTGAAATCAATATCACCTCTCTTTGGACATCCACACTGGACTAGTACTCCAGACTCCCTCCAGAGACAATGAGGAGGAAAAGGCACTTACAAAATTGTGTTGCACATCCTCTGAAAGTAAACATCTAAAGTACAGCAGATGAACATGCTCTAGTAGCACCTGTTTTTCTCCCTTTTAACTATGAAGGGATTCCAAACAACCAGTTCAGCTGACTTTTTTTGAATAATGAAGAGCACCAAATAGTTGCTCCAGGTGGTCTGAGTCCCTTTCTGGATGCTCCCACTTATGCCTATCCACAATTTCCCAGGGCAACCTGCTCCAGTGCCTCACCACCCTCACAGTAAAGAATTTCTTCCTAATATCTAAACCGACCCTCTTGTAGTTTGAAGTCATTCCCCCTTGTCCTTTCACTACATGCTCTTGTAAATAGTCTCCCCTTATGTTAGAATAGATGTGGACCTTGATATAGGCGCCAAAGGCTTATGAAAATTTAAGAAAGGAAGCTATCTGGCTAGCACAAAAGAGGAAATGTTTCTTGATGGAACACTTTGTTTACTAGCCTGTAGTTTACTCAGTCATTTATCTAAGAACTCAGCAGCTGCACCTCAGGTATGCTCGTAAAGATTTTGCTCAGCCTCAGTCAAAAAAAATGAACAGGTAAAATCTCTGAGCTGTTTACAGAGAATCTGCAAGCGAGAAAACTGCCTTTTCCAGACAGAATTCTCACAGAAAAACACATCTTTGAATCTCTTGCCTTTAATACTGGTCTAACAAATTGTCCTTCCCTCTAAATCCCCTTCTTGATTGTTTTGGCACTGTATGTCAACACTGAGCCAAATGCTGAAATGATGCCACCTAAGAAAATTAACTGGCTGACAAAACCTGTTTTATATACACTACTTTCTGTGATGGTTTTATGCTGTTTTAGTAACTGTAATGTTTGCTTTCAAAGTGCTTTAAAGATCATTTACTCTAACATTTCTACAGCAAAAACAATTATCAAGTCAACAGTTCTCTTCAAGATATTTCAAGCCCTCTAAAAGTGCCAAAGGGGAACCTTAATAACAATGATATTTGGAAACAAATATCCCTCAACAGAGAAGTTTCTGAGAGGTTTTGAGGCCAATTCAGCTGCTTGTTTAGTTCAGGATGGGAGCCAGGCTTTTATGTTGCTCTCTAGACAGCCACTTTGGCCAGGCAAGCCCTTTCACAGCAGTCTGCAGATGGAAAGATGGCCACAGACAGCAAGCAAAGGTGTGAATTTGGAACTATCTGCTTAATGTCCCACAAAAAGGGGTAGGACATAAAAAAATTCTGGAACACTGGTCATCCAAGTTGAGCTACAACTGCCCAAACACACCACATTTCATCAAAGGAGGCAAAATATTTTCCGAGTAGTTCAACTTAAAAACTAGAGTTTATCTTAAATTTAGTGTCTTCATTTTTTCAGGTTAATAAGGTAAATACATGATACCATTTCATACATCTGGTGGTAGGGCACTGGCAGCTGGAAGACAGATGAAATTTCCTAGGGCACCTATGATGGCATAAGTCATCTATATTTAGATAAATGAATCTTCCTCCAGATAAATATTTTACTTTTTGGGCTCTTAGGTACTGGTCTTGTAGTGCTGCTTCACCAGGTGCCAAATGAGCCTCGACTCTGTGAGTTAAACTGAGTATGCCCTGACCTCTCTGGGACCTTATGCGGGACTTGGCTGCCTCTGCACCTGTCACAACAGAAATGAACACATAACAACAGAGCAGTTTCCATATGCACATCCAGGGAAATCAATGGCCTAAAATGAAGTCTCATATTGATTTTAGACATTCAAAACCAATACTAATGTACTTACATTCATACACTTACACTGCCCTTTAAAACAGGCATGCAAATTCAGATTTCCTCATACAATTTAGATTTGCAGAATGTGGAAGCTTTGGAAAATGTCTAGTGCAGTTTTCACTTTAGAGCATACTCTCACTTTAATGGGGAGTCCCTTACTTTAATGAATTTCCTGATCAAGTCCTCATTTCTCAGCTGTTATTCTTATGTGTTACATTTAGAAATGAAAACAAAATGGTATTAGTGCCTCTAGCTCAGCAAAATTGAATGTGTGCTGTATGACATGCTGTAATGGCGCTTGCTTTTGGGAAATCATGTGCTAATTCTTTTTGCAGACTAGGGGATTTTGTAGGTCTGACTCACACACATCAGTCAGCAGCACTCTTACTGCTGTGCCATGTCAGTGCTGCCCTGGATGGGCCCACAGGCAACTCCAGGCTGTAAATAAGGCAACATAACAATAACAATTTGCATGGTGACAAGAGATTAAGATGATCCTCAGTGAAAGACAGTCCCTTAGAGCTTGCTTATTACTCCAGCCTCCACCTCAGGTATTAGCCTGTTGCCCAATTAGACAGAGGACTTTGATTCAGCCAATAAACAAGCAACTGTGCTGGTTTAAAACATAAAAATATCTTTCTTCTTGCCCCCATTTATTTGTATTGCCCTTTTTCTAGGAGTTAAAAAAAACAGTGGTAGAAGATTGCTCCAGTTCACAGTCCAGTGGTTCAGCAGGAACCCTGCTCCATCCGTGACCTGTGATGGGATGCTGCAATATGCAGCAGGACTCCAAGACCTCCTTACATGCAGGTCATGGTGACTGCTAGGGAGCTGGCAAACACAAGCAAGGGAACACAATGAAGACCTATCACGGTCTTAAGCCCTCAACAGGATATGCAAGGGGTCATTTGTCAAAGGCCTAATCTATCATTGTGCTTTTTTTCATGATGGCAAAACCAGAGCACTAGAGAAGATTAGGGAGTGAGTCCCTCTACCAGGTGCACCAGTCTCTGTCCATTAAGGAGGTTATTCCCCATCCCCATTAGCAATAAAGCTCATCTATTGGATGTCATTTAATCAACAAATGGGGTTGTCCTTGGCAGGGTATCTTCAGTTGAAGAATAACTCCTCTTTGCCAGCAATGGAGCCGTACAACCACTTTCAACTGACTGAAAAAAATAGCCCAACTAAATATATAAATGTTTAAGTAAATCCTTTGGACATAGTTCACTTTATAAGAATGAAATAAATATCCATTTTTAAAGAGAGCAGCAAACTGCTGGGCATTTCACAGTGTTGGCTCAGATTTTCTAGAAAAGAATACTCAAATCCATTTATACATAAATTAAAGGCAAGATTATTTTTCCTGCAGCCTTTTTAAATATTGCTTTGGAATGTACACAGAAATGTGTGTGCTTGACGGGGGTGGAGGGAGGAGGTTCCCTCTTCACAATATGGGCTACCTCTGCACTGTTTGGAGTGCCTATTAGTCTGACATCTTTTTAGAGTGCCTGAAGACATGACAAGCATTTCTTATCTAGCACACCCACTAAGGATGAGGAGGTTTTATGGGTTCTTAGCATTGCTATTTATTTTATCTAGTTATGCGCATGTTATGGGGGGTAAGGGTTTGTCATGTTTTGGTTAAGCAAAAATTTTCATTTAATTGCTAATTCCAGAACATTTCTGGTTAACATTACATTTCACGGTGCACAATTCAGCTGCATCTCAAGAGTTCTTGCAGTCCCCTCATCTGTACCTGCCTCTTGTTCTTCTCATCCTCCCACAGTGTAGATTGCAGCTCCTGGATTATCTTTTCTACCTTCAACCCCAAACATTTTTCCCCTCACCTTTTGAAAGTCCACAACACAGCTCAGTGCTGAACCCCCACCCTTCCTGGCTCTGTGGTCAGACTTGGTGAACTTTGACCCTCCTTTCCTTTCCACACATTCCCTGTGGCCCAAGCTTCAGCAGTTGCTCTGTCATGCTCGAAGAGAAGGCTGAGTGCTGTCTGCTGACCAGCATCCCTTTGAACACCCTTTCCTTTGAGAGTAACCACATGTGCTGAATTAGACTCCCAGTGTCATCCTCACTAGCAGCCACAGGGCAGGACCAGCACCCCCGTCACCACCCTTTCTCCCATTAGCAAACCAGTGCAGGGTTCATGGCACCTCAGATTTTCCGAGAGCAGATTTTGAATGCGGTGTGGTTCTTCATACAACTCATTTCACAGGCTCATGAATAGAAAGCATATCATTGCGGCTTAATCAAATTAAATATTCAAATGAAAGCAATAATTACTTAAATTTGTCTTGAGACTTAGTCAGATTAAGTCTTTGAAACATCATTTTTGGCCTGTAGGCTATAATGAGTATGCCAGTCTCTAATGATTCAGAAAAGACTAGAGGGTTGGGGTTATCACCAGCCAAGAAGTATTTATGAAAGATGAGCAGTATGGTTATTAAATGGCCCTCGGACAGTACCTCTTGCTTGTAGATGATTTTGATAACACAGCATCAACCAGACGCTGACATTAAGTAAAAAAAAACCTAGCCAAGCATTTAAGTTCACTGCCAACGTATGTGGAAAAGAGATGTTTAGTGGCAAAGCTGCCTAGTGAAAATCACTACAGCAAATTTCAGCTCTCATTATAATCTGTTAATTAATGTGTTAACATATGATTGCAGCAGATCAGTGGGATCAGCACTGCTGTCAAGTCTAGGCACGTGTAACACATGCCCTGTGTGCCCTGGGTCCTGAAAATACAGTAAGAATATAAACCTTCACAGTTAATGCAATGCATCTTATGGTCCTTATGTGCACCTGGGAGGAAAGCTATCAGCTGAAATTTTCACGTGTTTCTTCACTGACTTTAATGGCAATTTTATGCAAATTACTTTATGCAAATATTTGACTCTTGAGCCAAGAGAGACAACAAAGGTGGTCTCAGACACTCTGCTCTGACTGTGGACATGACAGTGTTTAAGGTCACAGTCTGTAAATGCCCAGGTGCAGTCTTCAAGGAACTCAGACTGACATGACACCCACCCTCTGATTTTGCAGAGAAATGACCTGGAGAGGTAACACTTTTCTGCACTTGGGAATAAACAGGGACACGAGCAGGAATCACAAGAGCAGAGCTGCTCACGTGCTTGGTGTGGAAGAGCAGGCATCAGCATGCACCAGTGAGGGGCTAGCTGGCCCTTCAATGCAAGTGCTGCTCAATGGGCTGGCTAGGAGCTACTTCAGGCTTCTGCACAGGATTGACCATGGGCAGTAACAAACCTCAGTGTTCCCTGCAACATTTGCCACAGAGTTTTGCATAGTCTTTCTACTGCATCCTTTGAGACACCTTTCCATGGAGGTGGGAATCTCAGTTCTGGGACATTTTTTTCTGCTAGTTAACTATACATTTCTGTTCTCATTGCTCTCTCTCCTTTGTGCTTATATCTTTCAATTATTAGGTGAATAAAAGTCTTGCAGGAACTTTTTATACTTCACTGAAAAGAAAATTTAATATGAATACCACAGAAGGATATTAAAGCTCAGAATAACAAGGTAAAGCTTCTAGAGCACATTACACATCCCTTCAGCAACACCATAGGTGGTTGCTGATAAGGACATCAGTAGTACTGTAGTGATGGGTGCTGATACTGGATATGAAAATTTTTGGTCCCAAGCCAGATTAAATGCACTCAAAACACCACAGGAATGGTGTAGGGGAGGGTAGACTGAAGCATATCTCCAGAAGCAATATTTTTTTATCTTTCAACCTCAATTCATTTCCATATCTTGACAAAAAACATCTCTGAGATGGAAACAAATCTCCTTGCCCCTGAAATCTGACATAAACATCAGTGTAAAATTAAAAGATAATACAGCAAGTTTGCATTTAACCATAGGAGATCATTTCTGTCCACTATTCCTTTCACTGGAAAGCTATTGAAAGAATTTCTAAGATTAACTAAGGTTTAGCTTGCAGAGGCTGGGAATGGGGAGCTCCATATGCCTGGGAGCAGAAGCTCTCAAGTCGGTGGGGGGTCAAAGTGCTCAGTTTCTCCTGCTCCTCCAGGAGGATTGCAGATCCCCCTCATTCTTAAGTGATGCAGGATCAGAGAGTGCTTACAGAGTAGGGTATCATCAACTGCATCGATCCTTCTAGCTAAACAAGGGCCTAGATGAGGATTCAAACATTAGATCCTCATCATCCACTTTGCTTAATCCTTAGGTCGCTGCTGTGCCCTTGTTTTCCAGAGCCCTCTCTAGAGAACATGGGTGTGAGCCTAATTTGGGTTCACCCCTGACTTCCATTCCAGGCTCAGTGCCTGATCAGTAAGATCAGTGGCTTATTTGGGAGAAGGCTGACATAGGGAGCACATGTTATTTGCCAGCTTCCCAAATATGTGAGTAACAAAAAGACATACTCTTTAGGCTTGGCTTAGAAGGCCATAAGCATTCCAGAATTGAAAGACAGCCAATTGCACTCATTGAGAATTACCGGGCCCTGCGCAGGGATGGGATGCCTCTGTCTACCCTGTCAAGGTCTCCAGGAGTGTTAGCTCTCACACTGCAAGACTATTAAATCTGACTTATATCTTAAAAATATACACCCATACATACATACATTCCTTCATTTTCTTTTATAATGCTCTTCTAGAAAGTATTTCCAGAAAACTATGTGAAATTCCCTGCCTTAGCACTATAACAGAATTGTGCAATATGAATAGCCTAGCACTCACAGGTAGGTTGCTTCTCCAAGCCTGAGCTCATGTCCTAGTGTGCTTTTGTGGTCAACACATAGAAAAGTCTAATGTGGCTGAGATGCTCTGATGATGACTCACCCAATTCAAACTGGTTGGAAAGGTTACCACAGGTTTGTCTGACTTCTTCACTGTCCCAGCCAAGAGGATAGAGGGCACAACCAGAGCCGATCAACAAACCTGTGGGGAGAAAACGAAACAAGTTTACACAAGCAATTGCCATGAGCTTAAACGCAGGCTGCAACTTGGGAATCAGTGTCAAGCTGCCATTTGGGAATCCCAGAGAAAAAAGAAATTTCTTCTCCTATAAACAGCTGAAAACCATTTGCACTTCTACTGCTGCATTCTGCTGCACTGTTTTAGAGCTGGTCTATGCTGGAGTTAGCCTGGGCTTTTCAGCCATCCTCAGCTTCTGGAGCTTTTATCTGAGAACTTTTAGATTCCTCTTCTACTCCGCAGAACTGCTACGTATATAGTTTGAAACACACAACATGGGACTAAATAGAAGCTGTGTTAATCACAGCATTTACAAGCTGATTGCTTCTGATTACTTAAAACAACGATCAACAAGGGTCTATCAAAGTTCTAGCAGGAAAACTGACACTTGTGCTAATCTGTTGTCATTTTCCTTTGGTTTTCACTGTTTCAAAATCAAGAGAGTAATGGTTTCATATCCCCTGATCAATTCATACCACAGGTGCACACTCCATAAAGTTTCCTCAAGTCATTCAGCTGAAACAACTGAGGTCTTGAGCCATTTGCCTATTATCATACTTGGCTTAACATTCACAACATGCTTTACTTACTCCAGCTCTCATGCTCTCCCAAACAGGTGTGTTTTGGCAAGGTCTTTCCCTTCACAAGACCTTGCTGGGAATCACTCAATGCACTACGATTATTTTGCAGAAGTGGCACTTTTATCATATTGCATTCTCAGCTGTCACTGCAGCAACTGCCAAAAAGTGGGTGTAGCCTGCAAAGCTTCTTACACAGACAGCCTACAGAGAACATTTCAATGTATGTTTCAGCATTTGAATTCTACCTCCTTTGTGTCAGATCTTATTTACAATACTGAAAACAAATCACTATGTAAATAATGGGCTGGGAGCACCTGACACTTCGCAGGCTGTAAATGCAAGCAAGTCCTCATAAAGTTTGCAATGGTGCCTTTTACCTGCTAGGTAGAGTACAAAGTTTCAAGACCTAGAGCTATCACTTGCTGACTTTGGGCATGCCTCTTGACCTCACATCACCATGTTCTTCCTGTCTTGACGATAAGGATTATCTGCTCCCTGGCAAAGCACTTCTGCTGCTGTGCTCCTAGTGCAGAAAAGCCCTGAATGTTGTGAAAAAGACGCTGTGGATATCACACCAGTCTAAGAGGAGTCCTGAGAGGGATTCTGGCTCAAGGCTGGAGCTTTTTGTACATTTCTGCTTTCTCCATTCTCAAGATATCTAAAGTTATCATATTGCTGATGCTCCTGTAAGATACAGAAATCACTTTATCATGTTCTTGATTTGCTCAAAGACACACCTGGGCAAGGCAATGAAGTTCAGAAGCGGTATCTCATCTTTCTTTAAAAGATGTTTAATGCTCTTGGCATCTCAGCTGTTAGGAAAGTAGCTCAGCAGCTCCTCTGCTGCTCCTCCAATCACACCCGTCCCTGTTTATGCCCAATATTAGCTCCTTAGATCTTCCTCCACTAAGTTAAAATTTCTGTTAAAGTCTACTTCTTTCTTCCCCTGTTGAGCCATCATTGCCTGCTCCTGTCTCCCTATATCTACAACACATAATGAAAAAGAAATCCCTGAGGCAGCTCCCCCTCAGATGGTGGATTCACCCAACAGCTGTAAAGGGAGAAAAGCAATTAAGGAACCGTGAATGCTAGGTATTTTCAGAACTTCGACTGACCTAGATATGGTTCCTTCTAATGTTCTCACTAATGACTTCCACAATATCATCTGATTTTTTTCCCCCAGGGTCATAAAGCCAATGGCAGCTGTGTTGCCCGTTAGAGAGACACAAACCAACAGAGTGTTAGTTTATGCGATGCTTTATTAGGGCCCGGAGTCCTGT
>JAWWEW010000001.1:52097465-52128748 GCA_035583185.1 Anabacerthia variegaticeps
TGACAAGTCCCGGCTTGTCCCTGGCCGGGCCTTTCCAAGCCTATGCTGCCAGACAAGCCTTGACCCAACTGCAACAGCTGGTAGAATCCATGTAAATGAGAATCACTTCTAATCAAATTCTTAGAAAGGATGTTTCTCAGACATGAGAACTTCAGCCAAAACTGGGTCTACATTTGTTAAAAACAACTTAGGACTCTGAAGAAAACCTCAGCTGATTTTCACTTGAGCTCTTATACCAAGAAAGATGAGAATACATGGGGAAGGGAGGAAGGGCACCTTGATGCAAGAGACATAGTCACAGACCAGTGGACCGTGGCAGCCCCGGCCAGTCCTGCAGTGGCTCTGACCCCTTCCCACACTGATCGTGGTGCCCACAACCTGCCCCGGTGCCAGCCCAGGCAGACCACAGCTCTGGTCAAAAGTGAACCACCTTTGCTGGGCTGGCTTCAATCAACTTGTGTAGTTGAACAGACTGTCTGTGAGACCTTGCAAATGCTCAAAGGGCTCCGTTGCGAGGGGCAGGGAGATGTATGCAGGGGGTAAGAGGAAGGGCAGGCTTGCAGCCACCTGCATGGGACCAGATGAAGTGCCAGTCAGCCCTTCCTCACTAATAGGTCCTGGGAAAGCCTTCTGCCCAGTTCTTCCAGGAGAGCACAACAGCAGCACTGCAGGCAAGTGCAAGGACTATTAGCATAACAATGCTGCTCCTCCAAACCCAGAACAAGCTCTTACTCAGCCCTTGCCAATTACTCTCCTCAGGTGGCAAGAGTCTCTAGTGCCCATTGCATTGACAGACTGTTTTCAGCTCTCTTTAGGTTTTGTTGCAGCAACAGGTCCTTGTTCGGGTTTTTTCCCACGAATACTGCTCACAGCACTTTACACTGCTAACCTTCAAACACAGCCCATCCTCTTCCAAAGATGTGTACCTGATTTCCTTCTTCCATTTCTGTATATCCATCTCTGTAAGTTTAAAGCCCAGCTTCAGTGAAAATAAATTCTGTGTGTCAGTCAAAAATTCCTTAGCAATGCAGTATACCATAATGCTGAATTGCTCCAAAGAGCTCATATGTGGCTGCTTGTCCTTAAAGCCAGTCCACACAGCCTAATAACCAGCCCACAGCACCCATTGCTGGGCTTCACCATTAGCTATGCCTCCTAGAAATAGATAAACCAAGTAAGGGAAAACTATGTCAGAAGGCCTCCCTACTCCAGCAACAGCTGGTTCTCCAGTTGGGTTATGGGCTTTAGCACTTCTGAGTTTCATTTATGGAGTACCAGCCAATGAGCACTGCAGCTTCTTTTCTTCTCCCAGCCTGTGCTGAGATCAAATGGAAAACTGCTGCCTCTTGCTGGTGTTGACACATGACCCCCAAGCATGAGAGGCAGCATGTTTGTGTGCAAAGAACAAGGTTAAAAGCCTTGGGCAAGATCATATGCTTCATTTAGAGAGCACAAAACCTTTCAGAGACCAATGGTGTTGCCAGGAGCCTGGGTCTACATTTGCATCTGGCAAAAAAGCTTATGACTATAAATACTGGCTTTATCACAGTTACCAACTGGCCACAAGTCTGAAAGCTGTTGCTTTGATATCTCCTTTGATATCTCTGGTTTTCAGCTGGTTTTGATCCACCTTCAGACACTTCCCTGTAGTGGTGCATATGCACCTGTTGTGGATTTGTGTCTACTGACAAAACACTTAAAAAAAACACTCGTGTTCTCCAGTACTTCTTGCAGGGAAGGTTTGGGCCAAACTCAGGGGCTTGCCTTCAGCATAAGACTTCCACTAAGATTTAGAGCCTCCTAGTCCACAAGAAAAAGCTTCACAAGTTTTGCTTTTTGCCCTGAGGTATATTTATACATATGAACATGTGTGTGTCATGCCCCATTGCTTTCAGCGCGATTCCACATGACTTCCACAGGGCTGATGCTGCCTCAGTCTGCATGGGCAGTGAAGCTGGGAGCTGGCATTTCAGCTGCATTACTTTATGCACTGAAAGGGTGAAGTGTGTCTCAAAGCTCATGGTGTTAACAGGATTTGGACAACAGCCCCTCAGCCCCTTCTAATCAATCCACCCCTGTTTCTAACCAACTAACTGTGTGGACCAAACCCTGCAAAAGCAAAAAGGCTACATACTATGACTGCTAATAATTCATACAGGCTTACAGCCAATTTATTTAATCACAGAGGATGTAGATCCTGCTCAACAGCTGCAACTTCCACTGAAAGATCTGTGTTAAATCCAAGGGCTGCAAAACCAGTGGAAAACAAGCTAATTTTGCAGTTACTAGTTAGCTCAAGATTCACATTCTGGCCTGCCCTACAGTTATTGCATTTAGTCAGCTATGTGACCCAGAACACCCCACCCATCTTTACAGCTGCTTAAAATGTTTAGGATGCCTGTAACATTTCTTAAGAAAGGAAAAAACCCAAATCCCAATGTGCTGTAATTACCATCATCTGTCATCTTCCATTATCCACCGCAGTCTTTAAAAGAAATTGAAAGGGGAAGGATATGTGCAGGTCCATAAATGGCACCTTCACAAAAGGGGCTGCAGCTTCGAGATGTGAGTGAGCCAGTAAGTGGGATGGGGTTGGCCGGGAAGTGGAGGTGCTGGTGGCACTTGGCTGCTGTTTTAGGTGACATACCATGCACCAGTGGAGGTGTTGGCACTGTCACAGACCAGCTTTTCTGGAGACGTTCCATACTTGGGAATGAAACGGGCTCCTTGCCCTGGTCTGTGAAACACTGCTATTGCGCGTGCTGCAGCTGGCTCAATGTTCTAGCAAGGCACGGGGCGACAGATGCAGGGCTGACCGAGTGCAACCAGCCTTGGCAATCCAAACGTGGAATTAAGTGCTTGGCTTCAGCATTTAACAGGGTCCCATTTAGCCACTAGGCTCTTTGCACAGTCCATGCAGAATGTTGGATGCCTTCAAAAAGTGATATAAAAAGAGCCTATGGGCTAAGTAAGGAGTTGCCCAAACCTACAAATTGCAAAACTACTACCAGAGTAATCCTCATCCATCCCACACTGCCTTCCCTGTCACTCTTGCTGCGAGTATAATGCGTGATCATATTTTAGTAACACTTAGTACTTGAAAGATGATCTTGTCTGCCAGGAGTGGTGCTTGTGATTGAAAATTATTGCATATAACATGTTCTGCATATGGTAGATGCAGCAGGGAAGGGACAGTAATTACATTAGTGGCTTGGCACAGATCTAGGTCTCATCTTTGTAGTGATAAAGAAATGATTTGTGGTATGCAGTAATCAGCTTACTCCAAGAGGTAAAATACTGACCAGGAATAGCCTGGATACAAGCAAGTCTCAAACAATGAATACAGAAGGATTAATAAACCAAAAGACATTAACCAGATTTTGCTGTAGGCAAAATGACTGCACTCAGAAACACCAAGACTGATCAACAAAAGTCAATGCACAAAATAGGAAGCCTGCAAAACCCTGTGGTGGGTAGTCCTCAGACTGCTGCTGTGACTTCAATGGCAGACTCCACCCAATGATCTGATGTGTCTTAACCCGCATAGACATCCTATCATCAATTAATGGTAACTGCTTTGACAGTTCATAGCTAGCAAATCCTGTTTTACAGATTCAGCTCTTCCTCTCATGTGTTGAGGGCACAGCATGCCCCCGACTGCTAAATGGCTCATTCTTGTTTTTTTTTGTCAGTCCATTTGATCATTCCCCAAAAGCCTGTTAAATAAAGCCAAACCTTTCACAGCATCCTTCCTTCTCCCTTGCATAGGGCAAACCTAAGCACATGAATCAGGTAGGTCTGATGGGGAAAACCACCACTCTGATGAACAGAGGTGGTGATGTCAGCAAATGAGGAACTTAGCTTTGGACTCAGCGTCAGAGTCTTGCTGCTACAAAATGCATTTTAAAATAGTAACTAAAAACATGGTGGCTTTCCTTGATTATGGGCTTTCTAAGAGCCTTCTACATGCATTCATTTTTTGTATATCCTCAGCTCCAGTCAGTTATACCCTGTGAATGCAGCGAAAGGGACTGCTGGGCACCACAAAGGCCCTCTTGCCCAGCAGTTAGAGTGATCTGCACTGCTGTAACAAAGACCCTGGGAAGCCTCTGAAGAGGAAGGAGCCCAGTGTCATTGTAAAAACTCAATTTGTATTTTCACTTAGAGAAAATGAAAAGAAACAGGCCAGACTATGTACTGCAGAGAGAAAATAAACCAGAATTGAAGGTTGCTTTTTATACAGTCACTTTTTAGTGAGAAATATCTTCTTCAAGTTATCTTCCTCCTTTCTTTCCCCTTATCTTCTACTTTTTCCCCTTTCATTTTCAGACCGGACCAAAAAAGAAACATTGTGGGGTTTTTTGTTTGTTTTGTCAGGGATTTCTAATTTATACTGTTCATCTGACAGATATTCAGGCCATCTGGAGAAGCTGACAGACAATAATTTGGAAGTCATCCCTTTCAAGACCATTTTAATGATTTTTCCTTTCACATTTTTTCTCTATCAGCTAGTCTGAACCTTCAAGGATGATAGAAAGTTTTCACATACCCATCTGTCATTTGAAGGTACAGTAATCTTGACAAGCAAAACAAACCCAATTTTTAGATGCAGCACAGACTTTGACTCTCTGGTTCTTGTGATTTAAAAACTCTCCTCGCTGTAATGGTTTTAAAGCATTTACCTCCTATAAAAGTGAGTCTAGAGTGTGAAAGTAAAATTGAGCTAGCATGTGAAGTTGTCTGCTGCTTTCAGACATACCTGAGCCAACAAACAATGTGGTTAAAAAACTGTGATGTGAAATACTTCAGTAGGCACAGCTTCTGAAGTCCCTGTTCAAAGAAGTCTCTGGGAGCTGCAAGCAGCAACTGGAGTGATAGAAGCAGATTGAAACAGATTAAGACAAACTCCAGAGCCTGAGCAAAGCAGCCGGACCCAACAGAGGAAAGAGGGGAGCAGGGCCATGCCAGCTGCAGGCTGTGGGAGTGCAGCCTCAACTCAGTCAGCGAGGGACAGTGTCTTTATACTGACAGCTCCCAGCACCATCCCTTCTTTTAGGCTACACTTCTACCTTCTCTGTTGTTCTTGCATTAGAGAAATGTTATCACACTGATCCCTTTCATTGCTGTTAGTATCTGTCCCTCAGGAAATCCAGACATGCACCTTTAAGTGGGTGTTTATTAGGCTTAAACACAAGATCAACACTTGGGGCAAAAGTTCTGTCTTTAGTTAGTAGTGACTGAGCATGGGGCATTTGACTGGTTCCTTATTGAGCCTGAGTGAAAGCGCCTTGTTTGAAAGCGGGTGCAACTGCCTACAGTGTGAATGAATGCAGTAAGGCACTTGTCTGAGTGTCCAGGCAGAGGTCCCCAAGGGCAGACAAACAGAAATTATGTTTATGATGCACCAAATTTCCTCCCATTCCTCCTAACAAAGGGTTTCACTCACGGTCAAGGTGCTTCTACCACAGATTTTTCTATAGCAAGACATTAGAGGGACTCTTAGATGCAAAACAAAATGAAGTATAAGAACAATAAAAACATGCTATGATCTTCAGCTTTGCAGATCTTGCCTCCAATAATGCTGCTTAATCTTGAAAGTGATGGAAATAGGGTTTTCAGTAAAGGGCAAAAACCCACCAGCCCTTCTCTTCTGGTTCTGATCTCCAGGTTTTAATTCACTGCGTTTGACTTAGTTCCCCTCCTCCTGACTGTCAAACCCCATTCCTTAAATGAGACCTTTCCTGT
Organism: Anabacerthia variegaticeps; assembly: GCA_035583185.1. NCBI lineage: Eukaryota > Metazoa > Chordata > Aves > Passeriformes > Furnariidae > Anabacerthia > Anabacerthia variegaticeps. Next base: position 52,103,211 of record JAWWEW010000001.1, read on the forward strand.
TATTTTGGGTTACATGAGTGTGCACTGCCTAGCAGCTGCTTGGCTCTGAACTTCAGCAGAAAGCCACAGTAAAGAGCTGCCACCTGCCTGCTACTGCTTCCTAGAGCTCTTGGAAAGAGGGGCCAGTGGCAGAGCAAGCCTAAAAAAGGCATTGTGAACACCTGAGAGGATTCAGCCAGCAAAGTGCTGTGTCATGACAAAATCACAGCCTTCACTTTCATCATGACGGAGGGCATGGGACTGAAGCACCATGTCGCTTTAATTTTCATTTGATCAAAGTTGGTGTGCTCATTACTAAGGTGCTTCAGGCTTACAGAGGGAAATTTCCCCACCCCAAAGGCTCAAGACTTTGTGTACTCTATTTGGCTCCAGGCATTTTTTAAGCAATACTGAAGCCTTCAGAAAATGGGGCTGGGAGAAACCCAAAAGAAACAGTGAAGTAGGGAGAGTGGAGAAATCAGGCACCGAGCTCCTACTAAATGGAAGTGAATTAATAAGAGCCATTTGGTACAAGGACAGGTGATAGAGATGTGGCAGCTGCTGCCATGGAAAGGAAAGTACCAGCACAAATTTCAAAGCCCTGCAAAATAGGTGCCGATGCAGGGCGTTCCAGGAGGCTGCAGTTCCTAACACTTCCAACCCCTGAAAATCACTCCTGAAAGTACTTCTTGTAACTAGATTTTATAAAGCAGCAGTATAAAGGCTCCACAGTCTGCACAGGTTGGCACTAGATATTAAGAAATCCAAGTTTAATCCTATTTTTTGTATGCTCTAGGAGAACTAATATGATATTTGAGAACTAGTTGAATTACAGTGTGTACCTGCACATTTCACTGAAAACTCCTTTATTGCCATTTACTATACAGAACCATTCACAGGCAGGGGGATTTAGAGAAATCCAAGGAAACAGGGACCTCCCTGCAATTTATATCGTATTGGTTATGGTTAAGTGAGGCTAAGGCTGGCCACAGAATCAAGGTGGAAGGTATCTGGAGGAGGTACCAATTGATTAAAGAATGAATATTCACTGATTCCCTTACCACTAAATCACAGAGTCCATCTTATATTTTCAGTTTTTCAGTCAATGACAATACAAGTATTTTGTACCATGTAAAACATCCTTCAGAGAGAAGCTCCACAGATCCCAGGTGATGGGAGATCAAGATTCAAATCAAGAAAAGAAAAAAAAAAGGTAAAAAGAAGGATTTCACCATAGCTATTTGTATGAACAAGGAGTGCTGGGTGTGGACAACTGGATATGAGAGATTCCAGGATCACCAGGTTTTCTCCTTTGGGCTTCCTTCAATATGTATGTTGTTCCTTCAACATGCCCATGGATGAGGTCAGTAAGGGAGTACTAAGATGGTGAATCCTCCAGTGTTTCGATGCAAGGAAAAACACTAAGCACTCTGCATAAGCCCAGACTTGGCTGCTTTTGTTTGTCTAAGGGGATACTTGAAGGCAAGAAAGTAATTATCATAGTCATGATTCAGAGTTGGTCCTGTTTTAAGCAGAAGGCTGGACTATTTCAACATTCCTTCTAACATGAAATTCTTTAAGAATCTGTTTTTCCATCATTCAGGCACCTCAGATTAAGGCAGCTGGGGCTCAAGTCATGCGCATCCACACAGGACTACTTACATTGAATCTGGGTAGCCCACCTGCCCTGGAACAGCATAGGTCTTCCTTTCTAGGTGCCTCAGACGACACAGGGCATATCAAACCTGTGAAAATGCCTCTGCAGTGGCAACTGAATTGAGATCTTTGTCAGGACAATCAGTGGAGCCTAGGAGATATTCTCCTCATCCTAAAGAATACATAAACATAGGTCTATGACTAGAACACATCTAAGTTCACATAACTCTAAGACAGCAAAGACATTCACATGGGACTGGCAGACATGACACAGAGCCAGCAGGGAAAGCCGTAAGCATCTGGACTAGCAGCTGGAGGCAGAATAGCCAAGGGCATCTCAAATTGCACTGGGCACTTGTAGGTCAATGACTGAGTTGTGCTCCACTGGCAGTATCAACCCAGAGTGGGATCCAGCTACCCAAATACATCACCTTCTGTTAGTTTAAGTGCTGTTCAGTATCTTGCTCTTCCGGCTGCCTCTCCAGAGCAGTGCAAGGTTTCCCTAAGTCCTCTATCATACTTGCCAGCCCACACAGAGATCTTGCAGACCCTTAAGGTTACAGAGCAAAGCATCTAGATTTACCCTAATACGTTTTGCCCTAGATATCTATTGGTTTTGATGTGCGCTTAGAAACCTACCTCAAGGGAAAATAGCTGTATTGCAAACACCTTTAAAAAGTGAATGAATCTGTAATTGAATCTAGCCTAAAGTTACCTACTCTTTACTTTATCCCTTATCTTCTACCCTTCTGCCTTCATTTGGCCCTTAAGATGCAAATATCTCCATTCTTGTCATGAATTCTGTCGTCCTTTATGGAAAATGACCAGAATGTTATGGAAGAAGAGAAGATTGAATGAAAAACTGTCTTGCTTCTGAGTGTAGGCTTTAGGCTTGACCTTAAAAGGAACCTATTTGTATGGAAACAAGTTGCTGCTTCAAAACAGCCTTGGTCTGCTACCACAGAGCTAAACCACTCAAAACTAGCTTTAAGTGTGTCTCCATATCATTTCTCCCAGAGTCTGTTGCACAATAAAATGATTGACACCACTTGTTCTGAAAAGGACATGACATGGGCCAGTTAAAAGCAGAGTGAATCTGCAGAGTGGAACTGAAATGCTTGAAGAACTCCAGAAAACACTCTGGAGTTTAACTGTCAGCTCATTTTTGTTTGGCAAGCCATGATCAGTGCTTGTACATTACAAGCTTTATGGGAGAAAAAAAAAGTCTGAGCATTATCACATGCCATCAGATTTCTTTATGTGACAACCCATCTATGTGCTCACCCCCTCGTTTTGTGACTCAGAATCAAATGCTTGACAGTTCAAAGAGTCTAGAGCAGCATATGGCACATGGCATAATGTATTTAAATAGAAATCACTCTATTAGAAACACAAGGATGCCTACTGCAATTAATAAAAGGTGGTTTAATAACTAACTTCCCAAAATGCATAATTCTCCATGTAGTCATAGTAGATAAGGCATATTCTTTTTAATTACTATGAATTTCAAAAGCAAATGGAGACTGGCCAAAACTAGACAGAGCTTTTCAGAAGCATCATGCTCAAAGGATTTCCCAGCATGTGAACTAACCTCATGAAAGACCGTAAGAAGGGAATGAAGGAAATATATCCTTCATCAGTGAAAATGCCTAAGAAGAGAAATGGATAAATTGACAGGTATCTCCATGTCTTTTCAATAAAAACTGGGCAGACTAAGGCTGTTACAACCATTAAGGAGAAGTCTGGAGCAGCCCAACCCCTGAGCACTACTCCACTGATTTCGCCACTAGATTGTTGCAGCTTTTGGAAATATTCAGTCACAGATTAAATACCAAAGAACTGCTTTTCCATGTCTGTTAGTTCACTGATCTGTTAAAGAGCAATAGTTTGTAGATGATGAATAAAGCAACAAAGACATCCAGCCAATTCCTTAATTTCAGTGGCATATTCCCACAGTCACAGGGAAACTGGAACTGATGCAAAGCATACATCAAGTGGAGGAACACTGCATAGCAGGCTTTTACCTTTTTTTTTCTTTTAGTTGGTTTTATTTCAGCTGAGCTGTCCAAAGATTAACAGAAGATCAGCCACTGCACATCTCAGTAAAACTTCAGCAATACTCAAGGCTTCAAAGTAGCATTTTCAGTACATGCTCTTCAGACCCTCTGGCAAACCACAGAGTACTTCCATGCAAGTTCCTACAGAATAATAGGCAATCTACACCTGTAATAAAGATTGAATAGGTCTACATTTTTACTGGAGAGTCTGTAAGACCCTTCAAATCAAACGATTTTGGAAAGCACTTCTCTAGACAGGAAATACAGTAAGAGAAATAATGCTGTAAAAGTCAGTGGCAGTCATCAAGCACAGCTGAGAATCCCATTTCCCTTTATGCCATTCTCACTGGTGCTTCACAGGTTTAAGTCTTTTTCTGCTCTGCAAAAATGTGCACACCAGCATAGTTGATACACAGGCCTGCAGCCATCAAGTGCATCTCTGTCAGTACAGTGCGGGGCTTGCCGAGGGATAATTCATAGACAGCAAAGTGTTGTGACATACGTGGGAATTGGTGAAGATGAGGCCTGTTTAATTTACTCTTTGCTGCTGCATTACTGTAGCTGCAGGATTTTGTAGCAGCTTTTTAAATACCCTCTCCATCTGTAAGGCTACTTGCAGAGCACACAGCTAAGCACACTAATTATTCTATGTATGAACTAAGGTATATTCAGTGCCGTTTGTCTTTGTGCTGAATTACAGTGGAAAATCAAAAGAAATGGAGTTAAATTTAAGCAATAATGTGAAATCAATTGTTCAATGGCATTCTCAATTAAAGTTAAAACAACTATCACCTCATTCTCAGTTACTTTGTTTTCAGTAAGAGAGATGATAAGATTCAGCACAGCTTCAGTGAGAACTGTGTGACCCTCAAAATACTGTTTCCATACTGCTAGCCTGTGTTTTATTCTGCATGATTTTTACATGCCCTAAAGTTTGCTCCATGAGACATAACCAAGGAAAAGAGATACTTTTATTTTTAAAAACAAAAATATGGAATTTTCTCTCCTTTCTATCTGAAGGCATTCAAACTCAATAACCAGCCCAATTTGCAGAGGAAAAAATACTCTATCAAGTCAATTTCCTTCAAATAGATCCCATTTTTCAGTTTGCCATAAAATGTGATGAATATATTTTTTGATAGTAGCTGCAGTTTGTTACAAATATATTGCACATCTGCAGCTCAGAAAAATTTGGCGCCACTTACTGTCTCCAAAGGGGATCCATATGGACAAGCTTACCAACATCTCAAACATACTTAACTCTTTCTGCTAACAAAAACCAGTGTGTGAGAGGGAAGAACCGAGTAGAAGGGTATGCTTCTCCCGTGATGAGCTCATGAGCCCACCTTTGAACTCATTTTGAAATGAGTTCAGTAAAGTTTAACAAGAAAACGTGGGCTAAAAGGGACATGAAGAAGTCATCTAAATCATCCTTCAGACTCAAAATCAGGATAAGCTCTACTTGTCCCTTCCAAAAGAAATATTTGTTGAAACTGTTCTTGAGAAGCCTCTTACAATGGAGATCCCACCACCTTCTAAGACATTCTGTTCCGTGGATCTCTGTCTGCAACAGAAACTTCACATTATCTAACCTGTATCTTTCTTTGGTAATTTCAGTTCACTCCTCAAACCACGGACTCTGCTAAACCCCTACTAGGGCTCTGAGAAAGCACTTCATTTTCTTCCCCGTTTACCGCACCCTTCTCTACAGTGGATTAAGCAATCCCAATTTATTTATTGTTTTTTCCTGCTGGAACTGGCCATTCCATACAGCCTTATCCTCCTTTCCAGAGGATTCTTGCGGCTGCTGGCTTTGACAATCTCTTAGAATTTTCCTTTCAAAAAACAAAAAGCCCTGCCAGGATACTATCAGAGCAGAAGAATAATGAATCAAACTTGTTGCTTTCAATGGAGAGAACCCAAAAGGAAAGTTAAATTAAATGAAGACCTTGAAGATGATGGCAACACTAACTAGCAAAACCCTAAATTCAACTGTGTGACTCTTGGAGCTCATTATTGTTCTCTATTCCTAAAAGCTTTTCAGAAATGATGCTTTATGAGCAATGGAAGACTCTTCTAGTAACTCTTTGCCATAAAGGCTGTCCTTGATAAAAGCCTGTCATTGCCTTGATGCCATCCCCAGCACTTCATATTTCTCCTCAAATTTACAAGGTCATTGGCTTAATAGATTCATACTTAGTGACTGGAGCATGCAATTGCTAGATACAAGAATGCATTCTTATTTGGACCTAGGAGTAGGGAGTGCTACAGAGCAATAGTAGCATTGGCTGGACCCTCTATGAGCTTTGAGAAAAAATTAAGAAAAAAACGGAAACAGAAAATGAACAAGCTGCGACTGGAATGTCACATGGCTGCAGAAGCCACTAATGATGGCACTTAGACTTCAAGGAGGAAAAGTCCCTTATTTTCAACTCTTCTCATATACTAACCAATGTTTGCATTCTTCTTTCAGAACCAGCTGACTCCTGTGACACATTCAGCTCTTCACTGGTAATCTGTGTCACTGATATCTGCTTGAGTCCCCACAATTTATGTTTCAGATATGAAATGAGTTCCCTATGTTTTCTATGATGCAAATAACAAGTGATGCCAAGCCAAATGTGTTTGACATATTCAGCAAACAGCTCCTGACTGGGGTGGAGTGCAGTTTCTGGTGTGCAGGCTGAGCCAAGCTACTTACAGGGGCTGCAATCCCTCCACTGCTCCCAATCCCTGCAGCTGGCTCCCGATATCTACACCTTTCACACAACACTGTTCATACAGAATGCTGTTTTACTAAATGTGTTCCAAAACACGAGTTCCTTTTATGTCTTGGACAGGGGCTGGTGCAACTATGGCCACATAAGGGTTATAGGATATACTGTTAGACTTGAGAAAGTATTGCATTTAATACACAAAAGCACAGGTAATTTTCACTTCTGGAAATTGCTGAAAAACAAGTATACTCTGTCATGAGAGAAGCCTTGTCCTCCTTTGACTTTCTATTTAAAACTAGAATAATACCCAGCAACTGCTTTAAGGGAAGGGATATTCCATCCCTTCTGCATCTGACAAGACTTTTCCTTGTCTAACTTACATACTCCAGGGACACTTCCATTGTAGCAAAAACTGTATCCAGAAGCATCAGAAAAACCCTATAACTAAGTCAGAAACATGGAGATCCCTTTATTCCTGGCTTTTCTAAAATGTAAATGTTCATTTTAAAATGATACCATCACAGCTTCCAGGGCCAGCTGTTCATCTTTTTTGGTTTTTTTCCCTGTATATTTTACTGCCACTGAATCCTTGTTCTGAATTATCAGAACAATAATTAGATTCCAGAAGGAGGGGGAGGGCAGGCATTCTTATCCCCCTGAGAGGAAGAGATAAAAGTTTCATTTCTGAAAGCTGATGCGCCAACGGCGGATAGTGGGGAATTGGGATTCCTGCTTAACTGCATGGGAGAGTTCAGTAAAGTTTATTAATAAAACAATTTAGATAAACTCCATTTATGCATTATTTGTACTAGTATCTTGGCAACTGCTTATTTAGCATCTTGAACACATCAGGAATTTTAAGGAGAAATACTGAAATATTCCCTCAGACTGTAAAATCTTTGACAGAAGTGGGTCTGGGAAGTAATGAGGGGGTTTCTTTTTATGTTTCTCCTTCTTTTTCTTCCTCCAACTTAAAACAATTTTCTAATATCCTTGGCATAACTACTATAATGAAGCATAATTTATTTGATCCTTACACAACCCCCTTAGGATTACTTCTTGCAGATAGCCAATTATAAACTCTTACATACTTTATAGCCCTCATTATGTGTGACAGAGGCACACTAATAAATAATGCAAAACCCCTTTTGTACCCAGTCTACCTTGTGAGAATACCGGGGTCTGGTATGGAGGGAAAAAGCGCATTGTAATGCATTCTTATTTCCAAATGGACTGAAAAACTTTCTGGCTTAAGCTTGGCTCCTTGGGACACTTTCTTTTTTTTTCCCCCAGACTGGACTCCTGTGGCTTGATTCATTACTAGATAAAAATCAAGTTCGAATAGAAGTGGACCATGACACACAAACTGTCACTGCTGTGTCACTTCCTCATGACATCCTGTCAGCTGCAGAGAAGAAAAGAGGTCTGGAAGCAGAACAGCCAGGTTGAATACAAATGCATTGATATTCGGTTGTAGGCTTTTCACAGTAATGAAGCAGAAAGGGCCAAGGCTCAGGGAGCACATTTCACCCTGCCTGCACTGCCTTTCTGGTTCAACTTCCAGACACTGCTAGTGCTCAGGAGGCTCTGGAGGAAAGCAAAGTGGCTCTGACTGTTCCTCAGCTCGTAGGCTTTAAAGAGCAGAGTGAGCAACTCAGCAAAGACATGGGGTTGAATATACACATATAAGGTCCTGGTGGACTGCTTTATTTTTGTCTTTAACTGACATGATGCCACTTATTGAAGCCAAAAAGCTGCAACTATAATGACCATGAAATGTTACCAAAATCACTACAGAGGGGGCCACAAAGGTTACAGCTGACTTCTGTGCCCAGCAGGACTTCTGTGCAACTATTGTGTTATTCATATTGCTTCTTGAAGCCTTCTTTTCTCTACATGAGGAAGAGGGGATAATAGTTCTAAAAGGCACAGGGATTTCTTGTCTCTGTGTGGTGCTTTGAGACCTTGAGAGAAGGTGTTCACACAAGGTTTAAGTTGCTGCAACGCAGAACAAAAGTAAAAGAAACAACTGGGTGAATCACATAATTGTATTGGCGGACTCACTGAACTCAAATTCATTCAGCTTTACTTCCTTCTGTCTTTCTATTTAATGGGAAAGGGGAACACTTTGAAAAATCAAAACAAGCAAATAAACAAATGGAACTTTCCCAAGGGTATAGCCCACCACAGCCCTTGCTCCCAGAGGAGTGGGCACAGCTACTTTCACAGCTCGTGACATGGTCTGTGCAACCCTGAATGTACAGTTCTCAGCACCAAAACTAGGCATTATTCTCTGTATGATGCATCTCTTCAGCTAGTACCTAAATGGCCACAGCTAATTATTCAGCATGAGATTCCAGCAGACATCTGAGTCTACAGCATCTTCTGTATCCCCAAGCAGCTTAACACAAATGTGGAACAATTGCATGGAAAGAAGGCAGAAGAAAGAATGGCAGTATAATGCAAATACCTTATATATAGTTAAGTTAAAGCCCTGCCACTGAGCCCCGCTAGATTATGTAATTAAACCAGCAGCCCTTCATAGCTGGCTGTGGGGATGGCAATGAACAAAGGAAAGAGACATTTGCCTTTGTGTGCAGCTATAAAGAAATTATCTGCCATTTTAACTACAGGGTTTGACTAATGCACACTGAAGCACTCACCTTCAATTAGCCATTTAACCTAGCAGATCCAGCTGGGATCTGAACAGCCTGAGATATGGGTGAGTGTTCCTCTCACAGAAGCCATAGGGACTGGCCAGAGGATGAGATAAGCAGGTATAATTCAACTGGCTGACAGATCCTGTGTTCCCAGGAATGAACAAAATCCATGGTATCTTTTCCATTTTGTACACTTCTCCACTTAGGATAATCTCAGTGCCTACATACCTCAGTTGGGAACAAAATGACCCTGGGAAACCATGCAGAAGTGTCACTTGAAGACATGATGCTCTAACTCATGGTTTATGAATGCATCTTTTGTTTGCTTTTAAATAACTGAAATAAGCTTAAATTAAATATGAGGTACTTTTTGCAGTTTGCAGGCAGCAGCAACAACAAAACTTCATAGTGTAAACATCTGCTATTTTTGGTTAAAATGATTGCAGAAACAGCTTTTACATAAAAATTAATCAAGGCAAGTTGGGGTATCTACAGTCTGAGCCTGAATCTTCCCAGCTGAAAAACATCTTAGCAGTGTCAGGGTAACTTCAAGATCAGCAACAGGAACTGGAACATGGCAATCTTCACACCTGGCTTTCACAGAGGGATGGTTTGAAAGGCTTCCTCCTCTCTGTCTGGACCCTTTTGCTCACAACTCTCCCACCATTAGTTCTTCCTTAATTGACCCAGCAGAATATTGCCATGAGCATTCATGTGGCTGCTTGGGAACTGGTATTGTAGAAAATAAGCAGTTTTTACCTCCTGAGGACAAAGGACAACATTGAGTCAGAAACAAGAGTTTAGCAAGTGATAAATACTTAAATCAACTTAAGCTATAAAATAATAAAAATATGAAAGATTGTGCCACTGTACTCTGCAGCAGATCACTATGCTCCAGGTCTCTGAGACTTGCAAATCCAGCAGAGCTGCACAAATTGGAGATGGAAAAGGACAATTTGCATCCAGTCCTCTGCTCACGTGGGGCAGTTCATTCCCTGAGGTAGTCTGCTGTGTTTTGCTCCCCGAAGCACATTACTTTAATCTGTGCTGAACACCATGGTGTGTCCAGTCCAATTTCAGAGGTCTCCTAGCAATAAAGGTTTATGGCTTTCCTGGGGCAACTGTTCCACAGCCAAATGGATTGCTCTGGTGTGACTTCAGGGGAACAGTTAAATGGAAGCTTATATCTATGGCTCACCAGGAAAATACATCTGCACTTAAGAGCTCTCCTAGAAGAATTTTTTTGTATATTTATACACACAAAGACAAGGCCACTTCCCAATGCTACATGACAATCTTCTGTCCCACCACAGATGAGTGCTACGTGACAATCTTCTGTCACTCACCAGTGACCTTTCACTTCCACTGAGGAGACAAAGACTCCATGTGCCCCATGCACACATTCACCAAACAACACACTGTGAGGACAAGTAGCACAAAAAACGCACCAATGACACCCCCAGGCACAGGAGCTTCCTCTGGAGCACAACAGCTCACCACTGCCTTTGGATAATGTTCAGTGCCACTTGTGGCCATGCGGAGAGCTGAGCAACCTCCTTCCCTCGGATTGATTTCGAGGTGCTCCAGCTCACCACATGCAGTGTCATGGCCTGCACTGACAGGCAGAGGTGGAAATACAAGGGGCATACAACAGGACCATCCCCCCGCAAAGCAGTCTGCTCTTATGCTGGTTAATGGGCCACAAAATAATACTTTGGGGTAAATTTCATGTCACAGATGAGCAATCTAATGTTGTGACATCCCTGAAAGGAACAGTCAGGCACTCTTACACATTCCCTGCTGTGTCTTCTTGCCCCCTTCTTTCCCCTTCCCTCATGGAATCTCAGGTTAACATCAACCAGTTCAGGGAGCTACACTGGCCAAAAAATAAATTAAAAAATAAAAAATAGAAAAACAATCACTACTTTTTGTAGGGTTATTATTCTGCTGGAATTAACTCTCCAAGTTGGCGTACTGATGACTAATATAAGTTCCATGCCAAGGGCAAAGGACCACTTTCTCTCAAGTACCAGTAAATCATCCTGAGCAAATTATCAAGTTCCAGTCAAGGTCAGTTTTTTGGAACCCTCCATGCCACCACACAAACAGGTCAGAAATATGATGCAGACGTATCAAGGGAACAAGGGTCACCTAAACAGTCGTTTGGCACCTCAACAAGTCCTGGAGAGGTGGGCAGAGCCAAGAGGACCTGCAGTGTTGCCCATGGCTGAGAGTGGCTGTGGAGTGAGAAAACAAAGCTTTGGAGACAACTCTGCAGGAGTGGGACAAAGAGGGAACTGAGTGCTGCAAGTATGACACTCAGGGATCCACAGAGACATACGAATTAGGAGCAGGATGAAAGCTGAAGGAGCACAAACTTTCAAGAAGATGGGAACAGCTTCTATATTAAAGGCAGTTAAAAGGCCAAGGAGGAAAAGATTGTGATAGGAGCCCATAAACTTAGATTACTTGCATCAATAAGGAAGAATAAACTGTTGTGTAATACGAAGTGGCCCTGCAGTCAAAAGGCAATTGGTGCTGGAAAGAGGTTTCTTAAGAGATAATCCCGTCTCAGTTCTCTGATATACAACCTTGCTACCGTACTTCTCGCGTTCGTTCGTTACAATGATCTGCCTAACTGCCTAATAAGCATCATTCCGTCTGTCATCGCAAAAGAAGTTCATGACTGCAATAAAAAGCTTGGATGCAATTCAGCAATCCAAAACGCCACGGCTCTAATTTATTCATTCATTTAGTTTTCAGTGGTGCAATGACACTGGCAACAATAGTATTACATGAGGCTGGTTTAAGTATCCAGGAGAGCTCAGGGAGCGGAAAATTCAATTCTCATTGCCATGGTGAGCGATGTATGCCACTGAAGAGAGCTTAACTCCCGGGTAAGAATGGTGGTCTCCGTGCAATATTCCTTTTGAGCACAGGCACTGTACTCACAAAGAGCATTATCAAAACTCAGAACTCATTACTCTGTCTGGGGGTGACGATCCCTCCAAATCTCATTTGGTTGGAAACCCCTTCCAGCAAGCAGCAGTACTGAAAATATGCTGCTGACAATTATCAAACAGATTGACTGTATCAGGCATTAAAAAAGTCCTCTGCGAAGCTGGGCAAGGCCAATGTTTTCTAATTCCTCATGAACTATCCCAAGACGGGCTTTCTGAGGACTCCCTGCTACTACCCTGCCACTCAGCAGAGGCTAATTCAGCTGATTTTTTCCAAAGCATTTGGGCAGATGGTTTGTGACATAAAGTCCTTGCAGTAGGTACAGCTTCTCTTTGCTCTGCAGAACCATGGTAAAAAGTGCCTTTGAAACCCACCTTCTAGTGCTTGCTGTGGTGTAGAACCTCAAAGCACAGGTGCACACAGCACCACCAGTTATGCACTGCATGCCCAGAGCCTGTGGCGTGGTGAATTAAGGGGGAGCTGATTCATGCCCAGCTTTACATAACTCCTGGCAGTCCTATGAGCACAAGTCAAGGCAATGTTATTCATATAATTGAAAAAAATAACAGTGGTTTGCAAATGTTTACATGTTCAATTATATATAAGCCTTCCCCAGTGAGTACATGTGTCTCTTTTTGCTTCTCTCTGTCAGTCAAAATGCCTCTTGAATGCAGAAGTTGAATGCTGCAAATGAACATCAGTAAAATTCTCCTGCCAGCAGGGCCCATGAAAAGTGAGGACAGAGAAATCTGGATTTGTATTCTCTTTGCAAGGGTTCTCTGGGCTGGAATTGCCTCAGTTTGCTTCTTGCCATTTTTAAGAAACCATTTTGCTTTATTGAATGCTTTGCAATGATTTTTTTTCCTCCAGCATTTGAAATCAGGGATGTTCCTTTGTCTGTTATCACTACCTAAGACAAATCTCTCAGCCAGACCTCTTTCCTCAAACAGATGATGTTTTTGCAGGCAGAGCCATAATACTGATGCTTTTTGATGAGAGTGGAAAGAGAGAAAAGTGGCATGGTATTTTACTAAAAGACCACTTTGAATCAGAAGGTAGGAGTGAGCTGCCTGCAGGAACAATTGGCCTCATACCAGCAGGAGAGACAACAAGAGAAGGTCAAAGCAGGTCAAAATGTTTTGCATTTGTGACAGGTACAGTGCTCACCACAGGGCTACCAAAGCTCAGTTCTCAAGGGGCAAATAAAGCCCTGCATATTGAACAGTCAATGTGATTTCTGCATTTCACAGATATTTCCAGTGCATCCATTCTGCCGCTTCTAGGGTCATTAGAAGGGGCTGACTACATGCAGATCCTGTGGAAGACAAGAGTGATTTCCATGTCCCCTTGTACCTACTCAGTTTTTGCTCCTCTTCCCCAGCTGTTATGGGGAGATGGGAAACTGGATGACCTATGTAACAGCATTTTCCAGATGAAATTTCAAGGTGCAGGTGTCCAGAAGCAGGCTGACACAGTCCTTCAATGGGGAGGTGGTATCAGTCACTGTTCAGCAGCAAGAAATGAAATGCTTAAGACACTCCCTTGGCAGAGTCATGAAAAACTGCACTTTTGCCCACAGGAAAAGAAAAATAAAAATCATTACAAGGTTTCTTGCCTTAATCTGTCTTTTTTATTTTAATAAGACTATTTTTTCCTAAGTTTCTGAGCAGGAAGATCTTAGCTGACACATTTCAGGTCAGCCAGTGTGACTGATTTAATAAAGATGGAAGAAGAGACAAAGAGTAGAAAAAATATGGCATTACTATGCAGTAAAACCTATTTCAGGTTCTGGGAAGAACAGTGCATTCTTCAGGGAGCAAATGAAATGCTAATGTCATAAAACAAAGACTCAAAAAGTTTATTTGTGGCTCTCCTACCTCATCTTACCAGAAAAAAAAAAGAGTTAATGCTGCTTTTTGGCATCAAATTTATAGTCAAGGAGATTATTATGATCCACTTATGGATGTGGAGCACAGCAACACCTTTCCTAAAAGGCAGCAGTCTGCAGGCAGTGCCAGGGATGAGATATGCCTGGTGGGCAGCCCTGCTCTCTGCCTTGTGAAGCCAAGGGTAGCCATTTGATGGACAGAGAACAATTAGGTCAAATCACTGCACCAAAGCCAGGCCAGAAAAAACAGTGCAGATGAGGAACAACAGTTGTATGACCAATTTTAGGGACTGTTGTGGTGTGTTCACAGTTTGGGTTAGACTTTCACCTAAACTCTTGGGAGAAACGCATTATTTATGGCATTACTTTGCCATTTGTTTTAATGAAATATTTATTATTGCATTAAACAATAAGCCTAAGATCTTCGTAACGGAAGAGGAAGACGCTTGCTTGGTCTCAAAGCAGAACACCAAAGCGCAGCCAGGTCCCATTTGTCCACCCCCAGAAGTTCATTAATGAATGAATTGCTCCTAACAACTTGCTCTCTCTTTCTTCCCTGCCCTCCCCCTTTCCTGTCTTGAACTTCCAGCAGAGAATCAAGTCTTTGTTATCACTCAGGCCGTTGGTGAACTATAACCCCTTCCAGCAGCCTCATGCATCCCTGTGGACCATGTTCCAGTCCAGAGGTGAATGAAAACATCCCCCCTCCATCCCATCAGCAGGATTCAGGCTCAGGGCTGTTCTCTGACTGTCTGGACATCTTTCAGGCTTCTTCAGCATGGGAATGGGCCGGGGATTTGCAGCCACTGAGAGGATATCAGAGGATTTAAAGCATTGCTAGGAGGAAGAACAGGTTTAATAGATGCTCCTTAATTTCTAGGCTCTTTCTCCATCATATGCAGCCCACTCTGAGTAATACACTGGCAACAATAGTGTTAGCAAAAGAAGAAGCTTTGGCAACACTGAAGTGTCTCATTAATGGATTCTGTTTTTTCCCCTTGAACTTTCAAAGAACATTAAAAAAGTGCATTGTATCATAATTTCCTTTTCTAGATGTGAAAAATGCTGTGAGGGGTTCCTGCTATGCAACTCAATTACACTACTAATGCGTCTGTGACGTCTAATTTACAAGCACATTTTCAGATACAAGCCAGAAAGTTCAAAATGTAGTTTATCAGAGCTGTAAGGGAAAACATACTGTGGGGACAGTTTTTACACTGCAGTGGCTTCAAGAGTTCAGTAGCAATGAGCTGGACTACGAGAACGGAGAAGCTTTGGTCACATTTTAATGTGGTTTGGATCATTCTTGCATTAAGAAAGAGATCACAATGGTTCTTATCAATGGTGGTAGAAAGCAGATGCCAGTGTTTGGTTATTGAGGTTTTATTTCCAGGAAGCATGTAAATCCTCTATTTTATCAACGCATCTCCTTTTTATAATATGAATGACAGATGGAGTAAGAGGAAATTGCATAATAAAATGAGCAGAAGCTGGTATCAGTTTGAATTTGTTCAGACACTGATGATTATCTTGTGCTTTGAATAAAAGACATCTGCATGACTCTCATTAAAGCAGGAGTCTTTGAGCTACCATATCATAGCTGTGAGTTTTCCTAAATTTTTCACATAAAATAACTGATTTAACCACCAAAACCTCAGTGTTGTTGTATGTCAGTAAAATTAAAGAGACTTGACTCTTCAGGATTCACCAGCTCCTTTGCATTAACATCAAAGTCCCATAAAAGCAAAACCCACTGTGGGAATTACAGCATGTAAACAGTCAAATTAATCTGGAGCTTGGTGAGAGATTGACACAAAAGAGTAGAAAGGTGCAAAGCACAACTTAATTAGATCATTATATTCCACAATGACCAGCACATGGATTACAGAAATCCAGCTTTATTAAAGTCCTGGACAATGTTTATTTTGGTAGAGCAGCTGATATTCCTATTTAATATCACGTTCATGAGTAATAATAATGATTATTATTACATGGCCTGGATCCAGTGTGATCACCTTATGCAAGCAAGCACCCATGTTTCATGTTTTCAGCACTCAAAAGCACTGAATAAAATGATCTAGCAAAAGTAAGAGCTAGTTCTTTTAAGACAGGAGAGAGAAACACACCTGAACATCGCCCGAACAATCCAGTCCTAAATCAGATCTGCTTGCTCTGCACCT
Source organism: Anabacerthia variegaticeps (assembly GCA_035583185.1). Lineage (NCBI taxonomy): Eukaryota > Metazoa > Chordata > Aves > Passeriformes > Furnariidae > Anabacerthia > Anabacerthia variegaticeps. The sequence continues at coordinate 52,119,309 of JAWWEW010000001.1, forward strand.
AGACCTAACTTATCATTAGTTAACACAGCTGGGGCTGCAATGAGCTTAGTCTTACGTTTTCCATTTCTTGAGGATTGCAGGCTGCTGGGACTGGTCAGTCAGGCCAGTTCATGAGCTAGGTGGCTTGCTGGGCAATTTTAAGAAGAAAGCTTTTCTTCAGAATAACTTTAACCAAATGTATGAAAAGTCACAAGAAAACAAATACAGTTTGAGAAGGAGTGATGGGGACAAGAGCCAAAGGGATGGATGAAATAAGAATGCTTATAAACTAGTAAATGCAGCTTTTGTGAGCTGAATAGCAATGGGATGTGAGATAACTAGTGTGAGCTAGAAAGGACATGGAGTGATGGAGGGGAGAGTTTGCGTGGGAACAAGCAGTGGGTATGTGGGAACAAGGGAGGAGAACAAAGTGTCTATTCAGTAGATTAATTTAGAGTCAAAAAACTAAAAAGCGAATTAGGGGGATTTTTTTTTCTTCTGAAGGATAAGTAAAATGAAGTTGTCCCACAGGTACATTCACAGGCTTAATCATGCTGTTTAATAAACCCCCCGTCAGGACTCAGGGGCACCACATTTTGGGTGTCCACACCACTGATTCCTCGGAAGCTTTACATCTTTTCACCTGGGCCGTGTTGCTCCCTTTAGCACAAATTCTGCACAGTCCTGGGAGAGCCAACAGTGCAGAAGCCTGTCCAATAACTCCTTACAACTCTGTCAGTTCAGGAGTACCTTTCACTGATAACAGAAACCCCATTATGCCTAACTCACTGCTCTGTAACTCTGCAAAAAAGGAGGAAAATATTTCTAATGCACACAAAAATTCAAGCCCTGAGCTTCTTCAAAGATGCCAACAGATGAATTGCCCAACAGCTATGAATTGCCCTGTTATGAGTCATTATAAAATGTGCAAGGCTGCTTTTTATTTATCTAAGAACAATCAAAACCTTCATCACAGGACTTCCTTTGTGCAAGACTGTTTAGTGTATTGAACAGTTGCATATTGTCACACACAAAAAATTCCTGAAAATGTTTTTTTCTTGTAATAGAGTATTAACTGCATTTGTACAATACAGAATTACATTATTTTCAGCATGGTTTTGTTTCCAGACACACTACCAGGCAGAAAAAATACTTATCATTCACAAATGTCAATTCTGAAAAATAATTCTAAATCACAATAAATCATACCAAAAAATGCTCTAAGAAAGCCCCTTACTGCTCCATTTATGCCCCGGAGCTTGCTGATCATTACATATAAAACACATGCTTATTCTCACAAAATGCATTAAGATTTTACGCCACAGTGTCTTGAAATCGCTCAGAAACAACCTAGAAATGTCATTAGTGGGTGACTGTGCCATGTGAATTATAGCTTTTGCCCAGTATATTATTTCATGCCCTGAGAAATTTGATCTACTCAAATCACAATTATTTTCATTTTCATCTGAACATTAACCCTGCTCCATCTATGGATGAGTGACTAACCTGGCTCCAAGTCCATTCCCCTTGGAAAGCAGAGCGTACGCCAGCACATTAGGAAAACAAAGAGCCAGTCTCTGTTTCATGTTAAGCTGAAAACATCTGGTAAAATAGTTCTTATTATATTTGGTGCACACTGAATGGCTACTCTGAGATATCAAGGCAAGCACCAGTATTTCAGAGAAAAAAAAGAGTAATAATGTGTTATTTTCTGACTTGGCAATGAAGATGCTAAATAAATCATGTGAATTATTCAGTGCTGAGGGACACGTTATATTTTCTATTTCTGCTCTTTGCTCAGTCTCACATGACTTTACTAAATGCAGAGGTGAGAAAAAAAAGGCTTTTCTTAATCTCTGAAGTATGGCTTCCTCAGTACTGATTGTAAATTGGTTTTTCCTAAGTGAATGGTCAGATTCTGTGTCAGCTGGAGCAACTGCTGGAAATGACAACACAAGGTTAGAACATCTCCATCCTCCCAAAGCTTCCCCCTACAGGTGGGCAGGTCTTCCTCGTTTTCCTCCTTTTCCTTCCTGCATCTTTTCAAATGGTGTGCTGAGATGAACACTTGTGTTGGCAAATCTCTCTGTATCCTTATATCACCCCAGAAGTCCTCAGGGAGAGGATGCCCACCAATGCTATGCATACGTGCTGCCAAATCCTGCTGAAGAGAGTGTGTGCAGCATGAGCAGCCTTCTCTGGATATTTATACTTCCCTGCTCAGAGCTCAGGTCTGACAAAAGTTATGATACCTGAAAGTACTCTATCAGAATAGCAATAAACATTCCCTAATGCAACACAGTGCCTGACTTACATGAAGCCTTTCTTCACAGGCACTTTAAACAGAGGATTATGGTCCCTTTGATGTAGCATAAATCCTGGGTGACACGTTGGATGCCATGAATCAAATCAACACTCCAAGGGCTGCCACCAGACAGAGGCTGAATCCTGAAGGCAAGGGGAGAGAAGCACAAGAGGAATTTCCCTTCCCTGCTTTGTTGTGCTCATTCAGCACAAGAGTTACGAGGCCATTGAGTTATGAAAACATTATTTCAGTGCCTCTAACATGTGACAGCAATCTTTACTACTCTGCCCTGCTAATTTGTCTCAGCTCTCTTCTTTGGTCTTCCACACTGTGAGAGACACTATATTGGTGCTCAGCATTTTGGGTAAATTAAACCTGTCAAGACACAGGCCTTGTGTCCTGGGACATGTGTCCATCACCAGCCAAACAAAATCAACAACTCCATTCAGGTCTGTCTGCAGATCCACACTTTGATCACAGGACTGCGAGGACCTTCCAGCTTTCACCTTCTCTGTGTGACTTTTGCTGTGCCCTGACTATATGCTGGGAGAAGGATGGGTATGACCATTCTCTGGTTTAAGCCAGGGACACATGAAGGGAGGGTTAGATCAGGACCCCATAGTGCATTGGAAACACTGCTGGTCTGTTCATCAGAAAGGCTAATCCCAAGGAACTGGAAGAGGAGAAGGGCAGATTTTTATTGTTTCACTCACCTTTACTGTTTTCTCAGATTTTCCGAACCACATTCACAAATGCATACTGGCTTGCATTTGGGGAAGGGCAAGGACTCAGCCCCCTTCTCAAAGGTAAGCATTTTGTTATACATGCAATATGCACTTGAAAATAAATGTTGTTTTAAATCACAAAGTTAGACCAGATGTAAACTTGGACCAGGGTTTGCAAGTTCAGCTGAGAAAAACATGCTTTCAGGTGCTCTCACTACAACTGATTTGGCTTGCTGGATACTGCTCCTTTAGCAATGGTTGCAAAACAGAGGTTTTGTAATTCCATATTACGTAAATATGAATCAATGAACTATAAACAGTTCAAATATAAACAGATGTAATAATTACAATAGATTGCACTTTGACTGCTTGTCTTTCTAAAAGGTTGGTTATAGTACTAGCCACATTAATACTTCTTCCTTGAAATCTAGTTGTCAAAGAACTGAATAATGGCTCAAAAGACATATAGAATCAGAATTATAGAATTGGAATTACAGAATCATAGAATAGTTTGGGTTGAAAGCTACCTTTAAAGGTCATCTGGTCCAATCCCCCTGCAATGAGGAGAGACATCTTCAGCTAGAACAGATTCTCAGAGCCCCATCCAACTTGGCCTTGAAATGTTTCCAGGGATGGGGCATTTACCACCTCTCTGGACAACCTGTTCCAGTGCCTTACCACCCTCATAGTAAAGAATTTCTTCCTTATATCTAGTCTAAATCTATCCTCTTTTAGTTTAAAACCATCTTCCTTGTTCTATTACAACAGTCCTGCAAAAATGTTTGCCTCCGTCTCTCTTAAAGTCTCTCTTTAAGTGCTGAAAAACCATAAAAAGGTTTCTCATTATTCTTTGCATCCCTTGCTCTCGCTGCACCTTTGCCTTCCTGATACCATCCCTACACGACTGGGCAGCATAGCTGTTCCTGCTTCCACTGCCTGTGCATCTCCTTCTCGTATTGTTTCTTCATGAATGATGAGCTTGAAATTTTGAGACATCACCTAAGTGCCATGTACCATATACTTCCAGCATGAAACTAGAAAACTTGTCTAGACAACGCAGATGTTTGTAATGCATTAAATGTCGCATCTCAAAGGTATATAGCCTTCTTTCTACATGATGTTACCAAGTCATATGAAAAAAAGAGTGTCTTGTAAATTTAAAAGACAGAAAAGATTCTAAGGAATAATGTAAATTGAGGAAACGATTCAAAGACATGGAAGGGAATAAGTAATCTAAAAAGCTGTAGCATCACAAACAAAGAAAATAATTTCAGACATAAGAGAATACGAGACACAAGAGACATAAGTGATAGCTATACAGCTGTGTAGATATAAAAATATGTAATTCATATTATAATATCCTTTCTACTTGGAAAGATTCAGTGAACTTACGTGATATTTCTTTCTTTAGAATAATGAAAGTGAAAAATATGTCTCTAACGAAAAGAAGTACTTAAATATTACCATTTTGGTGAAAAGGAAACAAGGGAAAAGTTGAGGAAGTGATAGGGAAGGACAGAAAAGATGCTGGAAGAGCAGACTGGGCTTAGTTCAACAATATCAGAAGGCTCACATTGATCTGGAAATTAGAAATCCATCATCCAGTCCTTCTGTGGGGTTGGTACTTTTGCTGCTGAAATAACCTTGGAGCAACTGAGACATGGAATGCAATTACAGATGGTGGAATAAAACAGATTGAATGAAATTATTTTATGCTGGAATCTGTCATTTTTCAAAGGATAGACTTTTTTCCCTTTCATTCTAAAATTTTCCTTAGACTAACAACCCTGAAATTAGCTCAGCCGGTTAGAGCTTGGTGCTAGGAGCTGTAGGTTCAACTCCTGTACAGGCCATTCACTTAAGAGTTCAACTTGACGATCCTTTTGGATCCCTTCCAACTCAGAATATTCCGTGGGAGTCTGTGAAGATGGAACCACTTCCCTAAAATGAGGGTGAAAGGCCTTCCTCTGCAAAGTCATGCCCCATGGTAAATTTATAGGGCATGAGAACTCCAGGACCTCATAATAAAAGCTTAAATTTTCTTTCCCACAAATGAGTTTCCCCTCAGTCAGATTAGGGGCCCTTACCTGACTGATTCCTCTCTTTTCAGCATCAATTGATCTTTCTTACCTACAACATGAAAGTGTCACACCACCACCCAATGCTCACCTTTCATTCAACCCATGGTCCTTTTGCTTTTGCAAAATCTTATCATTCGAAGCATGAGAATATTTTGAATTCTTAGAAATTGAAATGAGGAAAACGTGTCGCAAAACAGGATGCTTTTCCCCCTAAAATCTTCCACAGATAAGTAAATCGCAATAGACTGAGGTCAACTTAAACACCTTTCACATTTTTATCAGACATTTCTTTCTAGGCTTTCTAAAAAATATATTGCTTAATGTGCCTAGTTTCTCCTTCCATGCTGACAGAGGGGCTAATGTGCTAAAATTATTGTGGATTCCTCGCTATTAGGTAGAATTGGTTCATTTTTCTTTCTATTGAATTAGATACATAAAAGACACAAGATCTTTTACACTTAACAATCTGCAGTCAAAAACAGTGAGACAGTTGCAGTTTTACACAGCATCCTTCACTAAATGAAATCCTTACAAATGAAAGTTCAGCACTTAGAAATACGTGTCTTTTCAAACTGTCATGTAAAATTCTTTGCCTTTAACTTGTGTTATATCAAAGTTTTCACTTATATCTAGAGCTACAAAGTAGATTGATTGCCAGTGTTAGAAATGGACGAGTCCTTTAAAAGCTTCTCCTTTAAAATCATTTTATGCAGTCTTCAAAGCAATAACATCAGAGATATTAACAGCCCCAGAGGCTTTATTTTAAAGACCACATAGAAAAAAGGAAATATTTTAATATTAAAAAGTCTTTTATATAACCCCCCCAGACAGGGAGAGGGGGGAGAACCCCTGTAAAACCTTTTCAAAATATGTGTGCCAGTTTTTACAGCAAATCCTGAAGTGTCTCAGCCTGGGTGTCAAATTGTATTAGCTATCCTTCAGTTGCTCCATCCATCCACAAGAAGGGAAGCTGAGGGTGTTACTGCTGTTGGCATATGGACTGTGACAGTATCAGTATAGGAAGGTGCATCTTGCAAAGTGCAGCAGTCAATATGCAAAATATAAATTCATTACACTTCTTTGTAGCTTTAATAACTGTTGCCTGTCAGAATGAAGCTGTTCACACTTGGTTACACGTCCCTGATAGTGCTTGGATGATATAGTAGGACTTGCTTTCAATAGACATTACCTATCTTCTGTCAAATCTTACGAATCCTACGAATTCCTACTTTTTAGTACATACACACTTCTAAGACACCCTTAGTGAGCTTCTGGCTAACAGTAATAGATGTATGCAGTGTGAGATACAAGGACATTGCCCTTAATTTCTCCTCAAAAAGCTAAGGTAGAGTTCATGATGTTGTTTAGAAAACATCTCTCTGAAGTAGTTGATGTGAAGTCATACTCACTGATGTCAGTCTGTGTCCTTACTTGACACAAGTCAAGTCAAGTTGACCTGCAGAGTCATTGATCTGCAGCAAAACTGAGGACAGTGCCACACAGAGACCCCTTCAGCACCCACATCGAAGGGCCTCACCATGTCCTGAGCAATTATATGCAAACCAGGTCACTGCTAATTTGTAGCCCCTTACTCTCATACAAGGTGTCTCCAGGACATAGCAACTGAACAGGATGGCACTGGTTCACTTTGCTGCAATACTCCAGTGCTTCTATTCTGCTTTTCATGACTGAAGCCACCCATTCTGACTGGAGCACAAATTTATTTCATCTGTCCTTATTTATTGCTGGTTCACCTTGCTTGAAAAATGGCTGCTTCCCTTCTTTGAAAGATGACTAGTATTTTCTAAAATCATCTAATGGCCCTTCTTATCAATGGCTGTAATGTATTTGGCATGTCCATAAAGCAGCACAACTTGCTGGACCACAAGAGGAAACTACAAACCTGTAAATATTTCTGTCTCCTTATCATTCTGCTCTCCAAGGATGACTCTAAGAGGGACAGTGAAGACAAGAAGCCTGCCAGGGCTCCCAGCTACCTGTGCTGGGAGGTGGAGCAAGGAGCAGGGAAACCCCATAGTTCCACCTCAAGGGTCTCCTCACCAGACCTGTCATACAAGCAATACCCAATTTCAAGTGCACATTGAAGAGACAAATGTGAATGCTTAATAGTGTTACTTAAGCAAACCATGTGTTGCATGGGTTTGCTTTGAACTGGAAAACATCTGTACTAATGCATCGCTCATGTAGCAATGCATCACCTGGATCTCTCCATAATTCTTTGTATTTTAATTCTGCTATAAAATCTGAAAGAAAAGTTCCAGTACATTTCTTACAATTCAGCTGCATCATCAAAAAAGCTCACGGTTCTACCACCTGATCATCAGGCACTTCAATACTAAGCAACTTTCTGTTCCCCTCCTTTTTCCAAGGCTTTATTTGTGCCAGAAAATGTCACAAAGGACCCACAAATCTGGCATGGCAAATAAATTTGTAGAAATGTTCAGCTAAAAGATTTTCTCTAGCAGGTTAGCAGGTTACTGCTGAATAAAGAAGGGGAGCACTTCTATCTCATAGAGTTTAACAGATGCACAATCCATGTGCTGGGAGCATATGTCACAAAAATGGTAGAAGCTGTGGCCAAGTGAGAAGCTTTGTCATGGACATTCCCAAAAGAGAGGGAAAATACAGTCATACTGATCTGACAGGCGACCCGCAGACTTTGTTCCAGATGCAAATAGCACTCTAAAAAAATCATACTCTAAAAAGGACTTGAAATATACTAAGCTTCTATGAAGCTTTAAACTTAGGATCCACATTTATGACACTTTAAATACAACAGATGGATCCACATAATTAGCATCTTATCTGCATATATTTGTAGATAAGAAAAGAAAATGCTTAATGAGCAAGTGAGGAGTCTATATTTTTCTAATACTTTCAAGTCTTTGGGCCACAGCTCTATCTTCGAAGCAATTATAAGAATTATACTGCATCACAAGGAGCAGCGCAGGTGGAAGATGCCTTAATCTTTTAAAAGTGAAGAAGGTTTTCAGCTGCCCTGATTCCCCAGCCCCATAATTTCATAATTCAAAATATGAAAAGACAAGAAAAAACAACTTCAGTAAAGAATTAACCTTACTTCAAACAGTTAAACTATCTAGACTTGACTTTTTAAAGCCTCCAGTAATTACATAGAGACTTGCAAAGCTCCTGCTATGAACCTGACATACTTAGGTTTCTATTGTAGCCAGCAATTTTCAGGAGAGACAAACCACTTTTGCTTGTACCTCATGACAGATGCTCCAGGCACAAGAAATACCAATGACAGATCATTTTATTTCAATAAAAGGAAGAGAGATTAAGAGATTATATGTGGTTATAAAAAAATGTATGAAGGAGAACTTATCCTTGATTTTTAAACATTCAACTTTTTGTGCTTTAACACAACCAGAGTTTGGATGCTGATATTCATACACGACTGAAACGAACCTATAGTTCATTGACTTTCATTTATCCTGCCTTGGACTATTTAAGCAACTGAACCAAAAGTCATACATCAATAAACAACACGCCAGATGAGATGTAAGAAAATAGTTATATAGTTGTCTTACCCTTACTCAGATAAGAAGAATATCCACCTGAATGTCACTATTGCTGAATTACCTTCCCACCAGCACAGAGAAATAAGTAAGCATTTAGGAGACAACAGAGGAGACAAAAGGTTGTGGGCTGGTGAGCAACTTCGAATGGGTGAAAGAAGTGAAGGAAACACTCCTGATAGCTGGGGAAAGATGTAGGGAGAAATGAGTGGACTCAATTAAAAAATGAGACCAATCACTTGTAAATCCATCCAAGTTTTTTGGTTTCAGGTTTTTTTTTTGTTTGGTTTGTTTGTTGGTTGGTTTTGTTTGTTTGTTTTGTGTGGATTTTTTTTCCTTGCATTGGCTCTATATAGAGGAAAAAAGTGAACACTTCTTGTATTTTAACTTGGAAACTGGACCAGTCTTTTTAATTGATGTTTTAGTAGAAACAAATTCATACTTGAAATTCTGAATTTGATAATTTCTGACAAACTTTAGAAGGAAAGTCAGATATAAAGTTCAGATTTGAATAATGCAACTACTGAGCAGCAGGGACAAGCAGTTACAGACATAATGTGTTGAAGATGATTAAAGTCAAAAAGATGTGTCTTCAGCTTCAGCATGGCAATTCTTCTGCCATTTTTATAATCTGAAGAAAATTAAAGTAGGCACCGTATGCTAGCAAGGGAAACTGGAACAGTCTATGGCTAAAACACAAAAAATCGATCTTATCTTTCCCTTTCCCTTTCCCTTTCCCTTTCCCTTTCCCTTTCCCTTTCCCTTTCCCTTTCCCTTTCCCTTTCCCTTT
>JAWWEW010000001.1:52129246-52238854 GCA_035583185.1 Anabacerthia variegaticeps
TTTCCCTTTCCCTTTCCCTTTCCCTTTCCCTTTCCCTTTCCCTTTCCCTTTCCCTTTCCCTTTCCCTTTCCCTTTCCACCCCTGCCCCTTTCTCAGCAACACACACACACCTGTGTGGCCTTGCCCTCATCTCACAGTGCAGTAACAAGTTCTCAGGTGAATATCCTGTCACTTTGACATTAGAAATTATGAATGGAGTTGTTTTCTTACGGAAAAAAAAAAAACCTGCAAGAGTTCAAACGTTTAAAAGGGGGTGAGCACTGCAGAGACAGGGTCTGCATGGAGTGCTGCACACAGACTGGAGCTCCACTCTGCACTGCACAGCTCAGCATTCCAGGCATCTCACTGCAGACAAGATTATTTATGCTATTGCCTTTCTCTTTATAGTGTTGGATGCAACAAATGGCACCTGAAGAGATACTTTGCAAAGCCTGAGTACCTTTTTACCAGGTCATAAGGAACGAACACCTCTGAGTACAACACAGGTGCCTATATCTATGCCACCAAAGACCATTCTCCCAAGAAGGCCTTCAGTCTTTAGAAAAGTGGGTTTGAATGAAACTATAGTGAGTCAGCGCCAAAGAACAGAAAGGACAAAATCATTCAGTGGTCTCCTATACATACAGATGCTGTCAATGTTACAAACCATATTTTAACGTGACTTGCAGCTAGTGAAAATACCACACTTGACATTTCACACTCTGCTCTAAATTCCTATAAGCTTTTCTTATCTTTTCACAAACAAAAGGTAAAAACATTTGATGAAAACTAATGTAAATAAAAAAATGAGAAAATGTCTCTTTTCAGAAAAAAATAGCAGAGATCAAACTGCTGGAAAAAAACATCTGCTGCTGAGTCTCATGTCTCCCCACAGGAAAAGTTACACTCGTTCCACCGGGACTCAGTCAGATGCAAATAATGATTAGAGGAAAGCAGAGAGGCACTCTGTTATTTCATTTGGCAGTAACAGTTGTGTTACCCTCCCTAGTGACAGTAAGACACCTGGAGGGACGCTTGCAGCAGGAGAAAGGCCTCAGCTGAGCAGACCTGCAGCTGTATGAATGGATTTTTAGGGTTCCAGAGGGGATGGATTTAGTGGTAATTCCTCAGGATTGAGTTACAGCCTCTGCAACTTCACTCACCCCAAGGGTTCTGAAATCCACAAATGCCATTTTGCTGTCAAGCTTGCCAGGGTAGGTAAATAAAGATTACAAAACCTTGTAAGGTAACTCACTCTGCTGGTGGATGTTCAAGTAGGTCTCCAGAGAAGACACCTCAAGCCCACACAGCTGCCACCTTTAGGCCCAGGACCTCTTCCTCCCCCTCCCTCTCCCTCTCCCCAATATCCCAAATCTGTTAGGTACATAATATAACTCAGAAGGTAAAATACCATCATGTAAACTTTCCAGGTGATGGCTGCCTGCTTAAACTACATCTTCTTTGTAGCTTTGGGCTTCCTTGTCTACTGGCATGTGAAAGTGAGCTGACTATTCACAGACAGTTTCAGGAGAGTCCTGGCATTACCAAATGCCAGTGAGGATATTCTAATCTTCACGAGGGCTATGGACATCTACAGACCCTGCCAAGTCTATTGAAGAAGTGACATAATTAGCAGGCTCAAAATCACTTAGAGCCCATCTAAAACCTTCCCATTATTTTGCTGACAACTCTGTCCTAATAGTGACTAAGTGCAACTACAGCATTGACACAAAATCTCCATAAATCATGCAAAATCTAATTGACAGAAGTTTGCCATCAAAATGGGAAAGAGGTTTGAACCACTTGATATGTCATGTGTGACAAAAATTAACTGCATCTATGAAAGAGAGCTCAAATGAGACACAGCGAGCAGTTTTCAAGGTTTCCATTTTTCATTCAGTTTTCCATCTGGTCTGAGTCAAGTTCAAGAGGCACAAGTGACCTATCAGAAAGGATCAGACATGAAGGAAATCAGTAACTCAGGCCAGGCTGAGAACCAGCTCCTGTAGAATCAGAGTATTTCATTCTGGTCCGTAAAAAAAAACTGTCTAGTGAAATATTGATGTGGGTTTTGCAAAACAAAAGAGGAGTTGCTATATGGAAAATTATGCATAATAAAGATTTTTGAGACTATAAAGAGTATTGCCCAGAATATTTAGCATGTATAAACCCCCAAAAGCCAGAGATGCTGACAATGATATTTGAATGAGTACAGAGAGAATTTTAGCATTCCCTTGCTGACTGATGTATTTTCCTTTCAGCATTCAGTTTCAACACAGGCTGGAGAGTCATTAAACGTCAGGAGAGATCCTGTTTTGGAAATGAAGATGTCTGTGTGGGCGTAAGATTAAATGTTCCCCCATCTTTCAAATGACTCAATGTCTGAAAGACCCAAGTGCAATATTTTGGTTGAAATGCTGCTTAATCCAAGCCTAGCCATAATTTTAACCATTCATAAGGATCTGCAAAAGGACAAAGCATGCTATCTGTCATTATACTGAATTAGGAGATTTTACATCCCTTCTGTTCAGTGCTTGGTTCCCCCGGTTGTGTTGTCAAGATTAAGCAAAACAGCACAGACAGCAGGATTTTATAATATCCTTGACATGGCTGCTACCACCACAAGTTATTGTTGGAAAGCTATTTGTCTGAAGCCTCAATCTGTTTAGTAAATGACAAAAACATGAAGCTGGGAGAGAGGAGAGCAGGAGGGAATTTTCAACAAAGAGCTTAAATTGTGGTTCTGGTGTGCTACTGGCATATTCAGAATTTGAAGTACTGTGTGGGACTACATGTGGGCATTGGTTCACAAGACTCTTTATCCAGTTTAAGGTGCCCTGTATGAGAGCAAAAATTACTGAATCACACAATATAAAGTAACAGGTAAAATCCACTACAGTTATTTTACAGCAAAAATTTTGAAAGCATTACTTTTTCCTTGAAGAATTTGTTTCAAAGGACCTAAAGCAACTTCAGGCTGGACCGCATGTCCTCTATCACCTAACAGCCAGCACAAAACTCCACATGCACCTTGGTAAATTCAACAGGAATATTACCATTGCTTAGAGCCTGTCCTGGATCCCTCTGGTACAGCCAGGTGACTCTGCAGTGCAAAAATCTAGAATTAATGAATGTGGAATGACGGCCTGATTTCTGTTCCGATAACTAGTTGGCGACGAGCAGAGCTGTTCCCCAAAAGCAGGTCCAGAAACACGCTGCAGCAGCATCATTAATGAAATGGCGGGGGCTTAACACACTTCAGCTGAGTTTCTCCCTGGCATTGGGAGCAAAGCCACTGAAATTCAGCCTTGGGCAAGAAGATCCCCACCAGAGGTGAGACAACATAATCAGTGCTCACTTTTGAAATTATCGGCCATGGGTTATGACCTCTGGATTTCAGAAAAAAAACCACCCACTTGTGACTGTGATTTGTGGTGAGCTCCCTATACCAAAACCATTGCAGGCTGTGGAGGTTAAAACAGCATGCCTCAGAAACTCAGTAGTTCATACCCAAGGTATTTGATGGATAGAATGTATGCTTGAGTCTACAACATGTTATTGAGTTGAATTCACCAAACTCCAACAGTTACTCAGAGTAGCAGAGAAGTGGATGAAAGCCGAGAAGAGGTAATCCCAAACCTGTGACATTCACAGCTCTGCATGAACTGCTGCAGGGGTACAAGGCATTGTTGCTGCTCCAAAGAGAAACCTAGGGAGCTGCCACCACTCACCTATAACCTCACAGCCCATCCCTGGTCAGCAGCTCTGGGGCTGAGCTGCACTCCTCTTTCCCTGCTGGAGACACGGGGTTGTGCTGCAGACCTTCCTAGGGGCTGAAAGCCTGCTGTGGGAAGGCAGAGGAGAGCAGCAGCTCAGTCCCACAGACTGTGAAGCTTAAAAGTCATCAGGCAAATGCATTCTGGAAGCAATTACAGTTTCCTTTCTCGGTGGAGCAAGGCTCTCAAATATTGTATTACCTTTCTTCTAGCAAACCCCATGATATTTATTTTCTATTACACAGTGTATACATTATCTACATGAATCATTAGTACTAAACGGTGTCACAAAACGAAAAAGCACATGATAGTGTTGCTTTACAGCATTAAGCTATAAAAGAAGGCTGCTTTGTCAAGTAAGTAAAGCACCACAGTCGAAACTTAAACAGTTCAGAAATGAAAATGCACAGAGAAACAATTATTGAGTAATTCCCTATATTATTTCTAGTAGGGTTATGTCATAATTGGCCCCTGAATTGAAAATGAAAGCATCATTGACTTGTAAAAAAATATAATAAATCCGAAAAGCAAAAAATTTGGTGGGTTTTTTTTTTGGCTTTTTGTTTTTAGTACTTGTCAATGAAACAAAAAATACCCGACTTATTTTTGTGTCTTCATTCTGAACAACAGCAAAGGCCATGCAAAGCTCACTTTTTGGCACATTTGCACAAGAGCAGGGTCAACAGCCCACCAGTTCACACAGTCAACCAGGGCACCTCAGCAGCAGATTTTGTTCCCTCCTGGCCTCCCCTGCTCAGTGTCAAGGTCAGCTCAGCAGAGCCCCAGGGCCTGGACTTGCTTCCCTTTGCATGGAAGAAATAACTGTCCAGTGAGACCAAGAGTGAGAGAGCCTGCAGTTTGCTTGGGAAGGGAAACTCCTATTTTTCCAACCTAGTGCAACAACTATGTAAGCACTTCATACTTAATAAAACAGCTTCCACAAGTAGAACAGAAACCAGCACCCCAGGGAGTAGTTTAGCTTTCCCAGGGGACAGAGGGGTTGCACGGCCCCTGGCAGTGAGGGCAGCACCTGGCTTGAGCTCTCACTATCCCCCTGGGTGACCCTCATCCTGAAAACCTCTTCAGCAGTCTCAGGGCAAGCTCCCAAATACTTTAAGGATGACTAAAAGTCATGCTTTTCAACACAGCAACTAGTCAGCCGGGGGAAGGGATAGGAGGGACGCTGCTCAGTGCAGAGGCTTGCACAAACTGGAGCGAGTGCTTTACAAGTCTAATTTTGTCATCATCTGGTTCACTGGTTGCTGAGCTTTCATTAATCAACAGGAAACACCATCTTCAGCTAATTTGGAAAAGTGAATTTGTTATGAGCATTCACTTGCTTAGAAACAATCCTGGATGAAGAGAACAGCATGGCTAGAGCGAGTCTTAGAAACAGGCTTTCAGGAGTAACCCATGTTGTCAGGTGTCAGACAGCAGGGGAGTCCCCTGCTAATGCCTTTTACAAGTAAATCCTCTCCCTTCACTGTAATATCTATCTGTATCGTTATTATTGCTTTCCTGGCAATTCCTCTGGCTCTCCAAAAAGATAATTGAAATGTCCTGCTGTTCCTCCGAGTTTGTACTTTGAAGCCCATTAAATCTTACTCAGCTATGTATACCTTAGAGAAAATAAACTGCTATGCCATGATTAATCATCTCGGATCCTGGTTTATTTGTGATATGGAGATGCATGGAGAATGACAAAAGATGTTGAAGGGTATTAGAGCAAATTGAAAAAGAAGGAGAAAAATGAGTCCCCATGTACTAACTAGAAAAGAGGGAAGAAACAACCAAAAACGAGGATAAGGAAAAAAAAAAAGGAAGCACAACCCAAACAGAACCTCTTCCTACTACTTGCAAAATGATGTCACTGAACATCCCATTGCTCTTAGGGAGAGGGTAAAAATGAAAACACATGACAATGATTAGTCACATGGAGGAAGACACTTGGATATACAGTGATGAATACTGTGTCAGGAAGGGAAGTGAAGGTAGTCTATAAGGGAAAGCAGAACTTCCATGTAAAAATGGAAAGGAGAAAACAATATGATAAAATTCTGATACTTCAAGAGGGAATAATAGCTATAAGGATTAGATTCCACTCTTTAAAAACAAAACAAAACAAACAAAAAAAACCCAAACAAAACAAACAAAAACAAAAAAACCAAACCAAAACAAAAAAACCCAACAAACAACACACACAAAACCAAAAAACATACTCGTCTAATTGTGCCTTAGTTTTAACTATCCCAGGTCCAAACAACTATCATCCCAATTGACTTTGAGATTGCATTTTCAAGCAAAAACTGTTGTAACAGCTGCTTCTGGAAAATTTATGTGCCTTAAGTGGTATATACCTGTTATGCCATTCCAGGGACAGAGTTCTAGCAGGAAAGCCACTGTAGAGTTAGAGCAGATGGTAGGACAGAAATAGGAAGTTTTTGCATTTTTTTTTAAATAAAGAACAACTAGGGAAAAGCAGAGAAATCTAGGAATTGGAGAAGTGCAGTAGGAGAAAAAAAAAGTAAAAATAGAATAAAATGAGAGTAAAGTTGGGTGCAGAATGAAAGAAAGTGCAGCTTGAAATCAATGGAAGGCAACTGCTCCTTATCTGCACACAATTAACAGATAACCTGGACATCAAAGGCAAACTCTGCTTTATGCAGTTTGCATGTGCTTGCTAACACAGATTCATTCATTCAGGGGCTATTCCTCAGTTTGACTTTTCAGATAACATCCTATGGCTTTGCTACCAGTTAATGGAAATGAGAAAACACTGAATCCTACTTTTAATTTGTAAGGTTCCTCTCGCCCTGCCTTCCTTGTTAGGCCATTTTCACACACAACTTTCACTCTCACAAGGAATGCTGCTGCCCAATGATTTAAAAGGTTTCCCATACAACCAAAGCCTGACTATATTATCCCACACACACTAGTGGTGCTCTGGTATTGCCCCAAAGGAGACACAGTCAAGGTCAGACCAAAATACCGAGAAGGAGTTTAAAAGTCCAACACAAACCTTCTCTGAGGTGCCATGACCTTGTCTTCTTAAATCTTCTTGTTTAACCCCTTCTTTATGGAGAGATCACCACAGCCTCTTGTTTTTAGAGTTAGTTTTCAAACACTGCCCAAAGCCCTGAGAAGTCCTGACTCCAATCAAAACTGCACCACCACTGCTCCCATTGTGGATCACAACAGTGAGGATTGCTGCCAGCTGATGACCATGCAGTCTCTGGCACAGTACCAGTACCGTTTGCCTTGTTTTTCTAATTTCACAAAGGACCTGGGTCCCTTGGCCACAGAGTCTCATCAGAAAATAAGATCAGATTAAAAGGCTCAGGACTGGTGCCAAAGCGATATTCAAACTATCCTGAATACCTGCAATCAGCTTAAATATTATAAAACAGCAAGCTGCATCCTAATCTCCATACCCTCTGCCACTTCATTTATTTTACATTAAGCAACAAATTACTTTGGTTACTACTGAAATCCTTTCTGTGAGCACCATAACTAATTAATCCCTCTGCAAATGGATAGTGTTGGTCCAGAGGAACAACAGAGCACCAAATATGGTGCTTGTCAGTTCACTTGATAATGCTTGATATATGAGGCAAAGCCTCAACTTCTTGATCAAAGTTGCATCAACACTTACATAAAATTAAAGCCCTCATGATGTTACAGGGAAATATTTCCAAGGGTGTAAGCAAGCATATAAAAATTATTCTGATTGTATTGATTTTCTAAGCTGGCACTCAGTCACAAGTCTTTCAGAGATGCACAGCCATTGCACGTTACAAATATGCCTCTTGTTTGGTTTCACCTTCTCCTGAACAGCAGCTACCTTGGCAGTAAACAAAGAATGTAAAATGTGAATCCTATCACACAGAGAGTGCACATCAGAATACAGGCATTGTCCCCACCAGCCATCGTGTCACAACTTTCAAGAGGTTCCAGGAACAACAGCATTTTGAGGGCAAGAATTGCTAAAAGATTAAAACTCAACCAGATGCACTCTGCAGCAGCAACAGAAGCCTCTGTGGAAAATTCACGAAGGTTATCCTTTGAAAATGCTAATCAAAAGAAAAATGATTCGCTTTGGTACCAGCCACTCTTTAAAATAACAAAGAGCGTGCTCATTTGGATTGCAAGACTATTTCTGTAAAGACAGGAAGAACATGGGTTTAGTATAATGATGAGGTCATGTTGTCAGAAACTAGCCCAGGCAAACGTGTCCCCAGGGGCCTCTGGTTAAAGGCAACAGAAAGAATCAACATGGCTGGACTGCAGGGATTATTTTTTGCTCTGCAAACAACACGCTTCACTTTGCATTAGTGAAAACTAAGGTACAGAACACTTTCTCACCACTCAGAAACTTGGGCTTTGGTAATGCAAAGCCTATGTCTTTTTCCTAAGACCAATAAATAACATGTACAGACAGGTATGACAAGAAGCACATGTACACTGTTTTGACCAAATATAGTTGGTTTTGACATCCAGGACTCTAGCCATGTACACATTCCAAAACAGAGAAGACATTATCTTTTTTTTCTAGTAGTTCATCATGAAATGCCCAGATTTTTCCATGCTTGTCATTCTTAAAGTTGCTACCAATGACTAGAAGAGAAAGAAAACCCTACACAAAGATCAGAGCTTGACCAGTATTTGAAAACTACTTTTAATACAGAGCTGCAATAGAGTGCATGCATTGTTAATTGCTCAGGATGTGCACAGTCACAAGACAGACTGACTTCACCAATTGTCCAAGGAGACAAATCAGGTTGAAGTGCAAAACTATGAAAATATGTTACTGTACAAAGAAGTGTTGCTAGGAGAGTGCAGTCCTCAGCAAAACATCTCTGCAGAGTTGAGGCAGTGTCAACTCAAGCTACGGGCTGCCCACAAGGCTGTGGGATCTCTATTCTTGAAGGTATTCTAAACATATTCGGACACAGTTACAGGAACTTCTTTCAGCCAGGGCTTGGGCTAGAGACCTCCAGAAGTCCCATTCCCATCCATATAAGCCTGTGACTCTCTTAAGCCAGCTTGGAGCACAGTCATAACTGAGCCCCTGTACCTCTGCAGATACATCTGTTTAACAGCAAAAGCAATACAGAAGAAGGTACCATTTTGAACAGGAAAACCACTTAAACTTTCCGAATCCATGTAAGCAAGGTAGGTATTAGCTGCATTTTACAGTCCAGGGAAGTGATTTGCAAAGGGCTGGAGTAATATATCCAAACCCACACAGTAAAACAATGCATAGTCCTGGGACTCAGTGCATTTCAGTTGATGACCTTGCCCTTAATCTTTTATTCCATGCTATATCTCAGAAGAATTAGGGATTATCAAGATACACCAGTTAAACAGGAAATGGTTTATATTTTGACCTCTTTCAAAAGAGTTCTTTGAAGTGATTAACTTATTTGTGCATTGTAATTTCATTTACATACAGTTCAAAGGTGGAGCACTCTTTTTATGGAAGCAATTAGTCTTTGCTTTTTGCCAACTGACATCCCATCCCCTTCTAAAAGAATGTAAACCAGGATCAAGATGATTCTAGGGAGAAAAAAAATTAAACCAACCCCCAAGAAAAAAAAAATCACAACAAAACTATAATAGTAATTCATATTAGTTGGCTCCAGATGAGATACTGAATTCAGATGACAAAGTGAATTCCTCTATCAAAGGGTCTTACTCAGCCAGGGTGTGGGAATATCCTCCTGTGATAAAAGCACATATTAGTCAAGAAATAGCTTTCAAGGATGGCTGCTGCGAATGAGCATAAATCAAGGACTGCAATTGATTAACTAATTTAAACACTAAAGACAGCTTTGGTTGCTATGGCAATAAAAGAAAGGTCGAAACCTTGCTGACCTTGGAGACTCACGATCCTCTGGAGATTTCAGAACCTAAAGTCTGGAAATATATTAAAAGATATAACGCTAGCCAGATTGCCTTGTAATAGCTTCGCTGTTTTGTCAGCTGGAAGACAGACTTCGCAGCATGTTTCACACTAGTCTCCAGTGTGCAGCTAGCTCTGACTATCTGATATCTTTTCAGCATCAAAAATCAGCTGGGACATCGGAGAGCCTCGAACATCTCCTTTGAGCTCCATTGTTGGCCTGTTACTACTCTCATATTTCAGTTCCCTTTCTCATTGAGCACTTTATTATCAACTTCTTATTGCTAAGTTAGCTTCCTGGGTAGCTGCTCCTAAATTCATTGTAGTTGTCATCCTACATCCTTCTCAGAGGTTTGATTCAGAGCCTTTTGAAGCATAAAAAGTCACTGTAGAAAGTGGCAGAAAAGCAGCACCTGAACATCCCAGAAAAAAATCAACACAGACCACGGAGCTAGATGAAGCCTCGTCGATTGTAGCACCTGAGGATGTGGCCAGTGACACTTAGGAAATATCTGGCCAAACATTGCACCGGACTGCTGTTTGATCTGGACTGTCTTCAGTAGAACTTCATTAGGCTGCTCCTGCTCATACCCACCCAACCCTAAGAGCAGCAAGGAACTTAGAAACCCTGCCTATATTGTGTCTGAATTCGGCTGTCACTGAGTAACAGGCATCTGTGAGAAGCAAGCAAAAATAAGATGACTGCATGACCACAACAGTCTTATTGTGTAAAGCATTTGCCAAATTTCAATAATTATACAGGCCAGCCTATTAGCCTTTTTTGGAAAACATGCTCTTCATTTCAAGACATACAAAATAGTCATATGTCTTGTGTTTGAGTACAAACACTGATTTCTTTTGTCAACATCGCAGGCAGTTTTTCTGAAAACAGAACTACTTCTGTGCAGAAAAGCTTCACTGTTTCAAAATAAATGCTGTTTCAAAATAAATTTCTCAGAACATCAAGATTAGCTGTTATTCCCCATTGCATTTACAAAGACTCAGATTACATTCCAATCCTACTTTCTAGAAAATATCTAAGCATGCTTTCCTCAGTTTTTAATTAAGATGTTTATCTATAATTGGCATTACATTAGTACGGTATTGTATGTTAACCAAGGTAGCATCCACATTTGTTCTACCTAAAACCACAGCCACCAAAATTACCAGCTGCAAACTGGCAAAAACCCTCAAACAAATGCATTCTTGATCATTTGTCTTTAGAACAGTACCTTAAGCTTATTTATTTGTTATTGATTTTAAATATATTAACAGCTGACCAATAAATTGGACATATGTACTTCTTACCCACTAGGGGTTTTTACAGATTTCACAAAGAGCAAGTTGTACTTGACTAGGCATCACAGAGCAAAGCAGGACAAGAGGGAAGCAGTCAGTTCATTGGTTTAAGGAAGCTGAAAAGATCTGTAGTCTGAGGACAATGCCTCAAGTTTTGTGTTACAATGACAGTCTACACAGCGCCTGATTCACCTTCAGCATGCAAGCACAGGGCACCAGAGATCATCAGTTCAGCTACAGAGGTCGCTTATTTTGCTGAAAGAAAAGCATCCAGTTGGCTGGCTTTACTTTTCCTAACAAGAAAACACTGCAGGTCAGCTCCACATCACATCAGGCTCATTTGAATATTAAATATTTTAATTGTCACGTATCTTTATCCTCTCCTTTTTCTGCCCTGAATCTGTGAAAGCTTTTGTGACAGCTGCATGCTATATATTAACGACAGCAGATTATGGCTCACTGGGGAATGTTAGTCTTGATGCACAGAGCTCACTCTGCATTGATCCAGCAAGACCAGAAGTACTGATCCTTCCACTATAAAAATGGAGTGTTCTGGGAAGGATTCACTCATAAAATTTATAGCTGTCATCATATCTACAACCTTTGACCTTACTGCATAGTGCTCATGTGCTATAAACCTTCATCTCCATCCATAGGAGAGCTGCTGTCACTGAAGGAAAGAAGTTTTTCCTGAAAACCACACACATATCCACCTCTTTTTCCTTCTGGAGAAGAGGGTATAGTCGTCTGACCCTGGGTGGATGCCAGACACCCACCAAAGCTGCTCTATCATTCCCCTCTGCAGGTGGGCAGGGAAGAGAAAATACAATGAAGGTTCATGAGTTGAGATAAGGACCAGGAGAGATCACTCACCGAATACCATCACAGGCAAAACAGACTCAACTTGGGGATATTAACTGAACTTATTACTGACAAAATTAGAGAAGGATAATGAGACGTAGAATAAATCTTAAAAATGCCTTTCCTCCACTCCTCCTTCCTTCCTGTCTCTACCTCCTCCCACACTGGCACAGGGAGATGGGGAATGGGGGTTAAGGGCAGTTCATCACAAGTTGTTTCTGCCACTGCTCAGGGACAAGAGGCTTTCCCTTGCTCCAGTATGGGATCCCTCCCATGGGAGACAGTTCTCCACAATCTTATCCAATGTGAGTCCATCCCACATGCAACGGTTCTCCATGAACTGCTGAAACCTGGGTCACTCTTCCACAGGGTGCAGTCCTTCAGGCACAACCTGCTCCATCGTGGATCCCCCACAGGGTAACAAGTCCTACTAGGAAACCTGCTTCAGTGTGGGCTCCTCACTCCATGTGTCTGCAGGTCCTTTCCAGGAGCCTGCTCCAACACAGGTTTCCCATGGGTTCCCTCTTTTTGGCATCCATCTGCTTTGGTCTGGGTCTTCTCCATGGGCTGCAGGTGGATCTTTGCACCCCTGTGGTCCAACATGGGCTGCAGGGGCACAGCTACCTCACCATAGGTTGCACCATGGGCTTCAGGGGAATCTCAGCTCTGGCACCTGGAGCAGCTCCTGCCCTTCCTTCTCCACTGCCCTTGGTGTCTGCAGAGCTGTTCCTCTCATATATTCTCATTCCTCTCTTCTCTGGCTGCAATAATATCTGTTCAATAACATTTTTTCCCCCTTAAATATGTTAACCCAGATGCATTACCAACATTTATGATAGGCCCAGCCTTGGCTAGGGGCACATCTGTCTTAGAGCTGCCTAGAACTGGCTCTGCCAGACACAGGGGAAGCTTCTGGCAGCTTCTTGCAGAAGCCACCCCTGTAGTCCCCGTTACCGAAACCTGCCCATGCCAACCCAATACAGAGGGTTTCTAAATTTCCTAAGGAGAAACACTGCAGTCCATCTCTGCACAGCACACTTGCCCACACTCAGCCTCACTTCATTGTCACGCTATGGCAATAACCAGATTTTTCACCATGGAAGCTGAAATTTTCGTAAGAAGTGCCATGTGTGAAAGTCCTGATGAGCTGGCTCCCTAAATTACCCATCTTCCTCCAAGTCCCCAGTCCCTCTTCCTTCTCCCTATAACACTTCACAATCTCCAGTCAAAAACAAACAAACAACACAACATAAAATAGCTTTTGAGTATTTTTTTGCAACATTTTAAAATCTTGGCTTTCGTTTCCCCTTGAAATAAATACAGAGTAGAGAGGGGAGAATCAGCATCAGAGGGAGGGAGCCGCTGCTGACCCCGTGCGTGTTCATCTCCAAGCGCCCTGTGGTGCCTGCCCCACATGGGGCTGTTCCAAAAGCCTTTGGCCCTTCCAGCCGAATTCTTCCTCAGGCTGCTGTACCAGCGTGTGGTACAATGTATCATCCTTATTAGTGACTGTATCCCTGGGGTGGTGGGGGGCAGGGAACACAGTGTTAAAAAACACATACAAGCTGGCGATGAACTGTATGTCCCTAGCATTCCCTCTCTCCTGCCTTTTCCTTCCATCCGATTTCGTACCCTTGCCTTTGCTCTCCTCCCCTACGAGCAGCACACGATGTCTGGGCCACCACGCACTGCTGTCCCATCAGGGAAATAAAGCCTGGGCTTCCCCCTCCCCTCTTCCCACACACTGGAGGAATGTTAACAGCAAAACCCGATTGAACCAGGCAGGCATTTAGTAGATTTTCCGCTCTGTGCTGCTGGCAGGGGTGAACGTGGAGCCACTGGAGCGTGTGCTGTCGATCGGGGCTCATTGATTGCCAGGGAGCCCAAACACAGCATGTTTGATCTCCTTGCCTGGGCACACTGCAGGGATGCAGGAGTGGCAAGGAGCAATTGGTGCCACAGCTCACAGGTGCTGTATGGAGGTGCTCCAGGAGTTTTCACCCTGCTGGTTGTTGTGCCCTCTGCACCTTGTGCCCATGAAAATGCTACAACAAGTTTAACCACTATGGTTTTACACAGTAAACAGTGAGTTTTTATAGTCTGAGGGATTTTCTTCTGATTTTTTATTGAAATACATTTGGCCACTATAATTGTTAACCTACAGATCACTGAGTTTCAAAACAAGCCTTTGGTTATCATTAAATTAATTGTATGCAATTTCAGACTCTGAAGGCCTTTCCTCACCCGAAGGCTGCACCCAGTTCAATAAGCACACGACCAGAGGGCTGAAGCTCACCTGCAATACCAGTTGGCCCAGTGTCCCTTCTGTGGTGGCCTCAGTGAGGACAGGCATTCAATGCCACAGCACCTGGGTAGGTACTTAAAGAAATAATGATGAAAGTCCAGCCCACATCTCACACACCTTTCCCCAACTCATCCCTATGAAGCTGGGATGGGTAGGGAGCCAACCACTGTTACCCTACCCCTCTCGTAAGCCAAACAAGATTCTTTCCACAGGGCCCAAGAGAAATGCTGGGGAACAACTGGGAGCTGTTTCTTGTGGTGAACTGGGAGACAAGAACAATGCCAGGGGAGGATGAGGCTAGGTTGTATCTTTGGCTTGGGCACCAACTAATTTTTTTCTAAACATTTTAATTTTTGCAGTGCTCTTTGCCTCTGGTTCTTTTGTATCCCCTATGGAGAAGTTAAAAACACTATTTATTACCATGGATCATCTGATCACATTTATTTGACAAACATGACCTGCTCAAGAAGTCAGTCCCAGGAGGACGTAATACTCAGTTGTTTGCAAGTACTTAAAAGAGTCTCTGGTTTGATGAAGGAAATACAAGTGACTATGTCTGCTTTTGTCTAGCACGTTGCCTCGATCCCACCAGCAAAACTGGCTCAGGCATAGAATCCTTCACTGCAAATTCCTTGGCATGATTGAGTAAACCTAAGCAAAGGCAACATATTATGATCCATTGCTAGACCTCTTCCCATCAATGGCAAATTATTTTAATTTATCACTCACCCAAGGCAGTCAAAGTTTATTCCATCTGATATGCAGATTGACACTCGCTCCTGGGATATTTGATCGTTTTTTTTGCCTGAGTTTCCCATTTTCCAAATATGTTTGAGCTATACATTCAGCTAGCAAATCACAGTAATAATATTAAGATGGAAGTCATCTTATGCAGTTTGGGCACAGGCCAGTTTATACAGCAGAATATGATGTGCCTAAGCTTTGATTGATGGTCACCACATAAATTCCCCTAGTAATTAATGTGGACTAATAACTCCCAGCCATGCTTAGGAGACCACCCTCTTGCCCTCCCCAGCAGCAGACTCATCATTTAAAGTCAAATGCCTTAGTGGCTGCTCCTGGCAGGCTTGGTAGGAATGAAAGCATAAATATTTCTGAGAGTGAGGGAGAAGGTGGTGAGGAGGGAAATCACACTTCAGTCCATTCCTGGTTGATATTTTATTTTTGCACGAACGCTATGTCTTGTTCATTTTGCTGATGTGAAGTAGGAAAGTGAATGCGGAAGGTCGAGGGTTAACTGATGATGAGGAGGATGGAGGAATTCCAAGCGACAGAGAAAAAGCAGCTCTGGAAATCTCTGGACTGTTGTCCAATCTGCCTGCAGCAGTCTACCAGGCTTGATTCTCTATTATGCTAGAAATTCTATCCTACTCTGACAAACTAAAGTGAGCTTTGCTCACCAGTACGATTCTGCATTTTTATAAATAGGAAAATCCAAGAAGAAATAAAAGTCCCCAAAATATTTCGAACCAGGAGAAATCACCCTTCTACTACCTATGCAGGATCCCACTCCCTTTCTCCCTCCCTCCCTCCCTCTCTCCCTTTTGCTATGCCTCCTCCAGGAGCACACACAAGGAGCTAAGAGGATAAAGGCTGTCACACTTATGGTCCTCAGGATAAGGAGTGTATCAAGGGCATAATTGGAGCGTGCTGCTCTCCTGTTACTTGTTTTCCAAAGCCTGTAGAAAGATAAGCATAAATTAAAGCAGCTCTGAAGGAGCTATCTTCATATCAGGGGCTGGCAGGCCTTGCAATACACTCTGGAAAACACAGGACTCAATAATTTCCCATGGTAGCTCATGCTGTCTTTACCTCTTCATGGTTTTCCCTAGCACAGACATACAATTAAACCCAGTGCACTTAGCTCATCAGTGTAGGGCTGTGTTTTTGTGATTGGGAGAAAAAAAAAAAGAGACAATAAAGAAAAAACATGCTTTAAAAAGCACTCCAAACATACTTGAAAAGCATAAGCACTGGATTTTGTCCCTTTCTTCTCACCAGACTCCCAGGCCACAGCCACAGCAGTGCGCACCCATACTGTTAAACCAGCAAGCAGAAATGTGCATGTGGAAGAACAGGAAAATCTTTGAAAAGGTTTCAAGCTGACCCTCCTACAGATGAGTCTTCCAAACAGAAGCAGTAGGATAGAACTTTAAGACCACAATTATAGATTTACTGGGTCAGATCAAAGATCACCCTAGTTCTCTATCTGGCCATCTGAAGAAGAACAGAGCAGGTATGCTTCAGACACTTCTCCAAATTATTCCTCCAGGCTTGCCGACTTTGCAGCTCAAGGACTTTTTGAGCCAGAGGCAATGTCCTTATACGCAACAGCCCTTGGGGGAATTTTTCTGCCATGATTTACTCTCATGAAAGGGACAGTTCAGCGTTTTCAGAAATTGCTATGCACACTGCTCACTATCTGTGTGAAGAAACACCTCCCTTTGTTTGTTTTGAACTCAGTGTCTGCTAGTACTCTTTGATGCCCTTCAGTTTTTCTAATGAATAGGAAAGTCTCCTATTCACTTTTCTTTGTAATGCCCTATTTTATAAGTGTTTCTCATCACCTTTTCAATAACCTTTTTTCGAGGCTGAGGAGTCCTACCTACTTAGCGCTTATGTAGAAGCTATTCAGTAAATTTTAGCAAATGTTACATTTTTTATTAAACTCTACTGTTTTTTTTTCTTCTTCTAATACATATTTTTAGGGAAGGAGGAGAAACAGAACCAGTATAAAACACAACAACCACAACCTTTGGAAACCACAGTCTAAGTGAGGGTCTGGTACTCCCTGGAGTCTTGCTCTCAGGCAAAATCTGGACTGAGCCATCCTAGCTCCTGTATTGTAAGCTTGCTACCAGGACCCCAGCAGCCAACAATTCTTAACATAAAAACAATATATTCAGCTCTTGCTGAGTTTAATCCATTTCCCACTTGGCTCCCAACAACTTTCCAGTAACCTCTCCCCACAGGTCTTTTGTTCTGGTATCCTGGCCACTGGTTGTGGTATCCTCAGTAAAGCTCTGAATTGACTCCCAGGAAGCCTGATACTTCTTCAGGCTCAGCACCTTCTGGGCTACTTCTACGGTACAGCTGAGCTGTTGGGCTGTCTCTCCTCCAGACCTCAATCACCCAGACCATGCCCTCTCCACACCTGCCTACCACCCATCCATCCATCCAATATACTATATTATACCAATATTACATTTCAACATGCTTCATAACCAAGCAACATGACAGCTTCCATGAAATCTTTCTTTTATCTACTTGGCCACAAAGATACTCCCACTGCTGCCCACACATTGCCCCCCCTCTCTTTTTCTGTCCACACAGGAGGAATTGCTGGGGCAATCTTCCTTACGAATCTGTGAGTGTCTGCTGAAGAAGTTCCACAGCATTACAAAGAATCAGGCATTAACAAAACCAGAAAGTGCAATAAGATAGTATAGACAGTATACAAAAAAATTTAAAACTATGTTCTTTTTATGCTTGGAATTGCTCATCACCTAATTTTGAACTAAGCTTTTGTTGCATATCTTAGTCTAACCTTGGTTTTGCTGTTTATGATCAGCTGTTTATGCATGTGTTTGTCTTAGTGCTGTTTTTCAACAACAGGAAAAAAGTCTGTCAGAGCATTAAGTATTATCAGTTATCACTGTGGCTATTTAGAGATTTGGGGGCCCTAGGTTTGTTAGGATTTTTACATTTATTTGTGTTCACCTTGAGCAGGAGAGTTACACAACTACTTCACTTTGATGCAGATAGGATTTCTTGTGAGCAGGAACTAGCACTTTGGGGGGCTCATTTGCATAAGGGCTAAATAATAACAGCAAAATCATTTGATCAGAAAACTGACATTCCAATGAAAGCAAATTTGGGTGTTGCAAGCAATGTAGATTCTACCTTGACAAATCAACTACCTTCTTTTGCATTGATTTAGCACGGTAATAAAAGACAATGGGCTTCTTTGCTTTTTTTTTTTTTTCCCCTTCCCCTCTCCCATTGGGTTGTAATAATTTACAACTGCTTTTTTATTTCCTTTCACAGAGTGCCCTGGAGCTGCCTTCAACCTTTTCCCCATAAGCAGTAAGAATTTGGATCCTTTGTTCTAGGGAAATAAATGTAATACTCATTGTCTGGTGGTGTGATAACTGGTGGGAAGCTGTTTGGACTCAAGGCAGCTACTGTGTTCCCTCCTCAGTTTGAAGATGAGTTCCCTTGCCTGTGTCACCAGCAGTTTGTGCTGTCCTCTGTGAGACTAAATGAAAGCATCCCTGCCTCAAAGGGACTGCTCTCTCTTCTTTCACAGAGAAACCAGAAGGTGCTGGGAAGTGCCCTGGGAGCACTGGTAAGATGCTGCCCTGTTAATAATGGATTTTCAGAGGCACGGAACCCATAGGAGATGGGCACAAGCATTTGGAAGCTCTGCGGCCTCTTCTCTGCAGCCACGGAGGGAAAGGCAACATGTTTTCTGCGGGCCTCTTTGCAGATAGAAGACTTAAAATGATCTCCCACTGCCATGGATTCACAGCAGCATGGCTGGTAATGGAACATGGATCAAACCCACCAATGTTTTTGGAGCCTGGCTTCTGCAGGAGCTCCAGCTGCATGTTAGGTTGCAAGTTCCGACCCAAATGCCTAAAGATAGTGAAGCTCTCCTCCCTCTTTTTACACGCACCTGCCCACACCTCACTTTTAAGAAGTCTCCATGGAATCTCTTCAAGCACTAAACAAAGCAAAGCCTACATCATGACATCATATCAGACAGGTCAGAATAAATGATCACTTCCATTCAGCATTATTCCTTCGTCCCATCTCTCCACCCTGCCATTGCAGGCATCAAACTTGTTAAAAGCCAAAGGTTTAACAAGACAAAGCATTTAAGTTCATATTTGACGCCCAAATGAAGATAGCTGATTTTGAAGTGGGGGCAAGAATCAGAGGGGGTTAAGAAAACTCTACACCTCTACATACCACATGCCTTTGATTTAGGGTTTTGTCCTGGGTTTGTCAGATTTTGGATTAAAGGTGCCTGACTCCATAAACCCGCAGAGGATATATTCTCACTGACAAACATAATAGATTCAATGGAAGAGAGCAAAGAGAGCATGCATCTACTTGCATAGTGAAAAGGCCTTGTCTTCCCTGTATTTAAGCCTGATACACCATTCTAGTAGTAAATAACAACTGTAAAATCTCAAAAGCATACTGCTCAAGATAGGAACTTGCATTCTACATGAGAGAGAACCATATTCAGCTCTTAAATGACTGAATATGGAATTGTTCCGTAACATTGAATTTGCAATGTTGAAAACAAGTTAATCTCACAAACAAAAGACAAGGCTACAGGAGAACAACTCATCCCTGTGCTGTTACTAATGATAAATGTGTGTGCTCTCAGCCTTGGCAATATAATGCACTCTCCCCAGATGAGTAATATGCTTGAACAACCAGCCTCGGAGACAGGAAACGGGACAATTTATTTCATCTTTATTTAATGGTCAGCAAACAACACATTACAATTAAAGCAGGTCTCATCTTTCATGCCATGCACAAGGATTTTAATCTCATGGACCTTCTATGGATACACTGTAAAGGAATGGGGAAATTTCTGAGAAAGTTCATTAGTAAAAATTACCTTTTACAAATGAATTAAATTGTATGTGCACCAGTGGAGACTATAGCTTGGACCACAAGCTCTTTCAAGGGAATAAGAAACTCGTCTGCTTCTCATTTTCTTCCTATGGCTTATGTAGGCACCATATAAAAGATGTCCCCTCCCGTTACAGATCCAGTAGACAGTCTAGAAGGTGAGCAGGAGAAGCCTTCAAGCCCACTGGCAAGTAACATAAGATTCTTTACTGCTAATTCAGGGCAGCAGCAAATTGCTTCTCAGGTGCATAAGTATAATAACTACTCTTTCTGGGGGATGGTGCTGAAAGCCACAGATCCATGCTCACAAGACCATATGAAGGGTAGCAAAGAGAAGAGAGTCACATGGTCATGAGACCTCCTCAGCACTGTCCTTTGGAGTTTATGCCTTCCTTGAAAGCTGTTCTTTTATTTCATTGCAGAGCCAACTAAAAAGTAACTTAATTCAAGGATAATTAAAGCTGTTTTCCTTTCTTTCCAGTCACCAGAAAAAAAAATAGGGGGGTGGTTATCAGTTACTCCCGGCTGCACTGGTTTCACATTTGTTTTTTTGGATCCTGCTCCCCATCATTCCCTAGGAGAAGGAGCTAATTAACCTCACTGCACTGCATCAGACTAGGTGATACGGGCTGGGAAAGGAGGTCCACAAGGGTGGTCTTTGCATGCACACACTGGCAAGAGCTCTTCATATACTTAGTTAACTAAAGTTAGCTGAAACTCTTTAAAATTCAACTTTTTTGAGCAATTCAGGTGCCCATACACACACATTTAGTGTCATTTTAGATGTCTTTGCAGAGGTAAACTATTTGCACAGGCTTGGCAGCTATGACACAGTATGTATTCTTTCAGAGTGTCAGCCAGAGGCCAATACCCTAAAGCACAGAATGGGGAATAGGCACCTATGTTTTGGCAACTGAATAGCCTCCTTCATCTAAGTTAGTTGTTTAATCTGTATGTATGGCCAACAGATAGAGACAGGCACCTCTGGAATGTGATTCCTCCCATGCTGTGAGATACATATCATAAACATCTGTTTACCATTTTGGCACTGGTAGCACATAGTATTCTCATTCTCTCTCCCTTTTCCCCAGACTGCACTGTTCCTCAGACACGTTGGCCCAGCTTTCTAAGATGACATTCTGTGAAGGAGACAACAGAACTAGTCCAACTGAAAAACAGTGGGGGGAAAAAAGAAATACAAAGCTTGTTTTGTATGCTTGTTTCCCCCCACTCTCAAATTACCACCTGAACAGCAGTATTGGCCCATCAAAAGGACAAACTTGGGAGCAGGAATGAACAGTCAGAACACAAACTGCATTAAAGCAGCACTTCTGACAAGAGAAATATTCAAGGAACCACAGCTTTAGAGTAGATGTTTGACCTCCAGGAAGCTGAAGTCACCTGAGACAAAAAACATCCCTCATGTCAGGGAGCCTCCCTCATCTGGACGTTTTGGACCATATAACTATTGTTTTGCCACTCAAAGTGAGAGCCATCCTGTCAAAGAAAAGGGACATGTACAAAGCAAAGCTTTTCCTGTGGCAGCAATGGGAGCTGAGGCTTTCCCAAGGATTTGGATGGTTGTTCTGGACAGGAGGGTTTCCAGTGTCATTTGTCACCTGAGCACTGAACTACAGCACTAGAGCTATACTGTCATTTATCACAGAAAACATGAACTTCTCCTCAGTGACTCCTCAAAAATACCAATTCCTTCAGTTCCAAAGAGGATGATGCAGACTGACCATGTCACTTTGGAGTCCACTTACTTTGCTTCCTAACAGTATACACTTCTCCTTGTGCTCCGTAAACCATCACCAAAAATGTGCATAAGCGGGGTGTCCAGGACGTAATGTTTTATCATAAACAAACAAAATTATATCAGCAAGTACTGCCAGGATTGCAACTTTTTTTGGAATACTTTATTAGTCTAAAATGCAAATGGTTTTGTTAACCTGCTGTATCACATTCCACAGTGCTTATAGATTGCTTCCCTACACAGGCTAATGATGGGAGAAGAAAATTAGGTACCTCACAATGACATTTTCATAGAAAGTTTAGACACAGCAAAACTATAGACACAATATTACCATCACAGGTTTAGATGAAACCCTGATTCCATCTATATAAATAGGAGCACTGCCAGTGACTTCAGCAGAAAAAAAGTTGATAGAAAAAATTCATTAATCTTTTCTGCAGAATTTGCTGATTCATCATTTTAAAAATGTTTCTTACAGACAAAGTTTCAGAAAGGTCCACGTAACTCTTCAAAGGAGTCTGAAATTGGGGGTTATTTTGGTCATCAGCTCCTCTTTCATGGGAAAAGTCAGGAGAGAAGGATCCTCTTGGGCTTCCAGCATAAACAGTAAAAATATATGGAGAGATGTTAAACAGATTCATTTGTTTGTTATAGGTGGCTGAAAGCAGAAAGCCTTGCCTGAAAATATCCAGGGTTTGTGAAAGTAAAAAAACCTAGCATTAAAAAAACCCACACCAGTTACTTCATTTTACATTTTTCTTCCGGTGGAAACCAGACACTTTCAGAGATTGATAGTTTTTGATATTGCTATGTATTAAGACAAACTGCAGCACTTCCCACTTTGGTGCAGAACAACTGGTCCTTCAAAATCCCTCAGAAACTACAGGGGTTACTTTGAGTTTATGTCCTTTGATTTCCTGTTTATTACAGTTTATTATTCAGTTTTAATCAGATATCAATGTTTCATAACAACCAAGACTGCCAGCACAAAATACAGCAGAAAAAAACCCAGTAGGAAAATTCAAATCTACTCTAAGGAGTGAGCCTAGGACTTCAGTGCTGGGCCACGATTAGTTACAGAGAAAGTAGACTTCATCACACTAATGACTCTTTTCATTTAGTTCTTTTACTCCACGCTCAACAGAACTAAGAGGGGGAAAAAAAAAGTGTCTGGCATCACCGGCACATTCCTCAGTCCAGCAGAGTGCATGCTTAAATTTCTGATGTCTCCATCTCTCTGAGCCAGTCAGATACAATCTGGAAGCTATGTAGTCCTATTAGTCTGGCACAGTGCTGAACTAATTACGCAGAGACACAGCAGTTATGTGATTTCCAAATACAGATGGAGAATCTTCAGCTGGCTCAAGGCTGCACCGACTGACCCTTCTGCACACTGGTATGATACTTAGCAAAAGTGGAAAGTGTCACAATATATACAAATAGAAGAGAGAAATATGAGTCTGAATGGCTCCACATTGTGCAGAAACATTAAAGCAAATATCTCACCTGGCAAGGGTTTTGCATTTTTTAGAGAAATGCTCATAGGAACAACAGACTGGACCTGTTTCCCTGGAGTCTAAAGAACAGGCCAGCAGTTATATTTGTCTTGGTGCTATTAAACCGTAAAGTCTCCTCCTTTATGTTCTTCCTCCAGCCACACACTGATTTTCTCATTTCCTGAAATTCGGTTGAATTCAAGATTTTATTACATATGTGGGGTTGCATATTTTCTACAGAAAGAGACTGACTTTACACACACATGCAGAAAGGTAGCCTACACATATGCGTGCTGCAGTTGATATATACTGAGAGAGGACTCAGCTCCATGTGGATGTCCCGCTCTGATCTGCTCACCTCCTCTTCCTTGGCAGCCAACTGACAGAAACTGATGCACAAACTGAACTTTCTGCACCAAAGAAGGATAATTAAAATCAATCAGATGAACCAGAGCCCAGAAGTGCCTTCTTCTTCCTCTTGAGTAAAAAGAGTGTCTAGACATCTATTTCAGACACAATTATTACACTGCAAGCATTGATAGCTAGGATGATGGGTCCTCAGCTTATTATTTTAGCCCTGTATTTTTGTAACTTACACTGGCAAAGAAAGCTGGGATTGAGACCTCTACAGATAGAGAAGGGAAGGGTACCTCTTTTTGGATCCCTTCTTTACTGTGACTCACCACATCTGCAGCCTCTCTGAGGAGGTTCTGCTTTTAGGAAGTACCTGGAGATCAGCAAGTCATGAGGATGGTGTGGAGAAGATTTAAGTCCTGTTCTCTCCTAGACACTGCAACAGGGATACAATTCATACCTGAAGATGCAATGAAAGGTATGTTATGTACAAAGTAGGTTAGCTACCTTCTGGTCTTTCTCATTCAAGAAATATGTACAATACCTGGGCACCTGAGGATGTATAGGAATTTATATGGCTTTTTGGTGCCATCTGAAAATAGCCATTTATGCAACTTAGAAAGAGCTTCCAAAGCAATCCTTTCAAAGCTGTCAAAGCTTAGAAACTTTTCCTTTTGAAAGACCATTTGAAACAATTTTTAGGAAGTGTCAACCACAGACTTTAATTTCTCAATCACATGGTATGTCTGTTTGCCACAGCATCCACCATAATGCTTTCTTTACAGATATCAATAAATAATGAATGACTTACTTATTGCCTTAATTCTTTTTAAATAAGTGAAGAGCCTCTGAGCATACCAAATTACCACATCGTTTCTGATGTCCTAATGGAGTCCCCACTTGAATCAGTTTGAGACAGGAAACAAGGACAGTGCAGCAATCAGCTCAGTTTTCCAAGCATTACATTAACATAAAAAAAAAGGCCCAGGAGTGAAATGATTTTACCATATTGAAAGGCTTTCCCTGAGCTCTCTAAGGCTATACTAGTCAACCCTTGACAATTGCTGCATTCTGGGCCTCAAGCAGTACTGACGAGTAGTAGCTTCTTGACAAACTTTAGTCATATGAAAGTCAGCCATTTAATCTAAAATTTAATCTAAACTACTCATCAAGTCTCCCCCTACAATCGGTGAAGTGAAATAGGTGCCTGGAGTTGAACAAAATTGCTCCAAAATATTATAAAGGTTGCTCAACAACATGCTGACTGCAGCAGCAAAAATTGTTTATAAGATTTCCATTCCCTACCACCCTCAAGTCAATTTTTCACACTTTCATGGTCCAGTTTGCACTTCTCAAGTCTTGCCATTACAGCTATTTATTGGGGCCATGATTTAAATCCAACCACTGACTTGACAGGTACAGTAAGAGCCTTTGTGTGGGGCAGTCCCTAATCATGGAATGACTGTATTGTGGAGTTTGAGAGGCACGTCTTGAAATCATTTTCCCCAAATGCTCAGCTCAATCAGGGCTAGTTAGATCAAGTTGCACAGGATAGTGTCCAGTCAGGTTTTGAGTACCTGCCTAATGTCTTGAGCAACCTGCTTTAATGCATATAACTCTCATCCAGTGACTATGAAATGTCTGGTTTCATGAGTCATTTTACATCCATGAAAATACAGACTACTACCAAGTGGTTGGGCCCAACTTCCTCTACAGTCTCTTCTGTGACCACCAGTGCTTTCATTCTGCTAGAAGCAACAATAAAATCAAGGTCATTATGACCCTAAAAAAATTATTATGCTTGGTATTGCTCATATTCTACTTGATAGTTTTCCTGACAAGTCCATCATGCAAGTACAGGAGCTTTGTGCTGACAAAGAGAGAGGATGGAAACACATGGCTGGACATGTAAGGGAGAACCAGGTCATCCAGTCAGAGAGACAGAGGGAAGATGACCCAGACCTTCACCTTTCAGTGTCAATTAGCCATTAAATCAGCTCAGCGGGCTTGCAAAACCATATCCTTAATTTCCACAAGAGTCTCTTGTGAGGTTAAAAATAAGACAAATCCATCTCCCTCTTCTAGCATGGTCCCAGCAACAGTATATCCAAAGGGATGGGAATAGCAGATTCAGGAGCAGAAACTACTTAAGCCAGGTTTGCCACTGAAGGCAACATGTCAGCAAATGAAACCTTTAAACATACCTCTTTCGGATGAAATTAATTGCCCTTTGGAGGTACTTCTTTCCCTCTATAGTGACTAAAGACAGGTTAGATAATGAAGATTAGGCAGCTGGCATGCAGACAGTTAAAGACTGAGATGGATCCCCTTCTGCGGTTGGGGGACTAACAAAGCTTGGCCTGCAAATACTCTTGCATTTCACACATTTCACAATGAGAGCTGAAATACCCTGTCCCTTAGCAACCACCAGAGGCCATTTACTTAAACTTGCAAAAGCTTTTGACCAACTCCCTCTCTAGAGACTTATAAAAAACGAGTAGTCATGGGATGAGAGGTAACATTTTGTCATGCATTGGAAAGTGGCTAAGAGACTGAGATCAAAGATACTCAGCTTGCTTTTCCTGTAGCAAAAGATTAACAGCAGGGTGCCCAGAAATTCCATGCTAGAGCTGTTGGTGACTGAATTTATTAATAATACAGAGGCAAGAGCAACAGCTAGCACTGAAGAAATTATTTATGCTAACCTTTCAGCAGCAATCGACGTATGGGGGAAAAGCATAAGGTATTTCCTACAGCACACATGTTCCCAACTAATACAGTTTTGCAAGTGAGCTTCCCATTAGCACCAATATGAAGCATCCAGAAGTGTTTTCAGATGCACTAACCATTATGGTGAGAGGATATTATATTCAATTCACTTACAGCATCAGAACAGACTTTTGCTCCTGTGTAATGTCAAAGTGGGCCAAAGACATAAGACAACAAGAAACACCCCATAGATTCTTATTCTAGCATTTACTACTTAATGGAGTACCATTAAACTAAGCAACATTGTGAAGTCTCCTGTGAAAGCCAAACTGCTTTGCCTTCCACTTCTTCGCCTTCTAATCTAGGTGACTGTCATCCAAGTCTACCACTAAAGTCAGCAACTTCTTTTTCTTTTAGTGTCTCATAAGGTTTATCAGCTTGAATTATGTGTGGCATATGGTGGTGTCTATAGGCTGGTTAGTCCTTAAGTTCATAATATACCAGGGACCCCAGTAATGCAATTTTAACAGATGAAATAGCCCTCTGCAAGGAAAAAATCACATGCAATTCCTGAAGCTGCAGAACCATCACAATATAGCAATGGCCAGTCTATTGCTGAAGAATGGCAAAGTAATAACGTAAAGAATGTTCCCCCTCTCCTTAAAGCGGTTGGACGCCTCTAAAACATTCCTTTCAGAGGCAAAGACAAAAGCTACAGAGTTGCCTATAGGGTATAATTAATTCTACATCATATTAAACTACAGGTGTAGCAAAGTTGTCCCAGAAAAAAAAAAATTGTCAGGCCTTTTAAAATACAGTCTGCAGGTGGCTACATGAAACCTTTGCTCTTAAATGATGGGGCTTTGCCATCTGAAATGCATAAGCCTATACAAAATCTAACTACCTGCTGTAAATTGAAGCACTATAAAAATAAAATTGAACAATTACCTTTTGTGGGCAGTGTAGATTGAGCTATATATCAGCTTTAACATGACTCCAAAGCACTAAAATCCCACCAAACACAGCTGAAAGGACTCCAGTCAATGCCCAGTTTAAACTTGGGGCTGAGGGTACAGATGAGGTTCAGTAGACAAAATTATCAGAGGGATCATGGCAGTGGTGGGGGCAGGGAAAGCCATTGTGTAACCACATCTATTCCAGAGTTTTAAAGGACTGGAGGAGTTCAAAATGTAGGAGAAAAAAAAAAAAAGAACTTGACCAAGAAACCACAAATGATGAGATGCAATTCTGCTGCCACATACACGCACAAGTTTTCTACAGATTTCAGTGTTCTAGATGAAGGGAAATGGAAGTGTTCATGCTTATAATAGCTCATCTTTCTTTCACTCCTTCCTTTGATATCTCTCCTTAAGCAAAACTGGGACTGGACAAAAATCATTCTTCTCAGGAACAATGGCAGGACTTTAGAGATAGTTCTCTATTGTTAGAAAGCTGCCCACTAATTCAGAAGGTGCCTCAGTTTGTTCTTTATCTTGTTTTTTTCCAAATTATGCTGACAATCCTGCTTAGGCAGAGGCAGTCGTGGCTGGGAGTTTAGGAGGGGTAGGATATCTGTATTTGGGCTGTGATGATTCTCTATGGGATCTCATCTGGCTGACTATTTTGTCACTGCAGGGGCACACATCCTCCAAGACAATGATGTTAGGTGCAATCTTGTTCAACCTTGCGACAGAGATGTCTAGTGTGTATCTAATAGACTTGTATGCATATCCCTGAGCTCTACTACTTGTAGTATGAGATGAGAAGACTACTATCTGCTCTGATCTGGAAGCCCTTACAGTCACAATATTGAAGCAATGTCCTTAAGCTCAGTCTTACTGCAGGCCTTTGAGTTACTATGCTATGGAAGAAAGCATGTTAAACTCAAACAGAACCTGGCACTAGAGCAGTTTTACAGATCCTGCAGCCATGCTGCTATTCTGCATCTGGGCAAATCAGAGCGAAGGCACAAGACCTCACCACTTACATGAAAATGTTCCTCCTTGAAATCCAATGAGACAATTAGTCCAAGAAAGGCTTACTCGTAGGAGTAAAGCTTGGCAGAAACAGGCCTTGTGAAGCTGACCTGGAAGTATCTGTATCACATGCCACTGTAGAATAATTCCCCTTTTGGCCCTGATAGTCTACCTCCAGCTGGGAAAACCCCCGATCCTCAAAGGACTTTGTCTAAGACAACCACCACAAAATAAACACAAGCTACCACCCATAGTCAGCTGCAGGCAACTTCAGCTTCTGCCCACAGTTATATAAATACTTCCATGTCAAAGTACAAAATAGGCTTTTTTGTAATATCTCCTGACCAAAGGTAACCTAAGAGGAGGAAAATAAAATTAGTGTGTGCATGTTACCCCTTATCAGCACTTCCACCCTCATAGCACCTAAAATTCCTGTCCCTCCCCCAGCTTATGCCTGATCAGGAGTATAATCTGGAAATATATTTTCCCATCCTCAAGAATTTCTGGGATTTCAAAATTGTTTCCTTGCCTTCTTCACCATTATCTCAATACTGTTTCCTGAAAAATCACGAAATGTCAACACCAGGACCCTAAGCACTCTTTTCCTACAGCAGGCAGCAGACAGGTTGGTGAGAGCTTCTGTCTTGATTAGAAGATTGCGACTGGTGTCCCAAAATCAAGTGATTCAGATCAAAAACCTGAGCTGAGCTTCTCAGACCTGATTGTGTTGAATTTTTTTCCACAGGAAGACCCCAGTCACCTCTGCTTGCTATGCCTCTCACATCATATTGGAGGCAGGCAAGTGTTTTTACATGTTTTATGAACAAATTAGCTAAAGTGCAAGAGACAAGACACCAGGTTAAACTTCTCTAGGGTCATCTTGGAAGATAATGGTAAAGTGTCTTCTCAGCTAGAAAGATGCTAAATGTGGCTTTGTGACCCTTTTAGAGACAATTGCTGCTGGTGAGCACTGCAGGACAGTGACCTCCAGCTGACCTGCCACCAAGCACAGTTTGACTAGGTCTCCATGACCGCAGAAGCTCTGCTGAAGGCCATTTTAGCAAGTCCAAATCTAGGAATTTATGTTCTAAAATGACCAATGAAAACTGTGCCATCACTGAAGGGCTCCACCCTGAGGGTGTGGTTAGACAACTTGCAGCAATGTTGTTTAAGCTAATGGGCAGTTCCTCTTCTCCACCTCCAATAATTTGGTGTGGCACACTGAGAGCAAATGCAGGAAATCCCATGACCTTTATTTCTTTCCTCCTCTCTTTTTTTTTTTTTTTCTTTTTCTTTTTTTTCAGCCAGACCAGTTCCCTGGCTCAGAAACACCAGCACAAAGCTGAGGCCTTCAAAAGCTGTGTTTGGGGATTGCTTGATGTCAGTGAAGACTTAAGCGAAACAGTTTGGGCTGGAGAGCACTTACTGCAAGAAAGAGATGTTCAAGCCTGATAAGAAAAACTTTCTACAGCCTAGATTTTCAAATGTATTTGAGGCACTCACAGATACAAGACTGATTATTTCTGAATAGCAGGATAGACTACAATACAGTAGACTCTCACATCATATTTGGGTTTGGGAGTTATCTTGGAGGTTTTTTGCCAGTATAGTTCCCAAATGCCATTAAATCTAGTAAATGGTGGTAGAGTCTATGACCCGCCCCTCAAAGAATGGGGTACTTAATAAAGACTGTCTGAGGTGCTAGCTTGCATGTTATGTGTTTAGGCAGCAATTCAGAAACCTACAATAAATACATTCCAGGGACTGCACCCTATCACAATTCCCTTTGAAGATACTTTTACAAGAATTAGTAGGTTTCAATACTATCACGACTATTTAAGATTTTGTTTAAATGCCTCAAGGTCAGGTCTGACCTTTTTCTCCCACGTAGGAATGTAAGACCTCAATCACACCCCACTGAGAGAATGTACATTTTTTCCGCTACTTAAAAATCTATAATGCCATTAAAAATGAATACGTTGTTGTTAAATAAATGTATGATGCTAAGATTAAAACTGTTTGCATTTCCTGCCCTCTGTCAATTATTAATATTGCCCATAACAGAGAGATTAATACCTACACAGTGGGTATAAACATCCAGAAAACAATATAAGCTTTCTCTTTTGAAAGAGAATTATTTGCTCAGGTTTCACACCCAACAGGAAGCAATTCTGAAGTAGGGAGTCTGCATTTGCACCTGTCAGCACATGACTGAGCAGAACGAGTTGCTGCTCAAATCTGGTCACAGAGAACTGGCAAGGGCACGGTCCATCAAGGGATAAAACCCATGTGTTTGCATCCACAAAGTCAATATGGGAGGAGAAATGTATTTCTGAGGACAAGAACTGGAGTCAGAAGCTAAGCAATTAACATTGCTTTCATGCCCCTCTGTAATTAACACAGATCAAAGAGGACCTGAAACCATCGATTTCACCAGAAACAGGAGACAGCAGAGTAAGCACCAGCACTAACAACTCCGCAGCAGAAACAAAAGCACCTCTTGCAGCCACAGGCACAGGGCTGTAACACCAACACAAAGCAGCCAGAAAAAAACTTTGAAATGAAATAACAGAATTTTAACGCTCTGAGGTCTGCCAATATATGGACAGTATAAGAGAAAAGTTGTTGTTTCACAAACAAAGCCAGCTTGTATTTTTTTATTTAAGGTTGTAATGAGGAAGAAAACAACAAGAAACACTCATTCTACAGGCAAAGACATTAAATACAGAGGGTATGCATTAATAGAGAGGAGAGGGGGAAAAAGGAAAATGTGTCATAGTTCTCTTGATTGTGTGTTTACCAGCTGATTTTCTTTCCATGCATCAGTTGCACTGGTAGCAGCATTTTGTTTCGGCAAAGAGCGTTGCATTTAAATCCAGCAGTGATGAGTTCTGTGCTTGGCACCACTGGGTGAATGTGTTTTGACTTTCTATCTGTCTGCCCATGAGAAACCAACAAATACAGGGTGTTTTGCAATTAAGAAGCATAAAACTCAGAACCTACCTGGAATAAAAAGCAGAAGGCATTGCATATAACACAAGTACAAAGCAAGAAAGAATAACTCAAAACCATGAAGGTTGTATGCAACAGCCATACCTCTTTAAAGACAAGAATGTAAGTACTTGTCCACTGCATTATTCCCTTTTCACAACCCTGTTTGAAAAGTGACACCTGTGTGAACTACACTCATGGGTGATGTTAAGGGTAATAAAAGTGCCAGAACTACTAATCAGCAAATCAGTA
Source organism: Anabacerthia variegaticeps (assembly GCA_035583185.1). Taxonomy (NCBI): domain Eukaryota; kingdom Metazoa; phylum Chordata; class Aves; order Passeriformes; family Furnariidae; genus Anabacerthia; species Anabacerthia variegaticeps. The sequence continues at coordinate 52,160,576 of JAWWEW010000001.1, forward strand.
TAGCAGACGTGAAATAAAGAAGAGGAGGGAACTACAGAGCAGGAAGGATTTCCAGCAGGAGATAAAGAACAACAAAAAAAGAAACTGCTTTTGCCTATATCTCGTGTTATTCTGTTGATACCACTTCCCGGTGTCACTTTATCTTTCTGCTCTTTTTGATCTGCCAGGTGAAACACTCATCTGCTCCATTATATTTTTACGTTGACTCCACAGAGTCATAAAACATTGTTGGAAGGTATCACAGATACAAACCAGACCTTGTTCTTAGGCAGGATCAAATTTATTTCATAATTTGGGCTAATTCCAGGAAACTTTGAATCAGCAAGTAACTTCTAGTCTGAACTTTGATTCCAGTCTTTTATGTATGGCAGGTCCAATATGTGCTATTCTGCTTAAGTACAAATAATGGATGTCAGTCTTTACTGGGATGATTCCATTTCAAGGATTGTTATAATGGTCTACTATTATGGTGCTGCATTAGCTCTTATATACTTTGTGCTGGATGAAACCGTAGTCTTTGTTGGTTTATATTGCTTCCTGAAGATCAGCCCTTTGGCTGTGCACACCAGGAGAGTTTATATTCAGTAAATAACATGTTGTTTGGCACATCCATGGACTTCCATGTACAATAAATAAATGTCATAGAAGTAAATGATAAATCGGTCAGATTAATCCTGTGATTTGCTTGAGCATCTTGGCACAGACAATACTAACAAATAAGATAAGAAACAAAAAGGTGTTTAAAGCCTTTAAAATAATTCCCATTCATTGGGCTTTACAAAGGACTGTGATCAGTTACAAACTGAATCTATTACATTCAGATGCCAATGCTGGTTTCCTTTTTATCAGTCTGCCTACAAATGAATTCAGACCCATTGAGAAACTTTAGTAGTAAAGCTCCTGAAATTTCCATTGAATGCTGCTACTGAATATTTGCATGTATCTGATCAAAAATTACCATGTAATACTTCTGATAAGTGTTTATTAAAAGCTGGAGCATGGCAGATTGCTAAGTGCAGCAGCTTAAAGCAGTTTAAGCAGAATATGGCTTCTTGTTACAGTGATATATCGAAGCAGCTATTCCAGATGAAGAGACCTGTATAATCAGAGAGCTTCAGAATCAGAGAACAACCAGTTGTGTCACAAAACCTCTGCACTCCTATCTGCTGCCTGGGCCAAAGACAAATGCGCAGCATTCAGCATGCACCTGCCCATGCCAATAGCTGTCGTTTTAACTATCAAGTGCTCAGCTTTTATTTTTCCCATTAAACTGTGCTTCTCTTTTACTCAGAACAATGCTTCCTACTTTTAGGAAAAGCTTGAAAGAGGCTTCATCAGATAAAGCATAGCGAAAGTGCAGCTGTTTCATCCTCATCTCCTGTGAAGGCGAGCAAAAGAGGCAATTTTAAGGTCGCAGTAAAGAGTCACTTTAACTGGGCATGAATCCAGACTGCTCAGAAGAGTTCTTCTGGCACTCCCCCGGCTCTTCTTTCTAGCTGCATCAACGTTCTGCTCCAGAATTCATACTACTGCATGGTGGGGCTCATCTCATCAAGTCAGATAATATTCTTTGTCTTTTTTTTTTCTTTCCTGGCCAAGTCAGTTTCCAGCTGCATCATGTACCTAGCATGTCTAGTAATGCAAGTCTATGAAAGCTTATGGCACCCAGTGGAGGTGGCAAGCATGAGCCACCTGAGGCAAAGAAGAAGGTGGGCCCATCACTCTTTGAGGCAGCAGTGATGGCTCTGGGATGAGAGAACCTGTCTAACCACAGCTTCATGTTGAAAAGGCAAAATCCTGTCATGCATGTAACATTCTCAGTGACATAGTTTCCCAATTTAAGGAGGAAATCAACTATCTCAAAATATCTACCTTTTAGGTAAATTTTGTATGATGTGATCACCTGTGGTAAAGAGTAAATTCAGTGACACAGGAATTTCATTTCAGTTTTGCAATCATATTATTGCCACTTAATAATACGCTGTTACTAAATTCAGGATCAGTATCTAATTCTAGTAATGACTGTACCATCTTCTGAAGACCAAATATAATTGAAATCCATTTAAAAAAGAGGGGCAGGGACAGAGATGAAGTTATGGGCCACTTGTTTTTCACACTGCTAAAGTTAATGCATCCTCCAGCTCTGTTTTTCCAAGTTCCAAAAAGCTTTCTTCAAAATAATCCTACTCTAGAAGTCTAAGTATGACCAATGCAACCATGCAGCACCATTTAGTCTGGGGCCCAGGAACTTAGCAGACAGAGAGACAGAAAATCCCTGTCAGAAGAAACTATAGTCTTGGGTCCCTTTTACCTCAGTCATGCCAATGGATGCACGGAGCCTCTCTGAAGTCCTGGGAGCCCTATGGGGGTACCATAAAGTGTGGGGCTTGAACCAAAACTGAAAACTAGAAATTCAGTTTTCAGAAGGCCCAGGAAATTAATGGCCTATAAATCTTTGGGGATCAACAAGGGAGATATAAAGGAAAAAGGAATCAAGAAGAATGGGAAAGAACATATGTGGGAAAAGTGCCCAGAAGCTAAAAATGAAGAGTCAGGGAGACTGGGTGTGAGATACAAGAATGAAAAAAGAAAAGGCTTGGGGGGAATATAAAGAAGGATTTGGGCCAAAATGTTTGTCAAGCACTCTAAGCAGAAGTAAGACTTGACAGTAGTTTGTAAGAGCATAATGCAGCAATGTGACAGGGTGGATCTGAGAGCAGCAATGAGATCCCAAAGAGGGCGAGCATCTGTCAGAGTCAGTCTCTGTCCAATTTCACGCTCTGGAGAGAGTGGGGAAGCTCAGGCCACCTCATTTTCTACCCAGCCCAGTCAGACTGACACCCTGCAGCATGAAACTTTCCATGTTGTAGGTATTTATTCCTTCAGCTTGTCACCCCATAATGAACAAGGACCACTGCTAGTCATCTGCTTATTTGAGGGAGCACCGGGATCCTGACAGCTTGCTAAACAAGCAGCAAAGCTAGGAAGGAGTGGAAGAGGTGTGGAAAGAAATGTGAGAGATCTCACAGATAATGTGGAGCGGAGGCAGTGATGTAGTTATAACCTTACTTTTATTTTCACTTGATGGCACAAAAAAGGAAGGTGAGAAGAAGCTTTTCAATGAAACATGACATTCCCTTATTCAAGTCTGACTTAGACTTCAGCAGTGTTTTTGCTTTGTATGCTTTTCAGTGCTCCCACACCACGGGTAGCCAAACGAAGAGGTTTAATAAAATAAGTTTAAATAGTAATTTCCTGAACAATGAGGGCTGGTTTTCTAAGCAAACAGTCCTTTTGGTGTTGTTATCAAAGATGAGATAGCTAGCCATGTTGTAAATATGAGGAGGAGAGATACGGTCTCATTTACAGATTTAAAAGTCCTGTTATGCATCTTTCTTTCCTGAGCAAACAAATCTCTTGTGGGGACTGCATGGAAAAATCTCATTATCCAGTTTTGTGTGGGCTGCCCTCGTTGAAAACAACTGCATTTCTGCCTGTTTGTCAAAAGCATCATTGTCCAGCAGTGGTCTGTTCTGGCCCCACCAAGGTCCCTGCATCCATTACTGCAGTTTGATCTGAGCAGGTTCCACTCACATCAAAAGTGGAGCACAGTCAGCAGTCCCTGCCACATGTTGGGGGAACCTCAGGTGGCAAATCTGCTGCATTCCTGGCATGTGAACCTGGGTTGCTTTGAGTCCAGAGACAGCAGTAAGCAATCCCTTCCAATAATTTACAGTAATCATTCTTACACACCATGAAGGACAACCCAAACAGAGTATTTATATTAAACAGGACGTATGGCAGGTGGTCTTACATTTGAGAAAACCTAGAAAATAACTGAACAACCCACAGAAACATTATTAATAATGTTTTCAGACAAGGAAGTATGGGTTTCTCTATCTCATGAGCCTTCCACTACAGCCACAGTTTGCCATAATAGGATTCAAAGCTCCTCCCGAGATTTTATCTGCCCTCAAGGGTAAATAAAGTCAGAGCTGGAACTTTCTGACACAACTTTGTCACTGGCTTATTAATCTTGTCAGGCAGTGACCGGAGAATGGTCAACACCAGCAGCATAGCAATTTTAAGGAAACATTTCTTATAATGAAAGTATCAGCAGTGGTGGCCAACAATTACACAAACACTCTTGGGAGGCATTTCCTCACTTACTTTTCTATGGAGCCCACGTTTCTCAATAATACACAACAGGAGATGCTTTGCTGTTGCTTAGTTCAATGGAAAATGCCACATAATTCGCTATTACATGCGTTTAGGGTCTGACCAAAGCCAGATGACATCAATGATACAGCTACTATTAGAACTAGTAAGGACTCTGGTTAAGGCTCTCACAGAGAGGTGTTCTCAAGCATAACGCCCTAAAGAAGATTATCAACTAATTAACAACAGCACTGGAGGGATACTGCTTGGAAGGTAACCTTAGGCTTTCAGAATTACTCACTTTACAAACTGGGGTTTGGTTCAGATTTGCAGGTCATTGTCTACCTAGGAGAGCTGTGAGCATTATTTAACCCTTATAATCCCTTCCAACTCACATGCATTTATAAGGATGCTATTCTGGTCTTGTCTCGGAGAGATTTTTGGGCCATCTCCCAAAACTGCAATGTAGTAAACACACTTCTTAAAAAAACCTCTCAGAGGTCATGAGTTTATGCTTAGGTATTTTTAAAAGCTTTGAAATCCAGCGCTGCAGTAAAAAGGGCCTGATGGTTGCCAGACTGAGAACATATCTCAGGGTTTATAATGGCTACCTGGGATGTGGATTAAATAACAAGGTACTGGAGGTCCCAAGTCACTTCTCCCACTGTAGCCAGCTCTGCATATCCTCTTACCTCCACAAAAATGCCTTGGGGTATCTGTTAGAGTATCTTGGTCCTCAGGTAACAAAACAAGGTACCTCAATGTCACAATCAGGTACAGAAGTAAACACAGTCTGCAACTGAAACCAGCTTTTGTTTCTGGCTGACCAGCCATGAAGATGAGAAGGCAGGAGGGTACTGTTGCAAAAGTGATTCTGCCAGTGCCCCTGGTTCCTGCTCAGAACAGCTTTACCTTTCAAACTAGTGGCTCTTTGAGATACGCAGTTCTCTTCACTACTGTGTGATGTGTATGCTACGAAAGGGAAAAGCTAATTTGTCCCAGTATCATCCAAAAGCTCATAAAAGCTCTTTCACTAGTAAGTTCACTTACTTCTGAGTTGAGAAGAAGCAAGTCCCTTGATCCAGTGGGATTAGATCACAATGTCTTCCACCAAATCCACTGGAAAAATCATACCCTTTTCAGAGTAAATGCTTTGAGAATCAGGTAGATCGCATAAAGTATAGAATTCAGTATGTTGAGATAAGGCAGCTTTTGTACTGGCACCCTGATAAGAAAATTATTTAATACAGATATGGAATTGCATCCCTTGAATTCCCATACACTCTTCAGGCAACTCATGTCACACAGAAAGCCATCTTGAAGCCTAAATGCAATAAAGACCTTGAACACTTCCTACCTGGTTTCTGTCTCGGTTTTGGCCATGTGTTTGGAATTCTAGGTACATGTGTAGGACTTTGAGGATACACTGGTTTTTGTGCTGGCTTGAATGCTGAATTACAGTGAGGAACCCTTTCTGAATATCCAAAATGTCAACATTTAGCATGATTGCTTTTGAAGGAAACCAAAGACCTCCTGGAATATTTTTCTACTAAAGCAGACATCATCAGTACATAGAAGGGTCATGGAAAGGGTTTCATTTTGTCACCTTTGTCACAAAACCCTCTGTGCAAAGCAGTTTCCAAAGGGCTGTGCAGAGACTTCGATTAAACCAGTCACACAGCACTGGTTTTCCTTGAAATGTAAAACTCAAACTCGAAAAACCTTCTCCACAAGCACCAGCATTCAATTTTGCTGTACCCACAAGATTTTGGGGCCACAGAGACCTTTCCCAGAAAACTGCAGGGAAGTTTGCAAAGACACCGATGATAGAGCTGCAGACAAAAGATCTGCAGCATTGTCTTCTGCAGATTTAGGTGCCGAGGAGCCCCGCGATCTAAGTCCTCCTGAACTGCTGCATCCTCTTTTAAAGAGACCAGGACATTTCTGCTTCCCCTGAGATACAGAGGAAGGAGCTATATGCTCTGCACTGAATGATCTAATGCAATTTGTGGGCAAAGCAGCTGTTAATCACTTCTGGTATACAGTCATTTTATTAACAGAAAACCTGCCAGCAATGTCAATTACTCATACACATACGTATGCATATTCTATACAAAGAATGGAAAGCAGATTTTCACCTTCTATCAGAACTGTAATTGGTAGAACAACCTCTGAAATGTGGGATCAGGCTTTAATACTTTTAAAATATTGTTTTATATCACTCTCAATCCCTAATTTATCTCTGCCAAACAGCAAGGCAGGCTCAGAGCCATCTGAATGCTGTGATTAACTAGCTTGCTGATTATCTGTGTATTAACATCAGATCTGTGATAGTTTTCTAGTGCTATGCTACATACAGAAGAGAAGAAAAAAAATGAGTTGATCATAGGTTATTAAGGGCAGATTGCATATCTGATGGCAAGAGCAAGCTCTTTACTCACATTTCCCTTGCACATAAATTGCAGCATTTGGTGTGATTCAGCAGTTTAAACTCTTTTCTTCCTCCAGCTGGGAGTAGTTACCATGCTCCAGGACTCTGCCCCAGAGTCCTTCACTGCCTGGCAGCGTAAGTGGGTTGGAGGGGCAGCAGGGATGCATCTAGGTCCCAGCAAGCACCTGTCCTCCCCCAGCAAGCCCTCTGCATGCTGGGTCCTTTCCCCTCCTGGGTCATGCTGAGGAATCAATGCTGCCAATGAATGCTAAAGGGATGCTAAGAGAACAGGTTCCATTGACACCTCTGTCCTCACACAATATGGCTTGTGATACTGGAGGGCTGGATAGCGTGATCCAGGTCCCCTCTGGCCTTCATATGAGATGAATTGGCATTTAGGTTTGGAAGACGCTCAAGAGCAAAGGTGCCTTCTCCATGGATGTTGAGGGCTGTCACTGACTGAGAAGCCCATCTCACCTGGGTAAACCCTTAATTTCAAAACAAATAAATATACCTAAGAAGTTCCACAATGCAGATGTTTCTGATGAACCAACTACATGCTCTTCTTTGTTCACCATAGGTGTTTTTTCATTAAAGTCAAACCAAGTTTTCCCTGTGTTAACTCACATGCCCCAAAAGCCCAAATTCTGTGGAGGCTTAATTACAGTTTCACGCTGCCAATTCCCTCTGGTGCATCTTCTTGTAAGTCAAACCTAACATATGTTATCAGCAAACATAAGGCCCTGCAGCAACTACTACAACAAAAAGGACCCTGCACAGCTCTTCAGCACATCTAGGAGCCTCCAGGAAAAGAATACAAAACATATTCAGCTAGCTGTCATACCATCCAGATGATGCAATTTGTTTACAAGCCACCTTGCATTCCTCTGCTCCTGCCACACATACTAGGCTGCAGACACAGAGGTATCAGTTCAGCAACTTGCTTCTTGCAAGGACTCCTCACCAGCACGAGCTCACACATCCCTTGACTATACTTCTGCCATGTTATGAGCCATGTGACTTATAAGAATTTCTAACCTTTGGGTAAAACAGAGCAGAAAGTTACAGCATGTTGAAATAGAGTTTTTCTACAGGCAACCCTGCCTGCTCAGCAGCTCAGGTGCTCTTTCACAGACTGAAGCACCCATAACACCTCTACACTCACCAGGACCAGAGAGAGCATTAAAGCTGACACATTAGGTCCCTATGTGCTCTTGGCAGTCATCTTAACTTCTTAAAATGTAGTAAACCAAGCCACAAAATGAGCTGAGAGAAGATCCTTTATAAAAATAGATATGATTTCTAAATCCAAACAAACTTTCTTGAGTAACTTAATTTTACTTTTTTTTTTTTTTTTCTGCACAAGGCACAGAATAACATAGCTTTGTGGAAAAACACCTTGACTAAACAAAGAACAACTTTTAGAGCTTTCCACCCCTGAAGAAGAGACCTGAAAAATCAATTCGGTGCTAGACCACCCTTCATTTTTGTTATCAAGTTGAAGAGGTGAAAAATTTGATGGTTACACAGATAACTGATTGAAAAGTTCCTTTATAGTACATAAAGGTGGATCCTGATCAGCTGAAACACTAATCTTATCCTATATGACCATACTGACATCCTTATACAATTTTTGAATAACGTTAACATGACTACCTGCCTTACATTTTATACAGCATCCATCACAGGGATGTGAAAGCAATATAGCTCAAGGGAAGAGAATAATTCTGAAGTCTCAATATGCAGTAAGAAGTAAGTTTCCTTCCTAGAAAGTTAATTTCAGAAATCCTACAGTGAGGTTAACAGGATTAGTTTTCCAGTTGCCACTGACTTTGCAAGCATAACACCAGATGAAGACTGGAGGGAGAGAAGGAGGGGGGAAACTGACTCTTCAAAATGCTGGTTAATTGCTAAGAATCTGCTACTGCTTAAGATGTGACTTGCTGACAGGGAGAAAAATATATCAAAGCACAGAGGAGATAATCAAAATATCAAAATTCAGCTGAATAAATCTCAAGGGATGACAGAGGATCCGTCATGTAAAACTCATATAGAAGGATTTCTCATCCTGCTTACAAAAAGCATTCTTTTTTTGTTGTTGTGGTGGTGGGGGTTTTCTTGTTGTTTTGTTGTTCTGGTTTTTTTCCCAACAGTTGAATTCCCTTCCAGCAAAGGGGGAAGACACATTTGCAAGACAGGTCAGAAATTTCTCTGTACAGATCAGGAGTTGGGATTTGAAGCTAACTGCTGGTGCCGATATAATATCCATGAAGATAAGGTCAGGCAGCTGAATGAGAGGTGGCTGCTTGCCTATCCTTGAAGGTGTACTACATTATCCATGGTAAATACTACTCTGAAGGCAGAGGAACTTGCAACAGATCAGAAGCAGTTGCTTTAAAAATATGAATATGTTACAGTTTCATATTCTGATGCAATGGCTGATCCCCTCCCTTGAATTCCCCACCCTAGGCTAGGGTGAGGTATCAGTCTCATGCAAACCTGCTTCAGAGACAAGGCAAAGAGAGAGTGAGATGTTTTCCCTACAGAATTGCCTTTGCCAAAGAAGCACACAGCTAAACACTTGCTAGGAAATTTCCACTGGCCTGAGTAACACTTCCCATAGCCTGAATCAGCTCAATTTTTCCATGCAAAGTTACAGTTCAACCTACTCATTAGCAATCAGCAGAAATCAATACTCTCCATTGGCAACTGACATCCTCCATCTAAAGGACAAACTGTCATCGCTGTGGCTCAGCAGCATCTGAGGTGAGTGCAACAAAGAAGCTGAAGGCATAAAGTAAAACTTGTTCGTCCACAATTGATGCCAAAAAGCCTTTTGTTAAATAAAGGCAGGAGAATTCTGAGCTTAGGCTTGCTGCAGAAGGACATTTGCTGTCTGCCCCCCATCCCTTTATCCCCACGTCCAAGTAAGACTCTGCCTTGAAAGCCCTCTTGCCCTCAGGAGGAACCAATACTGAAAAGCCATCAGCAGAGAGTAATTTCTGGCACAGTGATTTATAAGAGGGGCTGGTTTACATCCAACAGCCTCATGCTTTTCCTGGGAGCAGTAAACCAAGTGTGCCCCTGAACCCCATTTGTACCTCACTCTGGGGACTTCTGCATATTCTTTATCCATGCGGTCCTTCTCCTTCTTCTAATTCTCTCTACCAGAGAACACATTGGGAGAATAGTTTGTCACCATCACCTTAGGTTTCCAGTTAATCAAAAGCCAGGTGACAATTCAGAGACAGAGCAGAGCATTCAGATATACACTCAGAGACTCAGAGTGAACCACCTGGTACAATTAATAAAAAATGATGGAACAAGCCTAGGCCATTTGGTTCATCAAAGTTCACTTAGCTTTTCTATTTAACGCTCTATTTCCTCCAAGAAGGCAGCTTATGATTTACCGAATAACATCATTGTGTTTCTACCTCAACGCTTTAGCTTGGAAACCCAACTGAAAAGTGTTTTACTCTGTTTGCATGTGCACAGAGATCTAGTTCTGTGGTGAAGACACCTCGTATATACCATCTCTCCTTCCATTCTCTACCTGTCCCCTGTCCCTGTTGGGGCCTACTACATACAGATTCTTACTTTTACCACCCTTGCCACCCTCTATCCCAACACTTCATTCCCCCCACAGAAGTCCCCTGGCACAGGACTAAAGGAGAGGAATGCGCAGGTGCGTTCCCGGCTCAGCCTCCTCATTACTGCTGAAACTTGGCATGCAGTGTCCCACCCACTTGGAAGAAATGTCCTGAAGTTACTCCTGAACTTAAATGCCATGATCTGAAAGTAATAAGAAGAAAAAATAAGTTTTTGCAGTTTTCCATTTAAAATTAATTTCCCCAGTTTTCCATCCAACATTCCTCAGTCAAATCCCAAACAGCTTCTTGACCTGCAACTGCCTATTCATATCAGGGAGTGTACGCAGCATCTTCAAACCTCCCAGAGTGTACCAGGGAAATCCGTCTGTTCAAGATCTGCCCTATTTCCTCCTTCCAGTTCCCTGGAGCAGCTGACAGCTTTTAACAGGAAGCTCTTTGTTCAATCAGGTGCTACACTGGATATTACCAGAATTTTTAAGATAGATGTTTTAAAATTCCCCATGGCCTTTGTAACAGGATTTCTCCCAAAGCCTCACAGGGTCCCTTCCCCTTGCCCTAATGGACACAAGATTCTGCAGCTCTCCCCAGAAGAAGGACTAAATTCAGTTTTCTTCACACCTTCAGAAGACTGGCTGCAACAGCTAAAAATGAGGAAACCTGAGGAAATCCAAGCAAGCGCCACATCCTGTGTATCCGCTCCCTGACCACACCCCATATGATGAAAACAATGCTCCCACACTGAAGAGCCCACTACTGCAGCTAGGTATCTTAGCATTTTCTCAGGTTTTGATTTATTTCCTGGAAGCTGATTTCTCAAATGTTTGGTCCTTTTGGTAGGCCAGGCAACTGCTCCTCCAAAGGCTTTCCTTTGTGAGCTGTTCTCATTAGCTTCATGTATTTCATGTTTTTACCCACCATTTTCTTTATGTTTTCACATTAAATTCCATTTGCTGTGCAGTGACCCAGTTTCACAGCACATCTGACATCCCTTTGATTTTTTTTTTACTGCCTGCTCTTCACTTACAGGTAAGAGCAAAAGTAAGAAGTCTGCAGCTGGCTTCTTTGTGCGGGTCATTTAGACAGATTAGAAACACTGAAGGAAGCACTAACTCTGCTTCTGGCTTCAATCAATACTTCCTCGGAGTGTGACACAAGTCTTCTCTATTTTTTAGCAATCCTTTGCTGTGTGATACACTGACTGCCTGATCTCTTCAGATTGAATAGCAACCTGGCAAGTGGCACTTCAGTAGGTTGCTGCAGAACCCAAATAGCATGTCATGCCAAGTCCCGTCATTACCCAGCTTTCTTTTTCATGTATGTGTATATGTGCTTGTTATGACAGAGGCACTAGAAGGGAGGATAAAGCTAACAGAAGGGAGAGGACATGTCAGCCTTAACCGTGCTTTCCCTGATGGTAACAATTGAACAGCTTCCAGCAAAAATATTTAGTTATGTTTATTGTGTGCAGGCTTCAGTACCTTACTGTCTGAATGCATTTGCTAATGTCACCCTAGTAAGTGGAATCATCTGTATATTTATTCATTTTAGCTGAAATGTTCAGGAGTCTCATGCATTACTGATGACTCTGAAGATTCAAAAGCCACCTCCTTCATTTCCTTTCCACTGCCTGGGGAGAGGTAGGAGTCTTGGAGGCAGCAGTGGTGGCATACAACTCAGTGATCCCCCTCAAATCAGCCCTGTAGCAGGGAAAGATCAGCCATTTTCTAAGGCATCTCAGAGTAAAGCTGTAGCTGGTCCAGAGTAGTTGACACTGGAAACAAGAGACATCTTGATCATGATGGGTCTGGTAACCTCCCTGGTCTGCTTCCCTTGATATGGAAGTCCCAGCTTGGAGGTCTCTGCACTCACCCACCACGTGGCTGCAGTTCCACCCCCATCTCGAGGCTGCCCAAGTGAGACAGGCTGCACACCACGGGCTGCACACCACAGGTGTCACACTGCTAGCCCGAGCCCCTCCACCTTCAGCTCTGCATGCTGGGATGGGCAGCACGCACACACATGACCCAGGGGACCAGATGTCTTGGGCATCCTTCCTCTTCCTCCCTGGCTTTCTCTAGGAGCACAGCTGTGTTCACAATGGCGTGTTACATTCTCCCCCACCTCCATAGGTTTACAAACCCCTCATAAGTTGTCCTTCTCTTCAGGTCCCTTTTGATCTGCCCAGTTTCTGGAGCAACTCCTCTTGAGCTTTGCAGATCAGCATTTGCCAGGATGCGAATGGGGATTCTACAGCCAGGATAACAACACACTGTAGCAAAAGACAGCTCTGCCTTTCTGAGCATTTCCTCCAGAGCATTCCTTTCCCTGCTTTCAAGATCTCTCATCTCCTAAAAACCCTCGGGCTTTTTTCGCTCATAGCTCTATGCTCTTTTAATGTAAGCGTGAACCAAATTCTATTCTTTGTCACTCCCATCTCTAGACCCAGAGTCACAGAGGAGATTAACCAAGTTACGCTGGATTTACATCAGGATAATGAGAGAAAAAATTGGCCCTTTGTCCTTATATTTTAACTGCTTCCCATCATATTTTTTATTTGTGGCAGTATTATTGTTAGATTTACTTTGATGTGCCTGTTTGAAATTCATTAATCTACAGCATGCTTTAGGAAAGCTCTTTATATTTGCTCTCTACTTGGAATATGAAATTAATTCGCTTTACAAAGTATGTTATAATATTCTAAATTTATGACATTACTATTATCTGAGGAATCTCCAGCTATTCATGCACATTCCCCCTTTGTTTCAGGCCCTTCAAAGTTAGTACAGCTAATTCTACATTTTCTTCTCTTGGCATCAGTTGCACATTATACTGAATGCTATTAAATTACAGATCCCCACTCCTTTTCCTGGAAACTTGCTGGTTGGCAGAGTAAGATTAGATCTGGATATTATATGCAAGGTTTTTTTTAACAACTTAGCTTTAAGATGCAGATAGTATATGAAGCTTCAGTGTGATGAAGTTCTTAAAAGCATTAAAAAATTACATTAAGCCACATGATGTCACTTCTAAGCAGAATGTTTATCCCTTTCTTTCCTGATTAGTGCAGCCTGTGCAGATTTACTAAATATCTCTGCTAGCTCAAACAGCTTCACCTCATGGCATCTTGAGTCAGCATTTCTGGCAGCAAGCATGGCCATCGAGTGAAATTCATAATGTAAATTAACACTCAACACTGGGACCAAGGAGGTCATTAGCAAATGTTTCCAAATGACCTGCGGCAATCCTACAGCTTCACCAGGCCTGCTTTAGGAAAAATCTTAATTATTCCCAGAGGGAAGGGGGAAGAGCCTCCTGATGTTCAGCTGGACAGCTTGGCAGGAACAGTGGCAGCAGCTCTGCTGGGCTGTGCCATGCAGGGGGGTGTCTGTGTCAGTACCTCCCACACAGGGCTATCCATGCCTCTCTCCATGCGCAGTGGTTCCTGCGACAGTAAACAACACAGTCCCAGTGGCAGGGAGCCACTCCCAATGGAGGGCATCTCTCACTCCTGCATCCTTCAGAGGAGCAGGGCCTGACACCTCCCATCCACTCCCCATCAGGAAAAACCCAGACAACCTCACATGTCTGTTGATCTTTTTGAAATTTGGTAATTCAATATGCTTAATATAATGTATGTTGTAGTAATCCAGTGATACAAGTGTCACCTAGAGCCTTTGTCAATCATCGGACTTTTGAGAATTTTCTCACTAATTTTATGTGTGCATGCCTGCATTTACCCATGTCAAAGCTCTTATTTGTAACCTGACTGATAAAAGCAATAAAAAGCTGTCTACAAATTTGCAGACTACAAATTCATTGTCTCAGAGTTCCCTATGTAAAGTACGTGCAGTTGCTTTCATGGCTTTGTTTCCTCTGGAAGAAAACAGAATTATAATTTTCTTGTATATATAATTATATACAAAAATAATTACATTACTTTTTAAAAATACCTTTTGAAATACTTAATGTCAGCAGCTGGCTCATTAGCCATTATCTGCTTTGCCTGGAAATGCCAGGTGCAGAGCTGATTGCTATCCCTTGCCAAGTCAGGATGGTAAATCCATCCAGCCCAGCACTCCATGAGATGGGCCAAAGGAGAACGCTGACAGACTATTATGACTCCATATGAAACATATTGAGATATTTGGGCAGAAAACATAGCCTCATTCTGTAACAAGAGTTTGTAGCTCAGGGATTTCCAGAGTCAGAGAGTGTTGACAAGAATGTTTGCAATTACTTTTGCGGTATCATCTGTCCTCCATCCCTTGCCCGGGTTGTTGTGGCCTCTGAGCATTCCCACACTGGCACTAGTTGCCCAGATAAGAAGGTACCAGGTAAGATCAGACCCTGTATGTCAGAGCAGGCAAGAATGAAGACAAATGGGATTTCTGCTGGGACAAGGGCAGATCAGGCATCACCGTGCCATGTCTGTGCCCTGCTGAGCTGTTGAGAGCTTGGCCCTGCAGTGGTGCCCGGTGCCAAAGGAGATTCTCCTGAGGTGATGTAAAATAGAAATACTCTCAGTCTGCTGGTGGCTGTTTCTCCATGATGCCTTCACTGATGAGCCAGCCTAGAAGCCGTGAGTTTCCAAAGGCAGTGGCAGTGACAAAGGTGAGGAGGAAGAATCCCTCTGCTTCAAAATACGTCCTTAATTACTGCCCACTCATGCACCCCTCCACTGCCATCAGCGTGGGAGCTGCTCTCATCAGGGCTTCCCGTTCACTAGGGTGGGGATGAATAAAGATTTAACTTAGGAGGCTTCACTCATAGCCCTTGTTTGAAGCCCATGCCAGCCGCGGGGGTGGAAGTCATGCAGGAGACAGGCAGTAATTAAGGCTGAATTTTGAAGCAGAGAGAAACCTCCTCCTCCTCTCACCCTTCCCTCCAACCTAAGCCCTGGGACTGTGTTCCCAGAGCAGAAATAAAAGGGCGGGTTCCTTTCCCTGAGTTTATTTTAAAAAGTGCAAAGGTGGTAGGACAGGACTAGTGGTGTTGCTGAGCTGCCAGATCACACGGGCTGGCTTCAGGACTCCTGCACATGCTGTCCATCTGTGCTCCTCCATGAGCAGGGCCACATCGTCCAAATGTGCACAGCATAGACCCAGAGCTTCCCTCCCACCCCAGAGGTATCAGAAGGAATTGGCACCCAGCTATCCACAGGGCTGGTGAGAGGATGCACACCCTCTTGCATGACCTTCTACCTTACAGTCAGGACACAGGACCCAAAAGATTCTCAGAGTCTTATTTAAATGCATGAATTGTATGGAAAAAATGCAAAATGAGCCTATGGCTTTGAAGGACTATGGCAATTTCAGGCAGATGGCAAGATAGGAATTAGCACTTCTTGCAGCACCCCGCCAGAACAGATGCAATACATAATGAGGGTCAGGCAGCAACACACAGCGCAATTCCCTTTGCTCTCCCAGCAAACACAGAAACACTAAGTCACTGTGTCACTACAGATTTTGTTGCTGGAAACACAACGAATGTCAATTGTCAAGGTAAATTAGTAATGCTGCATAAGCAGGAGCTAGAAGTAGAAAGGGAGCTGTGAAAGAGGAAGCTCTAGAGACACAACACTTCCTAAAGCAGTTTCTCTAAACTCTTCCTTCGCCCATATGCATATTGCTGTTTGTGAGCGGTGCACAAAATCAGTAACTCCTTCCGAAATGGTTGTTTATTTTGAATTCCTGATAGTATATATATTAAGTCAATTAAAATTGTTACAAGGGCAGTGATTCATGAGACACCTGACCACAGAAGAATAATGCACCTACCTGGCTACCTGTCTTGTTGGTCCATTTCTTTGTGAATTGCTGTATTTTTAACTCATGAAACAGTGAAACATCAGAGCAAAGCAATGGAAGGTCAGTCATTGTGTGTTTAACTGTTCATGAATTATATTCAGGAATAAAAAAAAGTATAGGTATAATTTGTCAGCAGGTATAAAAACAGATCTTGAGGCAATTATCTGAACTTGGGAAAAAATGTTTAATTGGCTGCCTGGGGCCCTCCAGTATTTTCATTTTTCTAAATGAATTATGGTATATTCATTATACAATAGGTGGCTACAAGTGTTGAAGTGTTTCTGTGCATTCATTCTGTGGTTCATTCACAATCTGAAAAACAAAGCCAACCAGGTGTAATGAGGAATCCCTGTTTAGGTGGTTCAGTTCCTTCTTCTTTGTTCTGCTTTTCTGCTGGCAGTATTCAAAACCTAAATTTGCATGAGTGAAAAATCTTCCTTGGAAAAGCTAACTTACACTTTGGGGTTCTGCTGCCATGCCAAATAATTCAAGCTGCTTAAATGGATTTGCAAGGTGGATGCTAAAATGCAGATTAAAATGTGAATCCACTTCCCAGAAAATCATCTCATTTATAAATGAGGAATCTTCAGACCTTGAGGTAGCCAAAGTAACTTGGCTTTTAAAGGAGATTACCTGCAAAAGGCTCCAGCTAGCAATCTGCTGGAGACTGGATGCGTGACTCTTAAAACTCCAGAACAAAAGATCAAAGACTGCCTCAGTCAAGCAAAATATTCCACTGCTAGGTAAATAACTTTTGCTCTGCAAATAGCATTTTCCCAAATGCTATATCACTACTTAGATCTTCTGACAGGTGCAAACAGAGGCTGGAAAAGTGTGAGAAAACATGTCCTGTGACCTGTGAGAATGAACTGGTTACCTGAGCACACTCAGCACCTTTGAAAACTGGGGTACAGGGCCCATAACGCTTATGAGAGTACAGACATAACCATAGTGCAAGGCAGTGCTAGTTAATGGCAGCACTTTTAAGGGAAGAGCCTTCAAGGCGGAGCTTTCAGCTGTCCAACCATCACGCAACTCTAAAGGGGCAGCTCTGCAGACTTGGCCCCCAGCTGTGCCCCTAAAAACTGCATCGCATCTTCTCCCCAAGCCCTACACCACCACATAGGAGGTCGTGTCCCTGGACACAGGGGACAGGTGAGGAGAGGAAA
The DNA here is from genome assembly GCA_035583185.1 of Anabacerthia variegaticeps. Lineage (NCBI taxonomy): Eukaryota > Metazoa > Chordata > Aves > Passeriformes > Furnariidae > Anabacerthia > Anabacerthia variegaticeps. The sequence continues at coordinate 52,177,752 of JAWWEW010000001.1, forward strand.
GGGAAGGAAATGCTAATCCAAGAGACCTCTCCAGTGGGTGTACCCACTGGTGGAGACAACCTCACTCTTGAGAAAGGCAAAGAGTATCCAAAAGCCTTTCCTGTATCACCACACCAGTGTATAGACCTCAGGGACCAGATTTCCACCACACTGTCTGTGGTGAATTGGTGCAAAATGAGCGCACAGGGACTTAAAATGTGAGTGAAGTTTTAAGTAGCCCACAAGGCATGAGGGAGACTACATCTGGCTGCTTATCTTCTTCCTTCTCAATCAAGTGTCAGATGTAAATATGAGGGCAGGTAATAAGCAGACAGGAATAATAAGAGAGGAAGGAAAATCTCTTGGAACCTGAACATGAAATCACAGCCCCTTCACCCTTTAGAGGTCTAAGCAGTCCAGTAAAAAAGAGCCACATCCGAGGCCCTGCACCTGTCTCTTGTGACTCATGCTATCAACCTAGCACAAAGCATCAGCTCTCAACGTGAAAAATAATTCTTTTCCCAACAATCACCCACAAATCATAGTGGAAGAGAACTGGAGAACCAAAGAACAGCAACTGGAGAGCTAAATCATAAACCCATCAGTGTTGACACAGTCTTTTTGCAACCCCCGACAAGCATATTTTGCATTCCAGCTCACTCAAGGCATGTCCTGGGTAGTGGATAAGAGCACTCAGCATGCCACAGAGAAGCCTGACTTTGAAATAGCAAGCTCTGATACTCACTGGACAACTAACACTGGTCTCCAGAAGAAGCACAGTAGGACCTTTCTGCCTGCCCTGCTTTCTGCCTCTTCCACTAGTGCTCACAGCAGCAGTGGAGGGGAAAAAAAAGAAAAAAAAGAAAAGAGGTAGATGAAATCAGTGAAATAACAGGCAGGCAGCTCTGCAGCATCAACATTCTGTATGATCTTCACATTTTACCACAACACCGTGAGATGTGGCTCAAAGAAAAGCCATTTGGCCCACTGCACCTACTGGTGTTGTTTGCATCCTTAAAGACAAAAGAGAGCAACAATACTTCAAAGCAACACAGCTTATCATCAGGTGTACAGGAATGGGTTAAATCATGGTGTAACATAGTGCAGTGGTTGCACATTTTATAATGATTTTCCATGTGGGTTTTTTTCTGTTGTCATTCGCAGTGCCTTCCCTAGGGAAATCATTTCATCACCTCTGTGATAGTGGCATGAATGAAGACTGACCCCTGTTTAGGGAGCCACATTTATTCATGCTAGGTGACTACATCCATAAAACAAAAGCCATTTTTTTTGCCAGAATTCCTCCATGTCTCACTTTTATTCCTTCTTATTACTTCTATGTTTTTCTCTGTCACTATCCTAGTAAATTATTTTGTATTTTACCTTTTCTTTTACTAGAGATTTTTAGATAAATCTATTTCTCTGATTTTCAGGCTGTATCTTCTATATCTCTGTGGATAACATTTTAACTTTATAGTAAGTAACCTTTGGTCATTACAGGCAAAAAATCTCATTCCAGTTACTACTATGCAAATTCAAAATAATCCACCAATAAGCAAAACTTAGCCCCTAGACTGAGCACGTCTGAGAATGGTTTGGTGTGAAATAGTTTCCTTAGATGCAGATTGATTGTCATGAGCCTATACCAGTAAGCTTAAGCAAAGTATATATTTTTGTATCTGCAAAACATCCCAGCAGTAAAAAGACTCAGTGAAGAGTTACTACAGAGTAGTGAGAGCACGGTAAATTTGTGTGTGAGCCTTATCTTACCTGGGCAGACAAAAGCTTTTATTATAACATCCATTCCACTAGTAAGTCTTGCCTATAAATATTAGTCACACAGCACTGAAGAATCAATTTTTATGATGATGACAAACTAAAGCACAAAATTGAGCACTTATATGCAGGCTGCCGTTGGGCCATTTGATGATTCACAAATTAGCCCTGACCCTCGTGGATCTAGTTTTAAATATTTCACTTCAAATGTTTCTACCCTTTCAAGTACACCTTTACATAGTTGGAATTTGATCTGCCTACCACTAGGAAACTATTTAACACAGCCTCTGAGTACAGAAAAATAGATGTTTTCAAGAACAGACTCTTTTAGTTCCTGTGTTCAGGGGAGAAAGATTGGTTTTATTTAGTTTTATGTTGTAGGGCCAACACTTCACTTCTGTTCTGAGTAGTCCTTCATTTTTCCAAGTGGCTCTGTTAAAGTCAAAGGTTGTTTGCCTTTACTCTGTCTTAAACAGAAGCAGACTACATAATCTGAATTATTTTTGTTTCTCATCCAGCTATTATTTCTAATGTCATAACCTGATTCTTCCCATTGTACTAAATCGCTCCACTTAGGCCTGTTTATGTTATACTGGAGTTCAAGGCATATCATCTTAAGTGTTACGCTCTTTGCACAGACATGCTCTATTGTTATGCTCTATCACCCTGACTTAATTTTAGGATTCTGAGTAGATTTTGGGCAGGTACAAAGCCTCTTTGAAAACAGTAACAGCTTCTCTGAGCTTTACAGTTTGGCAAGAAATAAACACATACAGGGCATCTGTCTGTCTTTTAGTGGGATGGCATCTCATTTCTTTCTCTTTTCTCCACAAAGCTGAGCAAGTGCAAATATTTTTAATGTACCTTTGTGAGGAAAAGAGTATCAAGGAATATTTTGTTTGGATTTTGCTAAAAGCTTTGTTTTCAGGGAAACAGGAGTTTAGGATATACCTGAAAGCTTCTTCCTGCTCATTCTGGTTAGGCATGATAATTGTCAACCTTTGGTTCATGAGTTCATTGCCAAATCAGGGCTACAGCACATGTCAAAGCTGTTCACTTTGAAGGAAAAGCTTTTCCAGGCTGAAAACGCAATTTACTCCAGCTAGTGACATTAAGATAAGCAGTCCCTCAAGGACAGATACACTGTGTTATTCGCAGGCTCTGGCAGAAATTAAGTGGAGTTTCATGTACACACATTTGGGACATGTGTACCCTATTGAACAGTATTTCTCATTTGCACATCAAATGAAGCTTTCGAGTGACTCAGTTGAGCCCCGTTCACTTGCTGAACATCATCCCTGTTACAAGAGCCTATGATAATGGCATGCCTATATAGCCTAAAGACAAAAGATTACTGCTCTACAGGACGATGCTATCAATCCGATCCCTATCATCTTGTGGAATGAAGTCCTTATAACAAAATGATACTTTTTATACCTTTTTTGACAAATGTGTTACCCCCTAGGAAAGCTTCATTAGATGTCCTTCACAGCTTCCATCACAACGCTGAGATCAATTATTTATGTTAGCAGCACCAAGGCATTTGAGGTAGGGTGCCATGCAAACCCAGAACCTGTGCATGCACACCATGCACATGCTGGTGTATACTTTATTGGTTTATGCCTCCTACTATTTCCTTTCTCTCCAAGTATTTAATCTGATCCAGTCCTTCTTTTACCTTCATGCTATGATGGTGCATGCTGCTAATTTTAAACAAGGCTTTGTGCAGACTCTTTCTGGAATCAAATGTAGGTAAGTCCATTGGAGGGCAAGATTCCTACTCATATGAAGCAATTAAGAACATTAGTACAAGCATTTGATATTGATCATTGAATCTAAAATCGATCAACCAAATTAAACATACATGTAGGAGCTGCCCTTTAGCTTGGAAGCAGTCTTCTTCCCACTTAAAGAAGGATTAGCTGTGAAGGCTATCTACTACCAACACACCAAGGGAACCAAGAGCACAGAGAACGTCACATTTAAAAAGTTTTAAAGGACTTAAACAGGGGATTTCCATTCAGAAAAAAAAAAAAATTCACCAGGGAGCTGGACTAATGAAACCAACACAGTGTTGTTCCAACACTCCTCCTAAATATATTACCAGAAACATCTAGAAAATGTAATAGAAAACAACATATTTTCCTGGGGATTCTTGAAAAATCTCCCTACACTGAACAGAGATTGATGTCAGTCTCATGGCATGATGAAACATGGTTCAAATTACCTTCAAAAAGGCCATCTCCATGTCTTAAAATAACCTCTCAATTTTAGAATAATTTTTGTAGAGCCATATTAGGCAGCCTGAGAGAGTGTTAACTTCATCCCTATGGAAGATTATATACATCTCCATAAGGAGGCAAGGTCAAATGCTGTGTGAAAACTGAGCTTGACTTTGCATTAATATAGTGAGTATTCATAACAGTGGTGGGGGTCAATGTCTTCTGTGATAGAAGAACTGATTGCTCTAGGACTAGATAATTTGCACTTGCTTGGCCATGGTAAATCTTAGGCTCACTGTCTAGGTAATTTGTCATCCGAAGCTCAGGATGTGAACTATAGAACATGAAAATTCTCAGTGGAAGAATTTCTGAGTAACAGAAGAAACACAATAGGTTTCCTAGGTAATTAGGAGAAGACAGAAGTAGTAAAGGACTGAATCACAGTAGAGGCAACACACAAAATTAAATACTTATTCAAGATGGGCAAGGACCTCACTAGATCAATGTCACATTATTATCTATGCCAGATCAAGCTTTATGACAACTGTGATGGGGATTGGTAACAATCACATCACAGAGAATTTCAGTGCTTCTTTCCTGGTTTTACTTCAAGTCAGATGCCACAATTTGTTTCTCAGAATGTAGTACTTTCTTGCCAGAGGAGAAGATTGTACATCCACAGCACCATGTTGAAGCTGGAAAAGTACACACAGGATCAACTTCTTTCACAAAATATCCCAGTATATTTAACAGCCTCTTCAGTACTCCCCAAAAGCAAATGATCACAGTCTTTTCCATAACCTGTCAAAGCTCCTGAAAAAGGATGTCAGTGTCACGACCCCCTGCTATTGGTAAAAGGAACCTGAGGTATAAAGCCGTGAAAATATTTATTCGCTAACATCCAGAAGCTGATTAGAAAGGAAACACATCCTGGTTTCCAGGCAGTCCTTTATCCAACTCTTGGGTTTGTATTCTATGCAGCTGGCAAAGGAAAGGCAAGGCAAGGCAGTCTACAGTAGGTTTTTGAAGATATCACTTGAGCATGGGTTCTCCTCTGAGGTCACACCTAATTCAGCAAGAACATCCAAAAGATGCCCAAAGCGCTACTATTACCTAAATGGGCTAGCCTATGTTATGGAAATCAGTTGCTTTTCCTCTGTGCAAGAACTGAAGGCTATATTCACACTGTCTGTAACAAACTTTAAATTTCTCTCATCTCAGTTTATTCACCCAGAATCCATCAGTCCAGTTAATTAGAGCTTGAGTCAACTGCCTAAACATAAGCATTTAAATGCCATCTGAGATTCCCTAGAGTATCTCATTGTCTGCACAGGCCTGGCATGTGTGACATAGGATCTAAGGGAAATCCATGCAATTCTGGAGTGGCATCTGGAGGCCAGGTAGGGCTCCTTTGGGCATCTCAAATGATGCTAAACACCTGTGTTAAGGCAACAGAATGGAAATTTTAGGCTGTAGACAGGCAGAGCTACTTGCAGATGTTGATTCAGCACATTTTAGATGAGAATTTCCAATTGCAGGTAGCCTATTTCTCATCACTGACTACAGAGGATACCTATGGCAACTTCATGCAAAAGTTCAGTTTTATAGCCACCTAAAGCTGGGAGGGATGAGGCTGGGTCACCCCCTCCCAGTTCTCTGCTTGACCCCTTCTGCACTTCTCAGCTTGCCTGGATATTGCATGGAAAATCCTGCCATTGGGATTTTGAAGAACTTTATATTCCCTCTGCAGAGTATAATTAGGCAAGACGGGAGAAATCAAGCCTGTTTTTCCCCACCTCAGAGAGATATGAGAAAAATACTGCGAAGAGTTAAATAGTTGAGTCAGATTAAATTTACCATGTCTGCAAAATTTTCTATCAAAAGGTTACCTTTGATATAATGTTTCAGCCTGCAGATTTTTTCTTCCCAGGCATTAAATTCTGTTGTAATAAACTTTTACAATATGCGTCATTATAGGAAACTTAAATAGGCTTAGCTCTCGAGTGAGAGTTACAAAGACAGTAGAATAGAGGGAAGAAATGCAAGGTGTTCTGGCTTCTTGAATATTTAAGAAAAGGTTCTTCTTTATTAAATAATGCATACAAGGACAGGGATTTGGAATTCTAAATTTTCAAGGTCAGGGTGGAAGGAGGTCTGTCTGGAGAGACACAAATTCCTGATCTCAGCCTTTGCCTCTGCATCTGTCTTTGCCATACAGCCTTGTGAAAATCAGAGGACTATCCAGCCACTGAGCCCCTTAGTTCCAACTGTGATTGAGCCCCTGGGGCAAATGGGTTGTTAATACTCACCCCTCTCAAAAGAAGAGTCATGGCAATTGCTCGTTTTATTCTTCACAGTATTGTTCTTGTATCTGTGAGGATAGACTTAGAAAATATAAATGGCTCAGCTTTGTAGCAAAACGGTTGCTGGTGGTTTAAAAGTAAAATTCAGAGTCACTTTTCTGCTTATAATGAGCATTGCAATGCAGAACAGACAGCTGCAGAGTCCAAATGAGAGACAGGGAGGATCAGCCTTCTTGTTATTACCATGGTTTATGAAGACATTTGGGGTCACATATATGCTCCTTCCTATTCTACTGTAATCCATGTGTTTAAAGTGTAATATAATTGTCCACAGAGACCATGCTACACTCCTTTCCAAAGCTCTAAGCATGTTGGTTACTTAACAGACCTTCTGTGACACATGGCTGAAATGAAAATTCCTTTTGTACAGAAGAGTTCCAGTACCTTTTACATTTGTTTTAGAAGAAGAAGGGATTTGTATCCTATTTTGTTCCTTGTGTACTCTCAGAACATCAGCTATCAGCCTTAGGATGGCCAGGGAGCATACATCAGCTAATGTTGCATTTCATGGCCTGGTATAAACACAGAGAAAGATAGCTGATCCTCGCTATGTGTCCTGTGGAGTTAGACAAGGGTTGAAATTTGTCCATGCCCTTAAAATAACAAATCCTTCATCCTGTCTATACAAGGAACAGAGCAGAGGCACTGCACTACCTCCAAAGTCTTCTGAGAGGCAAAGGAGGGGAACATTAAGACAGAAAAACCGCCCTGATATACTCCTTTTCCAATTATTATTCTGCTTCCCTCCCCCTGCCAGCCTACAGACGGTTGCCTTAAAAAGCAATGCCCTACATTCATCAAGTATTACATTACTCTGAATTTTCTCTCCTCCTATTGCTCAACAGCAGATTTCAGCTATTCAGAAGTCTGTAGGTTCACATTGGGCTTGGCCGTTTGGGTTCCTGTGCATCTCTGTGAGACCTAACTCATTCTCTTGATTAAGTGAGCACAGAGAGATCCCTGGAGTGGGAGAGGGAAAGAGAATAGCCTAAAACATCACTCATGATTTGCATTGCAGTGTCATTTGCAATCAACAAGAGACTCCAGTGCTTTCCATTTAAGATGCTGGCTTCTTTCCCACTAGACTCAGTAATACACTTAATTCTTACAACACCCTGAGACTTTATTTTATTTCTGGCAGTGCTTATTCTAAAGGTCAAAGGCCTCACTGACTTTCTCAATTGGCAATACTATTTTATTTAACTTATTTTTAACTGCAGAAGGCACACCTCTCATCTGTCCTTAGGCATTTTTACAGACATAAAGGAAATACAGTCTACAGGGCAACCTCTATTAATGAGTGCCAACAGGGATTCTCCAAACTAGTACTTCAGAAAAAGCCCTAGTAAATAAACAGACTTCCTATTTAAGAAACTCAAAGTCTGACTCCAATGCAGGAGTGACTATCAAAGCAAAAGGTCCCACAAGTTATGAGCCAGGAGGCAAAAATATATAAATTTTTAGCGTGAGTGACATTTAGGTTTGGTTTGGTCCTGATTAAGGGAAACAAAACAAATAAAGAATGTTCATTAAAGTCTTCACTCTGGCTTTGCAACTTCATTTTAAACCCAAAATACTGCCTGTCAACAGGCAGGGAAGGAGACTCAGTGAAATATGGACTATGCTCTGTCCCTAGATATATGTTGAGGCCTGTCACTGAAGCCAACAGAGCCCAGAATTCGGCCTTATAAATCTTGGTAGGTTCTAAACTGACATATAATATGTTGTGAAAGGAAAACTCAATTTTCCCCATCTTTGGTAAAAGAATAAGGGTTGGCGGCCATTGTAGATCCTTTTGCCTCTAACGGTGAGATCCAGCAGTTTGCTGAGATTTGCAATAAGAATAGGGTCATCATAGCCTATGTTTATTGTAGAACTCAATTTTGATGTCTTCTGACACTGACTCACCTGAGAAGGGTAATAGCCATTCAAAGAGGATGTGCATTGTAATAAAAAGTAAGCCAGTGAAAACACTACTTTACTCACATAAGCAAATAAAAAAGCTTTGGCTTAGTATAATGTGTCACTCCTTGCAGCATCCCCTCCGCTGTAGTTAATGAAACATTACCAAGAGCGATGCTCTAAAAACTGAGTCTGGGGATGAAATACCTTCTGTGGAATGTAAAATACAGGTCCCTCCGTGTGGGCAGATAGTGTTACCCCACAAGTGACTCTCTGCCCACCTGTTCTCATTGCTTGGCAACTTTTTCCAGGAGTTCTGCTTCAAAATAACTCATCTGGAGTTGCTGTCCCATGCAAAGGAATGGGAAGGTCCTTTTTGAAACACATTGGGGAAAACAGTTTCTCACCCTCAGTCAGGTTTGCAAACCAGTTCAGTGTTTATCTCTGGCAAGAGAGGAAGGGAAGAGTGTTTGCAAGCCTCTGTTTTAGCACATCTGCCTTTCTCACTGCTGGGAGGTGCAGACTTTGCTCTGACTGCGGGCCAAGCAGCATGGTGCACGTTTGAAGAACGCCTTTCTTCTTGGCTGAATCCAAGGTTTGGAAGCTGGCAGCTGCTGCTGCTGCCGCTGCCATAATTGCTGAGTTTATTGCTGCCCATAGCAAATGAATGAGTAGGAGGAACAGAAAGTGCTACTAATCTACTCTTTGCTGAGTTGGGGGGGGGGGGAGGGGGAAGACAAGTATCATTCCTGTAGGCACTCAATATGGTGATGAGTGTGGCAAAAGCAGTGTGGTTTCACATACTACCATATTAGTAGCATGAAGAACGCAAAGGAAGTCTCCTGCCTTCTCAGCTCAGGAAGCCTCTTACCAGGCTGTTCTGTACTCAGGGATGCACTGACTCCATGTTGCCTTGCAGATCAGGTGGCAGGACCTGGTCCCACACTTACTCCATCATGAAGTCAGGATGTGGACTTGCCTCCCTGCAAAGTCAGACTTCTCTTCTGCAAAGCACAGGGGGTAAGGTCTAGAATATATATGTAGAAGGTATTTCCTTATCTGTAATCACCTTTACTCCTAGATGTGTTTGCTCGGAGGTATATTATGATCTCAAATTATTTTCTTAGAGAAGATTATCAGTATTCTGTATAAGAAGGAGAATGCAAAATGTAGAAATCTATCTTTTACTGTAAAAGTCACCGAAAATTATTTTCCAAATGAAGCAAAGTTCATAAAAATAGGAACTCATTTTAAGATCAAAATAGTTTATGCAAGTGTTTTTTAATAAACCCTTGACAGTCTTCCTGACGCATTGGCCATTTCTGTACATAGTTCTGCTTCAGTAGAGACCATTGAAGGATATCAGAAAGACAGAGCATGCAGGAAGATACAATATTTTTTATCAAACCAACTGATTTAGTTGGGAAGACTTTTGAGTATCCCAGTTTTTCTTCAAGTCATTTCCAAAGAGAAGCAAAGTGGTTAGCCCAGCAGTGGAAACACTACATGATAAAAAGTTGATTCATTTGAGACTGAAAACCTGCGGTCATTAGTGTAGAACAAAGCCCACAAGTCCTATTTAAAGTCATCAAGTTATGGGAATGACAAAAGACAAGATGGGGGAGCAGGAGGCACATCAGGTGTAATTTTTTGGCTTAAGGGAATCAAATTACAGGTAGAATCCTAATATGGCAAGTTTCAGGCTCCTATCTCTGTGTAACTTGTAATTACATGACTCATTAAGGAGTTTTTTCATGTTTAAGTTGACAGAAGGAGATAAGCCAGGTCATTGAAACTGCACAGCCACTTCATGCTCTGGAAGCATATCGGAAATTGCGGCACAAGAGTCCACACAGAGATGAAGAACTATTTGTTTATGTTGTTGCTGTCTGAGTCTGCTGCTGGCATCACCATTGAAGTGTATTTAAAGTGGAATTGACTCAACCAAAACATCCAACAAATCCACACAGACACAGATGCAGGACAACAGTGGCAAACTTCCAGCTGCCCTAGCAGGCATTCAAAATCCTCTGGAAATAAACGACTTGAAGGCTTTGAAAGGATAAAAAAGGACTGTCAAGCCAGACAGATCTCAGGGCCTGGTTCTGAAGGGTCCAGATATGTATGACTTCAACTGATTTCCAGTACTGTCATCTTTCAAGGACAGGCATTAAGAGATGGCTGCCTTTCTTCAGGGGTTGACCGCAATTGCTGCCTTCTACCCCAGCACTGTGATCTACACGTGGATCTACACGTATTTGGTTCAAACAAAGGGTCTGCCTAGGCCAGTTCCAGCCTCCAGCCATAAGCCATATTCATTGAAAATTAAGAAACGGGTGAACATTTACGACATTTTCTCACACAATCTCCACTTCTGTCTATTTTCAACTGAACACATTTTCTAAACCTCATGTCCTTCACCTGTTTAGTAATCCTTCGTAAATCTCCCTTTCAAGTACTTAGCCAGTCTTTTCTTGAACTTTTGCATACATAACATCCTTTGGGATGGAGACACACTGGTTCATTGCCTATTATGCAGAGAATTGCCTTCTGTTGGTTTTGTACCTGTCTCCCAAGTAGACCATCTGATGGACACTTATCCTTGCCCAGGATGAAACAGTGAATGTTTAGCCCTTGCCCACCTTCTCCATATACAGTTTTGTAGTTCTGTAGTGTAGCCAACACAGGTTGACTATTTCCAGTCCTAGTCTAACAGCTTCTCTCCAATTTCTTGGCCCCACAGCCAGGCCAAGAGAGTTGTTTTGCCCAGGCATATGCTAGATAGGTACAGGCGAGCTTAAAGATGGATAGAGGCCTCAGCATTGGGCTACTGTGAGGGAGAAGTGATCAAACCCAGATCCATGTTCAGAGAAGCCCTGATGGATGCCAGGTGCACCAGCCACAGCCCAGCAGTCCCTGGTCACAGGACACAGCACTGCACATCCTCTGACTTCTGAAGCAAAGGCCGTTTCTCTGCAATATTACCCAGCGCAGCCCTTCCCCATGTGCCTGAAGACCTTTCAGCAACTGGGCACAAGGCAGCAGCAACCTCTAACACAGATGGGAGTGCTCTGAGATGCTGCTGAGATGCCAAATGGTGAAATAGTCCCTTATCCCAAAGACTGCACAGTCTAAAGTGACAAGAAATGATGGGTTGTACCTTACAAATGTGTGAACAGTGTTGGCTATACTTCACCTTATATGATTTATATCAGATATGAGATGTATTACATGAGTTATATAGATATATGTACCACATACTTCACAGATACATTTTGCATTCCAGACCTATTCTAAATACCTTTGCCTTAGCACAATAATCTGTGTTTGTCGCATCCTATGTCTTCTTTTCATAATTCCCAAGAAAATTAAACAGAAAACTATTCTCGTTGAACAAACCAGCTTTTCACATTCAAAATGAAGGCGAGTATTTTCTATAATACAACTTTCCAGAATCATTCTGTCCGTAGTTTGTGAAATGACTGTTCTTTCATTAGACATGAAAAATTATCTAGAGCCCCAGGAAAAATTAATTTCATGGGATGCAAAAGATTGAAGACCTATTGATAGAGTACAATATATGCTTGGCAGATGTCCCCTGCCTAAGGCATGAAATGGCCCGACTATTATCTTGTCTACGGTTCAAAAGTAATTGTATGCATTGCACACAGAGCACCATACGCTCACAGAGCAAACATCTAGTGATGATGGATATCACTATTGATACAACTCACATCTAAAAACTGTAAGTGCCGGAAAAAGTATTGTGAATTCTAAAAGGTAATATGAATTCATTAACTGCAAAGAACACACACAGTTGCATTCAAGGAGAAGCGCTGTGACAGTAATTGCTGAATTGAATATTTTTAAAAAGCCCTTTTGTTCCTATTGGCATCAAAGCTATTGTTGAACTGTGCTGTACTGTCAGCAACGTGAATATTAGGGGTTTAGATCCATGCATGCGAAAGATCAAAAGCAGTGATAAAAGTTTCTGTAATTATTAGTAATTGCTTCCCAAGTGGCCATTTTTTTATAAAGATTCTTCATAACTAAGTGTTCACTAAAGACTATGGGTTGAACTTATATTTTCATAGCAAGCACATGAGCCCATGGAAATTATTTCACACATTATCATCATAGCTGGAAACTACCACTAATAAGAAATACAAATGCTACATAAAATCTGGAATCATTATTATGATTATTACTTGTAATTTTAATGTAGATTGTAATGTTACATTTTCAATTAGAAGAATTTAAACATTCCAAAAAAAGTTAGTTAAACTGGTTTTACATTGAGCAAAGTCTTAATTTCTCTCATTCACTGTTCAAAATTGCTTCACTCAAGTAAAATATAAATGGTGCATCATCTGTAAACTGCCACGGACTCATAAAAGGTACTTTCTAAACTCAAGACTCCATCTACTTAGAAGGATGTGAATCCTTACACAGTCATATAACTATAAGCATAGCACCAAGAGAATTATAACAAACCCAAAAAAGGCTTTAATAGCTCAGTCATGCCCTCTTTTCACATACAAGCCCCCATCCCATTGCCAAATGTGTATCTTTAGAGCCTTACTTCATATTTAACCCTAAGGTTTGCCTTGAAGCTGTACTTGTTTATTCTGGGACTGAATTTGTCCTGAATAAATAAAAATCAGAAGCATGGCACTATTAAAAGTAATTCATACGTGACAATAACGGTCCATGATGTCTCATTGAAAAACATTCAAAATATTTAAGTGTGGTGTTCTGCTGTCCAGGTGTGGCAACAGGTGGTTTTCCCCAATCTTCTGCTGAGCATGGAGATTGTCTATGAGTCCATGGCCTACACAACAGCTGCATCTCAGTCAAGCCAAATACGAGCATGGAAAATGCTCCACTGTGAGGTTCTGGCTCTTTTTTATTTCCTAGTCAGGCACTTTGGAGCACACAGCTGCAGCTATACAGCTCCAGGACTTCTCCCTTCCTACACATCAAAGTCCAAATGCAAAGGGTCAACAGACCACAGAGCAAGTGAGATGCTGACAGGGGAGGGAAGGAGTGTGGGCTTTGTGGTGGAGATGCCACAACTTCGCAGAACTGGTCCATACCTCTCCTCTACACCTGATTCTACAAACAATATGTATGTAATTTTAAGTGCCTGAAATATCCTGTTAAAATCACTGCTAGGATTAATTATACTGTCATGCTCCTCAGGGTAAAAACCTTCCTGTGACTGCCTGCAAAGTGCCTGTTTGGATACCGTACAAATTAATAAAGAATAATAACAGTGGTGCCTGCATGAAAAGCCAGCCCTAACACATCAATCTCATTCTGCTGAAATCAATGGGACAACTTAGAGCCTTCCATTATGCGCAAAAAACAGTATTCAGTATGTGGTTTGTTTACGACCTCCGAAGCAAAACATACAGAAAACCTCTTCAAGATATCCTTCATGGCCAGTTTTTTTTGTTTAAGTTGCTTTGTTCAATACACTAAAGCACCTTACCAAAGTCATCAAGTGGCACTATTTCTTAGATTAAAATCTGTTATCCCTTATAATACAGCCTCCTTTACCGTGCCAAATAAATTAACTCCCTTGCAGTTCCCTTTCTGACATGCTTCAATCTCCCATCTCACTCATAAGACACAGTGATACCATAATATATATATATTTGCTCCAGGATAAATACTAATCTATCATGATAGGAAGTGTGAGTTCTGCCCTGACATATACAAGGCTGTAACAGGAGACTTTAGTCAGTCCAATAGCTTCGTTATTCTCCAACAACCCCTTCAATATCATCTCTCAAAATAAAGCAAATTTTTGTTCACTTTCATCAGTGCAAATCTAGAGCAACACCACTGAACTCGGTATTTCCCCTCTGGTAAGGAAGAGTCAGGACTGGTGTCTCCTATTCATGAGCCAAGTGGGGAAACAAATCATGTCACTGTTTTATTTATGTTTCATCTAATTATTCAAAGCACAGCTCGCATTTATCCTCCTTAGTGACTGTCTGTTTTCTGCACTTCTCCACTGTAGCTTACCCATTCTTCAGTATGGATTTTGACATCTGTTTAATTTACCATGACTTGTGCCTTATTTTCCCTGCAAGTTGCATATTCTGTATCAGGGGGAGAGGGCAGGAGGAAAGCCCAAAGGAGAAGCACTGAGAAAGCTCACCAGGATGCTTCTTAAAGGACAAGAAACACGGAGGCCCATTCTCCTTTCAACACAAGGGAGATTTACACCCACAGTTCCTGTTACCATTAACATAGTTATGCACATAATTTGTCCTATACACTGAGAGGAAAATAAACTTGAGAGAGGAGAAATAGAGGGTATTCAAGGGGAAACTATTTAGTATGTAAAGCTTGTGGCTGCCAGTTGGTAATGAATGTGGCAGACATAATAATGGTAATAATAGGAAAAGACACCTACATATCTGAGTTAGGGTTATTGTAATATGACATATGAACAGAGAACGAAACCATCAAGGAAACCACTAAATATCATTTTGAGGAGATAGCAAAAAAATATACTTAAGAGTAAAGAGAAAGTAAAAAGGAGAGCTAAAGTAGACCTAGAAACAAGTCAGCAAAGGCAGCAGAGAAATCAGGGGCATTTTCACCTAAGGAAACAGCACCTCTCTGTGAGAGTACCAGCAGGACTGAGGAAGTGGCAGAAATAAATGCGATGCCAGCAGCGAGAAGCAGAAAGCACAGAGATACTGCCATCCATCAGAAGACAAAAGCAAACACATTCAGAACAGACTGGAATAAATTAGTTTACAGGATGATAAGTGACTCAGACTGTTCAATACAGGAGCATTTAGGTAATGAGATTATGGACCAAAAATAATCACAGACTAATGCTTACAAATCAGTACTAAAGGAGGATTCTCAAGTGGTGGATCCTAGTCAGATACTTCGCTGGCTCAGACAGTACAAAACAAAGCCAGAGGTGCTGGGATAGCACTGATGCTGCAGACAGACATATAGGAAAACATATGTCATGGTGTACCACCTTCCACTTCTTCCTGGTGCCAAACTCACTGGCATTGTTCTTTTATATAGATATATCCATTTAGAAAAGCATGACAGATATAGCAACACAGATAAAATGCAATTGCAGCTGTGGTAGGAGTTACTACAAGCCAACTATCATCAAATTACACAGATAATGCATTTTAAAATGGCTCCAAGACATGAGAAATAGCTGTCAGTGGGCAATCACCACCAAGGCAGCTTTCAGACAAGTCCCTGACATTCATGCAGGAGCACCATGAAGCAGGACCACCAAATACTGGAGCACAGACAAAATGATCAAGCCTCCATCATCTAGGACAACCATTTTAGGGTATAAATAATAAAAACCTCTGATTGGTGAACTCTTCTCTCTTTTGACTGTACAGACCAAGTATGCAGCTATCTTGTCTGTAGGTGGATAAATGCACCCTGAGAGACTTGGTCAGGATCACAAAGAAAATCTGTGGCCTGAGTCGTGGCCTCGGGCATCTCCACAGCTGCCTTGTTCTGCTTCTGAACTGTTACAAGATCCTTTCACATGAATGTGCATACATGAATTATAAGTAGGGACTTGGCCCATTGTATGCAAAACAGACAGAACATAAATCAGGAATAATTATTCTAGCATAAAATGGAGAACCTGTTTAAAATACTGCTGAATCTTCATTCTGTAGAATAAATATTACTGAGTCTAAAGCCTTTAGCTGAGGAAAAGCAAAGTAAATCCAGGTTTTGAGAAGTATGAATTATGAGGAAACAGAGATCAGATGTTGCTTCTATAAATAATAACAGCTCATTAATTCTTACTTTGCTAATCCACACATTTAAAGAACTCAACAACCCCTTTAAGCCCAAGGGTACTCATCCCACTTTGCAGCAGAGTTTTAAATTACCTTAGTAACAAGATCTCATATTTCTAGGAATTCATTACTTTTAAAAAACCTATTACATTATGTTTATTGGCAGGCTAGAAGATATTATCATAAATAATTGAAACTCGACTACACTTGTTCAGGCATTAACAAACTACACTGGCAAGGCATCACACTTGAGTCTCTTTTTCAAGCACATCATTTCATTCATGGCATAATTCTATGCCTACGGAGTGAGACCCAAAAAAGTTCTACTTAATCCAGAATATGGGGCTTACATGCCACACAGAGTCCTGAGTGGTCTGCTGTGCAGACACATGTTTCACAATGAATTGCCATGCCTTATCGGTGAACAAAGGATGCTGTCACTATCCATGCGAGACAAACTACAGTCTCCCATCATTTAAATACATAGACATAGGGTCAACCAGTGAAGATCTTGAAACCAAAGTAAGAAAAAATAGTAATGTGAGATGGATGTTAAGTAAGTCACAACCTACAGTGCTAATATTAGCATTCATCAGGCAGAGTTCTCTTATGCAGGGATGATTTGAAGTGTGAAATGCAGAAGGATAATCAATCAGGGAAACGAACCTTCCACATGGACAGCAGGCAACCACCTCCTTCCAGAGTTGCCCTATGGGATGTACTCAGTGCAGTGGAGCATAACAGATGATAAAGGATTATGCCACGGTGTCATTGAACTGATTCTTAAAAAGATTGCAAGGTGTTTTCATGCCCTACAAAGCCAACCTGGAGGAGGAGAGTCACATCAATATGTGACATGGGTGTACTCATAGATCATCCCCTAGTCTTATAAGAAACTGAATGCTACCAAGTAAGTTTGTTCAGAGGGGGCAGAATTCATCTCACTGAACTTTAGCCACCTAATAGTGAAGCATCTTATATGAGCTAATTGCCCAGGCTCTCTCCACCGAGAGACCAGAGGCACCTCCAGCAAACTATGTATTCTCTCAATACAGATGGGATCTAACACAGGTGGGACCAAGCTCCTACTGAAGAGACCTATCTTCCTTCACTGAACATAAGGCACCTCGGCAGCTGGCTGAAACTATTTACCTGAAGAACTGGGGGAAGCAAAAATGAAAAACAGGAGCAACTTAAGCAAGATTGTGACAAGGACTAACAGGGTGAGACAGACGACTACAAACTATCTTAAAAGAGGAGGCAAAACTAATTCATGGTTTTAAAAAAAGAGAACACAGCTAAACAATGATAGTTAAGTCTGAGTTGAGATTGCTGTCTATATAAATACATTAGAGCAGGTTACAGCAGAGGGGGAAAACCGCTATTTAAGCTAAGGGTCAACACTGGCCCAAGAGCAAATAAGTATATACTAACAATATATAAATTCATTCTGAAGATTAAAAGAAGACTTCTAACCATCAAAGGACCAAGGGTCTGGAAAAGCCTTTCAGAGTAGTGAGATATGCTTTTTGCAGTGTCATTGCTTGTAAAGAAGCCGCTCTGCTACGTTTATGGCATGCTTTAAGACATTATCATGAAGCATTTAAAACTGCTTGTGTAAACCTTCTTTAAATACAGGATACATAAATATCAGGAAACTATTCTGAACAAGAAATTACCCACTCCAATGTGAGAGACTGAGCACGTGTCAAAAACAACTCTACATTTAATTCTAAGTGTTAGGATAATTTATCAGAGGTTTAAAACTGGGCTCTTTTTGTTTGACTGCCAAGTTTCAACTCTAGCTTCCCTACATGTCTGGATCTGACTCTGCATTGTTGTCACTGTCACCGAGATCATGAAATTCCCCTTGTGCCCCACTGGTTCCATAGAAAAAGCAAGTGATTGTGGGCACCAGTTTCACAATGGACAGCCATGTGGTTGAAGCTAACTTCAGCAGCCCATTGCAAATTAGAAATGGGAGGAGAAGGCTAAAATAGAGCACAATGAACTTCAGCTGTCATTTTGGTATTGTGGCTTTGATATTTTTGTTCTTCTGAAAATTATATAGTTACCTGCCAGTGTCAGACAATAGACTGGACTTTAAGCAAATATACAGCAAACTAAAGGGAGAGATGTGTAAAGAAATAACATTGCAAAGCATTTTAAGGGAGAGATTTGAAATCCACTGGGTCTCTGGAAGAGGGTCTCATGCTTGCACACAGTAGGAACAGTCATCCTAATTGGTGATGCTTCGTAACATACATTGCATAGATTTCATTCACTCTGGAAAACCAATGCAATTCTTTGCAGCTCGGTAAGATTTCTGGAGCCTCTGACACTTTGTGCTTTATTATTTGCAAATAGAAAGCTTCCAGAGGATCAAAGTCCCTGGGAATACAGACATCCCTGCCATTCTGCCTTTTGTAAACAAAAAATGTTCGATATTGCAATCCTCAATGAACATACTCTTTGTGGGGTTTACACCCACAAAGAGAAGATGGCTACATTTAGAGGACATGTCTTAAGTTTAAAATGCAAGACAAAGAATGCAAGGCAGATTAAGTTGTGAAGATACTAACATGACATAATGGATCAGTTTGGTGTAGTACATAAGGAAGATGCTAACAGCATCATAAAGCACCCAAGCATAATAACAAAACCACTTCAGCTGACACTGCTCTGAAAAACACCTTTTTACTTTGCAGAGAAAAAGCCTCAAATTTTCACAACCTGGTTGCAGGCATTAAGTAACAATCAGCTCTCAGAGAAAAGTGCTGTGATGTATTATGGCATTAGGTCTTGCTGAGGAAGACAAACTGTATCATGATTACATGCAAAATTAAGCCAGAAAAACTGCATTAGAAGTATCCATTACTTTAAATTTCAGACCTATTTTCTTCCCTCAAGAAAGTACTGTTTAAATGTTGAATACAGGAATCCCACTGACAAGCACTCCTGAATACAGGGATCATACTCTCCTAGAAAGAAACAATACAATTGCTTCACCTGTGCTCATTAAATATACAGTGCATAAACTCTTTGGCTTTGAAAATCTTATCAGCAGGAGGCTTCTCTCTTTCTTTATTCTTTTTTTTCCCCCACCCCTTGAGGATTACTGAAATCTCCACATTAACCACCGAATAATGACAATGTTCTGCAGCCTTGAGCTGTGACTAAGGATTTGGTCATAGAGACTAGAGGGTAGGGAGCCTAGAGGTTACCACTGCAAAAATGCATTATAACAGAAGTTATTCCTTTTCTAAGCAATTAAGCATCCAACCGTGTTTATCACATGTACTTCTCACTTGCACTGTGCACTCAGAAAAATCTGGCTATGAGAGACAACCTGCTGGTTTTGTGATTCCTCATGGAAAAGCCCCCACAGGTTCAGCAAGGCCATTAAAACTTCCTGCTCTGTAACTCCAGCTACTGCTTCTCTAGTGTTCTGGCTGAAAACGTTTTCCACATTCATCATCACCTGCACTTATATATATACTGTTACACTTCCATACTAGGCCTTTCAGAACTCCACAGATATTCCCACTGAGTTCAGTGGCAGGGTCAGGCCTTAAGGCTCCAACTGCACAAATGCTTTTTTGGTGATGCATACAGTTCCTGGCTTCCTCCTCCTCATATCTGTGACTGCTCATTCCCACTCTCACGGCATCCTTTCAATTGTGCCAGCACAAACATTTATGCAGCCATGCTGGGAATCAAACATGGTAATTGATGCACATAAAAATAACTTCTTATTTTTTGTCCCCAAAATCAATTTTCAGTCAGAGCAGTTCTGGATGTGGCAGGATGGTGGAGAGCTGGTGGGCAACAGCATCAGAATGTGGGGCTGGGAGAGCAGGATTTCCCCCTGGCACCTCAGCATCTGGTTATGCTGGCTCAAGCTGATTGCGACATAAGGTACAAGTTTTTAAGAACTATCACTGTTGTGAGAATACTAGCACAGTTCTCAAGCCTGATCTCCAGGGACTCTTTTGTGCCCTCCTCCAGCCAAGTGCAGTTATTAACCACAATCACAGAACACAGACAGACATCAACACTGGCAGAAGTCCTCAAATGCCTTCAAAGGACAAAGCTACCTCCAGCACTGAGCGGGGAGCAGAAGCGTTCAGCATCGAATCACCATGATGAGATCTTTCTGTAGACTCCCTGGAGCATGAACCGTGCTACATAGTGCAATGCCTCATCATGTGTTGATACCTATGGTTTCTTTCCCTTGCCAGGAACACAGGCATCCTCACACAACCACTCCTTGCTAGTGAGATAGTTCAGTCTCTTAGTCATCTTTCTAGCCCTCTGTTGGACGCACTCCAGGAACTCCATGTCTCTCTTGTACTGAGGAGCCCAGAACTGGACACAGCACTTCAGATGTGACCTCACCAGGGCAGAGTAGAGGGGCAGGATCACCTCCCTCAACCTGCTGGCAGTGCTCTTCCTAATGCACCCCAGGATACTATTGGCCTTCTTGGCAACAGGGGCACACTGCTGGCTCATGGACAGGTTGTTAACCAAGTCCCCCGTGTTCTTCTCCACAGAGCTGCCTTGCAGCAGGTCAGTCCCCACCCTTTACTGGTGTAATGGGGCTATTCTTCCCCAGCTGCAGGACCCTTTATTTGCCTTCATTTAACTTCAGACAGTTCTTCTCTTCCCAACTCTCCAATCTCTTGAGGTCCTTCTGAAGGGCCACTCCTCCTAGTTTTGTGTCATCAAGCAGACTTGCTGATGAGGCTCTACCAATTCATCCAAGTCATTGATGAGTAAGTTAAACAAAACTGGGCCCAGAATTGAACCTTGGGGGGCACCACTAGTGGCATGCCTCCATTTTGAATCCACCTGTCTGCTTCTCCAGTCCACAATTCCCGAGTATGCCTATGAGGATGTTATGAGAGACAGCATTGAAAGCCTCGCTAAAACTGTGGTAGACAATGTCCACTGCTTTCCCCTCATCCATCCAGGTAGTAGTTTCATTGTAGAAGGCAATCATGTTGGTCAAGCATGATTTATATTTAGTGAATCCATTCCTATTAGCCTGCGTCTCTGAAGACATAACAAGCACAAACCCATGCTTCCACATACATTCCTCATAGCCATGGATTTGTCATTTCAGCATATTTTAGAAGGGCTGGAAAACTGATTCGTGTTACTGCCTGACCAGTCCACCCTCCACTTGTGGGAGGATCACGAGGAGAGAGTGCTGATGGTTTGGCTGTCAGGAGCTCAAACCCCACACCCTATAGCTGTCTTTTATTCACACATCACTGCACAAGCTGTCCACACTGCAGCACCCATCTGCCACTCCTTTGCTAACCTAATGGTCTCCTTGCCCAAACTCCTCAGTCAAAGCGCTGCATTTCACAGTAAACTTTCAGCAATAGGGTAACTGCAACAATCACAGAGGAGCCAGACAAAGCCATCATGTGGGACCAGGAAGGTGTAAGAGCCAGCACAGAGCTCCCTCAAAAGCAACACACAAGAACATCAAAAACAACTGTCAACCTGCAATAAAACTGCCAAAGAAGGACACTCCTTCACCAAGCAGCTTGAACAAGGTCATGGATAGTGGGCAGTGTGTATGGTTACCTGTGAATCTGGACTGAAATACTGTTATTACTGAGATGAGTGAATTAGCATTGGTTTGTTAACAAAAACAGTAGAAGGATGTGACCAAGAGCAAAGGAGCCTTAAAAAAAGGCCTTGTAAAAAAGAGGTCTAATTACTTGTAAGTTATAAAAAAGCAAGTTTCGAAAGCAATTTTTGCCATCTTTCCCTCTGGGAGCTGTCTTTTTTATTTCCCAGTGGGTAACTCAGTGGCATGATGAGGATTAAGGCAGAGCAGATCCAAGTCATATTAGAAACCGCTGAGAAATAGGTCTGGTTCATCATTGTTTTACAGTAATTTCAAGGACTTTCTTCTATGTTTTGATCAAAATAAACAAATTTTATCCTACTGTTAAATTAATGAAAATGTTTGCTTCTTTAAATGACAAAATAAACACACTTTTGGAAATGATTAGTGGCTCAAAGTCACAACACTGATTTAAAGGACATTGCTCACAGAAAGAAAGGTATAATAATGAAAACGAAAGGCAAACTATTACCTTTGTGAACACACAATACAGATACTTTCAGTGGCAATTGTTGATAAACTCTTAATTTAATATTTTCTTTCCACTGAGCTTAGTAACTGTAGATCCAGGTCATGTCCATGAAGAGTTAAGATACACACAAGGCTGAGGAAAAAAAGCCAACACAGGACAAATTATTTTCTTTGCAAAGGGAACTGGAGCTGTGCCTGTGCACCCAGAAAACAGGCAGGTGCATATCTGGATTTCAGTTACACAAGTCAACCTGGAGAAATCCCACAGGAGTCAATGTCAGTATCCCGGCAATAAACAGGTGTAGAGGAGTATAATTTTAGCCAATAGGCGTACACAGACTCCAGTCTCTTCACCACTGTTTACAGCATCAAAAGGCTTTTTAAATAAGTAGCATGATAAGGAATACCTTTATTCTGTAGCAAACCCTGTCTTAGAGGGGGAGTTGAAAGCACTCTTGAATTTTAAGCAGCAAGAACTTCAGTAGGAGGTTCTCTCTGGCAACAGCTAAAAAGGCTGAAGAAGGCATTCAAACAGAAATGCATCAAATCTCCGAAATTTGACAAGACCGGATTATGAAGCTGAACAGGGCTGTTTAAAGCAGCTGGCAACTCTATAATTTATTTCACCTGTCCTTTTCATACTGCCAGAGAGAGTCTGCCATGCATGTGAGAACCAAGTCACATCTCTGGGTGCCTGATATCATGCCAGCTCTCGTGAATAGCAACAAAAAAGTCTATTCCTTTTAATTGCCAGGTGTCAAAGCAAACTCATTACAGTGTACGGAAGGCTTTCTGTGCAACCGATTAACCTGAAGAGACTTATCTTTGTGGCTGCTGTCTATACAGTTATACTTAAATAAAAGCAGATGGAGGAGGCACTGAATAATTATGACTGCAAGATAAATAAAATGCTGGGTAAGTAACTTCAGAAGTAAAATTTAAGCATCTTACATAAATAAAAAGTAACACCATCTTCTGTGATATGTTTTCACACTGAGGTAGCTCAGAAAATTAAAACAATCAAGAAAACAATGAAGTATTAAACTAAAAATATTAAAGATGTGTGACACATGCATAATGGGAAACAGGTACAACGTCAGTTTGAGTCACTCTTCCCACATACAAATGCAAATTCTCTCTGTGTCCTCTACTAACTACATGTACCAATTAATCTTGCAATCGCGTTATCACAAAACCCTGTTGTTTGGAACTTTTTCTTATTTCACAGCACATAAAGGAGCTGCCCCAGTTCTTTACAGCCACAGCTCTGTAGAGATCCAATCACTGGGACATGCCAGAGGGTCACTTTAGCTCTGCTAAATCTTGTCTGGCAGGCTCAGCTATACAGGATTTCCTGCAGTTTTTGCAGTGAGGAGTATTAATGCCTTGGTCCTTCTTCAGGCATCGGACATAAACCCCAAGTCACTGTGCTGCTCAGTGTCAAGCTCCCAGTCCTAAAAATGCTAAATTTTCCATCTTCCAAGTACTGCAGCTCCCCACCAGGTGCCCCAGGTGCAGACACCAAGACAATCGATTGTGCTGCCATGTTTTTCACACAAGAAACTCTTGCATGGTGCATGGGCTGCCAGCCTGGCTGTGAGCACCTGTGCTTTCCTGCTGTTTCCCTTTGCACTCACAGTGAGATATAGGGGCGTGTATCAAAGAGACTGTTCACCCTCCGCTGAGGTATCCAGTTGAGCATCCCTTCTGGAATCAGAAGATAGAAAAGAAAGGGAAACTTCTCAGATTCCTGCAGGTTGAAGGTTAAAATGCAGGAAGACAGTGTGTATGTGGGAGCTTTTGTGCAATGTTTTGAAGCTATGTTCCCATAACACGGGTATACCTAAAGAATAGTTAAGAACAGGAGGGTTTGAAGTAGGTGCAGTTCCAACATAAAAATCATGTTCAGCACACCACTGGTCTTAAATGTTTCCTTCCTTGTAAATATGATTTTGTGTAGCCTGATGCAAAGTGCTTTTTGTTCAGTGCCATGTAATCTGCAGAGCTATTAACTGCTCGTTGGAAAGATCCGGTTAGAAAGTGGGACAAGACATCCAAACAACTGTTTTGAAAGAATATATAATCCACATTTCCTTAATCTTCTAAATACATATTTGCATAACAGAATAAAAGTGCAGGTACCATGTATTTTATAGATACAAAAGATGACCACACAATGGCTTTATGAGATCTTTAATCCAAAATCTCCTTTCTGATCTGTGCAGCAGATCTATTCCTGCTTGTTTGTTTGCTTGATTTTCTGGCCAGAAGTATACAGGACTATTGCTCTTTGTACACAGGGAAGACAAAATGTCCTTAACAAAACTCACACATAACAAAACAGCTCTAACCTACAAATATATCAATGGAAATTTTCATATTTTCTAAAATGGTCTTTCAGTGTGTTTGAGCCTGTGACCCGAGACCATAGGAGGTGTCACAGACCCTTGTTTCATCATGCACAATAGGTAACTAAGCACAGCAAGCTTAGCCATGCTTTTCAGCAATTTAGGGAGACAACCAGCCAGAAAAGGTTGAAAACCAGTCATCTAAACATGCATATATAATCTTTGTACACAAAAGAAGCTATGACCTCTTTTGAACCATGGGATACTATTCATTACTGCAAGAAAAGCTCCACAACGAAAAGAAAATTAGCTGTGTCTTTCAGTTAGGACATGCCTTCTGCACAGCTAGACTACAAAAAGCCATTCAATTATGGCAGCAAGGAACTCAACAGGGTAAATTGCCTTGAGAAACACTGTGTGTTAGCTTGTGACCAACACTGTTTGCACAGCCACCCATTAACTTGGGCTGCACACAATATACATTTCTGTCTTCCTCAAAAATGCCAGGCAAATAATCCAGCAGTCCTAACCTAGCATAAGGAAGAGGCACATTACAGCTAGCTCAGTGGCTACTCTTGAACCCAAGACTTGGAAGGCCTTTATTCAACACTTCTTTAAATGTAAGTCTTATATGCAACCTTCAATAGGTTTCTATCTTCTTGTCCGTAAAATGGAAAAATATTCCTTGCACGTGTGCTAAGAGGCATTGTGAAGATAAAGATTTTCCGTAAGGATACTTCTATAACTTAGAATATTGAATCCCGTCAATCAGCTTTGCCAGAGATGGCATCAAACTGTGTACTCAAATAGTGAAGGGAAAAAAAAAATACACAGTTTTAAGCTCCCTCAAATATTTCTTATTTTACCATCCGGTTTTGCCCTCCTTATCCATCTCAGAGCTGATTAGCTTCATCAAAGATACACCTGTCTTCTCAGTTTTACTTGTGAGTACTTGAAGAGAGGCTGCAATGAAAAATCTGATTGTAACTTGTGAATTCACATTTAAACCTTTTGAGATCATAGGCCTCTGTCAACATTTGCTTTCCATTCTCATTTATGCACTATTCAAGATCACTGAAAACCACACCACCTCTGCCTTTGGTTTACAGCAGTCCCACTCCATTTTCCAAGTGCATTTATATCCCTAGACTGAAAGCAGCACTTCTCACCATCCATCTGCAAGACAGAAGACTCTCCACTATCCTTGTATCTTTACAGGTTAAGAAAAATCTCTGATATTTTAAAGAAAATCTAAATAGTCTGAATTTAAATGAGAACAACCACTACCATGATGACTAAGGAATGCTTTCTGGATATGACCTAAAGTACTTCAAAGAGCATCCTGGGAAGAAAGGGGAAAAATGCAAACAGGAATCAGAGATTTCATGGGAGAGATGTGAGCGGTTTCCAGATGTAAGACCAAATCCAGACCACTGTGTCAGCAGATCAGTACATAGGTCAATGTGTACTGAATTCAGAGGTAAAGGGAAGTAGTGAGGCTGTTATACTCTTGCCAAAGTCTAAATTAAGATAATTTTCCCAATGAGTAAGCAGAAAAATATATAGTGTGTAAGGGGGAAACTAATATAGTCCAATCCCTCTTTCTCCCCAAACTTCATCCTCTCCTAGGTCTTCTCTAGAAACTTTGGCTTTAGTGTTTGGAGTGGCAGCTGATTCTATGCAGTTCCTCTTTATTATTTGCTTTTGCCCTGTTTACTGGGTGGTTTCTGCCCCCACCCCCCCCAAAAAACAAAAAAAAGAATGGCAAAATATTTGCAATTTCTAAACTAATTAAACAAATAACTTATGCTTCCTCTCCACCTAAAAAGTGACAGCCAGCTCCACCACAGACAGAAGGGCTACACTACCCTTCTGCTGTGAAAGAGAGAGACCCATCTACAGATGCACACACTCCATCGTATCTTTCTACAGATACCAGGTGTTATTACAACAAAACTACTGCTAAGCTCTCGTTTGGGGTTCTATTTTACAGAAAAAATAAAAAGCAAGATTTCTTTAAAGGCATAGTATTTAATCTGATGCTTTTCAAACTGGGTCCTAACAGCTTTCATTGAGGCTGAAGTAACATCTTTTGAAATTTTGAAAGATTATCACTGACCTATTTAAAACAAAGATGAACAAAACTAACAGAAAAAAATCATTCTGCTTTCTTATTTTTACTACAAAAACAGACAGCCCTACAGCCTAAAATCACAAATAGGTATAAATTCTGATCATTCTCATGAGGGCCACTGAAATGAAGGCATTTGCTTGCTGAGCTTCATTGACTGAAAAACAACTTGACTAGGTACATTTAAAAACACTGCTTATCTGAACTGCTTCAAGAGATTAGTTTGCATATTTAATATGTTCATGTTCCACAAGTAAGAAGATTTGCAGTGACTTATTACAGGACATATAACTTGGCAGAGCCCTGAGTCATTTAAGCTGGTACCTTAGTCTGTAAATGCCAGCTATACTATTACACACCACCTCGGAGTCTGCCCATGGCAGTAAGCCTGTTTTACGGATTCTCTTCCAAAATCCAGGTTAGACTCTGTCTTTCAGCAGGATATTTCTCAGTGGTTTATATTTTCACTGTCACTACTGTGTCAGTAAGACTGCATATCTTTTGAGCTCTGATTAATTTTGCCTTGACACTATTGAAATGCCAAGTATAACTTTAACTCAGGTTCAGAAATGTTAATCAGTTTTGAAATATCCATAGATTGCATATATATCAAGGCCCGTAAATATTCAGAGACGTCTGTCAGGATCCACATGCCATTAGCAATCTTGTTTCTCTCTAGCTGAAGGCCCACAGAGTCAGGTGTTCATCAGCACCGATAATGAAATATATCAGCTTGAAACAAAAGGATGTGGTCTTGTTTTAAAGTCTTCTAAGATATAAAACATGAAGACGTAACTCTTCTAAGATTTACATTGATTTGCATTCTCAAATGGTATTTTGGTTATTTACTCTTTCAGAGCTGCCACTGGCCACCTTAGAAAAAGATTTCTGTCAAAGTATTGATGTCCAAAAAAATCACAGAATATTCTGAGTTGGAAGGGACCCACAAGAATCGAGTCCAGCTCTTTAGCATAGGGTTTACCAGCCCCATTGCATGAGAAACCTTCAAGGAAGTGGGGCTCCTTGAGGAAAATCCCCAGTGGGTTTTCTCCCCCCAGGAGCTACAGAGCACAAAAGTCTCTCCTGCAAAGAAGGTGGAGAGCTGTCTATAACATCCAGCTTTCCTGAGATGTTTAAGGAAAACCTGAGGTGTTTAAGGAAGCTCAAACCTGTACATTTGGGAATACTTTGTCTACAAAAGCACTGTGGAGACCTTAGAGTGGAGGAAAGCAAGATGGTCCATTAGTAAAACTGAAAGGACATGAACTAATACCTTCTAAAGGGCAGTAAGGAAAAGTTTCATCAATCTGAAGTCTCATTCTGAAAATGATTTATGGTGTCTGAAGCTTGGCTACCCTTGTCTTGCAGGAAGGCACAGAGCTGTCAGTCTCTCAGTTACCTCTGAACACAGAGCTCACTTTTAAGAACTTTTAAGCTTCACTTTCAATTAATTTTTAAGTAGGTACTTTTAAAAATTTTACTTAGAGACCATAACACATTATTTCTAGATGTTCAGTTTGGCAGACAGAAAAAGAGCTAGCATTTCAGTAGGGCTGTCACTCTGCAAATAAGGGCCTTTTAGAGTGCACCTGAAAATCACTTATACTTGTACAAAACCACTTACAGTTGAACAAATTTGCCCAGCATCTCTCTGGAGAAAATGTTGCTCTGCACTGAGGAGGTAGCAGTGCTGCAAACAAGAGATGCCAGGCTCGGGCTGGGGTGCTGGCATTCCCTCACTGCACCTACCAAGGACTGAGTATCCCACAGTAAGAGGAAAACAACCACATTTGCTCTCTGCATTCCTGCACTCATACATACACACATACACATGCTTTCCTAACAAACTAACTTTCTCATCTATTTTTGAAATGAAACCTCACAAAGATTGGCTAACCAGTTTGGGTTGCAGGCTTGTCAATCCACCAGCAGTCCACTAGCTCTGCTTATAAAATGAAGCTGTGATTAGCCTAAAGGAAGTAAAATTTGCCTCTTACAGCAAGCTCTTTAACTGCACTTTTGACAGTCTTCAATGATACCACTAGAATAGAAAGGGAAGGAGCTCCTTTCTGCTGTCATCATACATGAAAAACACTTGCAAGCTGACCTGGCTTCCCATATATTAGTTTTCTACAGAGATTTGCAGCAGTCTCTGAATCGCATTCTCCTACCTGCTCTGCCAAATTATTATGGTACAAGCACTTCACAAAAAAAAAGGCACAATTGCTTGAAATTACACTAGAGTCAAATGTTGATAAAAAGGTGTCACAGAGGGCATGAAAACTAACTGCTGTGAAATTTAATGAAACCCACTGTGTGCCAAGGGCACAGGCAGCCAAACTGAATTTAGAAAAGTGCCAAGCAGGGAAGCTTGTAATCAGACTAGCCACTATGTTAGATGAGATAAGCAGAATGACTTTTCTCTATCACTAGATCAAAACAGACTGCAATTCTTATGCATGAGATGAAAAGTTACAGTATTTATCCTCCCAGTTTCCTGTGTTCTTAGCACCGGATCTCTGGCTTAGTGGCATGAAATGGAATTTGCCATCTCCAGCGTAAGGTTTGTCCCAGCCCTCGCAGGGCTTTTTCCTGACACAGTTTTTATTGCAAATTGTTATGGAAAAAAGGAACAAGCTAAACAGAGTTGTGAATGGCTCAGCATAAACTATCTTCAGCCATGGTGTCCTCTTCCAGAGCCTGGGGAATGAATTGAAGTCAACAGAGAAGAGGAAATAGAAGATAACGCAAACATAGGAAAAGGCGCAATGGTCACACGGAGAACAGTTGCCAAAGCATCACTCCACTGCAGCCTATTAAGGAGTCATTTTACTTCTTAATTATTATAACAGTATTATTTTGAAACTAATTTTAATTTTTATTTTTTAATTTTAATTTTTCTTAGCACTTATTCGTGCTAAGAAAAGCACAATCTCACAAACAGAATTGCTTGCATTCATTTGGGGGAGTAATCCCTCAAATCCTAGTTGAGGACAAGGGACAAAAAAGCTGTGCAGCCCATCTTTGTTGGAAATAGCTTCAGGTACATTCATTTCTTCAGTTATTTGGGGAGTTATCAGTAGTTTGGGGGACAGATGGGAAGGGCACATTGGTATTTGTCTTGGCTCAGGGCCACAAAGAGAAGTTCAGGATCTGCACCTTTGCCTCATTGATAAGTTTCAACATCACAACCTGCTCAAACTTGTAGCCTGGCCCAAATAGCTAGATTCTGCTTTTAACAGTCTGCCAAGTGACCCTGAATACTTTCCAGAGAAAAAGTTTCTAGTTAGAGAGGAGATTTCCAGTACTGAACAAAGCTCCGCAAAGCCAGCCATTGTGTTTTTTGTAAAAAGACTTCTCATAGAAATGTCCTGACTTTTATCATGACCTCTTGATTTTTCAGAATGGGCCTGTAATGGTTTGGCGGCTTGTCTTGGCTGTAGAGAGCTTTAGTCCAGTATTTGGTGCCATTCATCATGTTTTTACTGCTGTGCCAGAAAAAGGACTTGAAAACTAACAGAATTCCTTGAAATCTAAAACACGCTACAGCACAGAGGTGTTATGTTTCGTATTTTCCTGTATGTAACCAATGCAATATCGGAAAGATCCTCTGCAAGTCAGCAGTAGCAAAAAACACATCTGTCTGCACGTATGTATGGAAATTCAAAAGAAGGTGAAGCTCCTCTCCTCCCATAGCCCTTTCCTGTGCTGCTCTGCCTGCTTCCTTCCCCACACATCTCCCTGTCTCTGACTGCTCCCTCCTCTGCTCATGCCCTTCTGAGGATGCAGTTGAAGCAAAGGAGCTTTTAGAGCAATACAGGTTATCTGAAGAGGTAACTTTGCCCCTGAAAGGAATACATTTGTCATTTGTTACTAAGCCTTCATTTAGATGTCTCCTTTTACTTACTCCTCTACAAAGCACACAAGAAATTAGGCAGTATCAGTTCTGATCATATTAAAAATGCAATAAACTCAAAGCTCCCTCAATTTCCCAGTATGACTTCGTTTCAGTTATGACTGCTTTGGAGCAGCAACTCCCTCTGTCTTTTCCCTCATCACAACGGGTTTCTAGAATTTTCTACATTATAACAACAACTATAACAGAAGCAACACTGTACACCTGAGGATGTTTGTACAAATTTGCCAGACAGATGTACTAATCTGCAAACAACATTTAAAGCTCGTAACCATGTAGCAGCACCTGGGCTGAATCAGAAAAAAAGTCTGAAACAAAGAAATTTCCTGTCACACATACACTCACAAAGGTCCCTCAATATCACTCTATCCTGGTTTCTATAAATTCCCAAAGCTACACACTTTTTAGTATGTCCTGGTAACCCCTCCCAGTAACTAGCATTCAGCTGTATTGTGCCTGACCTGAATGGCTTGTGATGCTCTGAATATGAAGTTCATTTCCATCTGGAAAAAAAAATATTCATAAATTCAAATTCAGTTAGCTGCAGATTTGGACAAAAGCCTGAACTAGTGAAGAAGTCAGGCAGCACGCTCCTCAGAAGCTGTAAGGCTATTTCCTATATGCCACTACGTCAGCGGGTTTCATATCCTCTCACAGGGTGCTGTATTTCAGAAGCAGCTTTTGTTATTCCAGATTGACCATTCATAGCTTTATCTCAAATTCTTTCTCCTCAATGCAAGGGACAAATTCCACATTCCTTTGCATCTATTAGAAAACTATTCTTCTCAAATTAACAATACCACTTTATATCGGGAAAGGGAAACAGTGCAAGACAACTGAACCATCAGATTGCAAAAGAAAGGGTCAAATCTTTACATTACTATAGAAATGATACAGCGTTTATCAGAATCCTGCCTTTTCTGCTTCATTCTCACTGGAGCTCTTTGAATTCTGTTACAAGACAAAATGACAACTCTTTCTAATATGTAAGTGTTTAGTCTTTCTTTCAGTATCATTTTTCCTTATATTCCTACAAAATACTGCCAAGCTTATGTACAAGTCTGTACATAAGCTTTACTGTCAGCCCAGTAAAGAATTGCACCTGCAAATCAATTCAAAGTGGTAAGTGCTCATGCAAGATTGGGGTTTATCAGGCTTATGCAGGAAAACAGAGTCAGCTCATGATACTGCAAACCTCTCAAGAGTTTTGTTCTAAGGTGTTAGTCCTGATGCAATTAATATTCCATACCTAGGGAATTAGGTAGAATCATGAATCCTGGGAAGGCCTCTGCCCTGCTACACAGCACCAACCTCCTCCAAATCCCTCTAGCCACAATGAGTAGCAACGATGCTAAACTCCAGATCCTGTATTCCCATGGGTTCCACATAGGAATACTGCTGTTGATTTCAACAGGTCAGGCTCTAAGGAAAAGCCAGTCTGGAGGGAAAAAAAGTCTGTTCTCACATGTACCTGTGACATCAGGGGACTGAGAGTGGAACAAACAATGTAAATGAGATCTAATCATGCCTGGTGAATCAGCCTTATCACCAGCATTGTCAGAGTGCATTGACCATGCCCAATTTTTCATGCATGAGAAGATACAGGACAGCTACTAGAAGTAATCTGTCAAACGTAATATTGCCCCTCCAGCCTGTGATGTCTTGTGGTGGCAGGCAAAGACAAGAAGAGGATGTCTCCTCTTGCTTCTCTGTAACTTAAGGCCATCTCCATATGATCTGAGTGCCACTTAGGACCTCACACTTATACAACATAAAAAGCTTAATATCACTGAAGTCACAAAAGTTGTTCCACAGAGCGAAAGGAAATCATGGAGCAGGAAGCCAGCCAACATGACAGCACCACAAGGCAAGCAGCTGTGGTTGGAGTTTTGGTTGCACAAATATATCCTGTGTTTCTCAATTACACCACACTCCTTCCTAATGCTCACTGCATGGAAACAATACATTTGTTGCTCTCAGGTTCTATGTTGACTTCACTGAATTGATGAAGCAGTTTGAAAACTGCCTTATTGTACTTTTTAAAGCCAAAGTTAAAGTCCTTAGAAGGTAAAAATGTGTACTGGAGAACTAAAAGGATGTGACCAAGGAAAGGAAAATATAGGCTGAATACCGTGAAAAAAAATAAAAATCATGTGGAATGCATAGTAAGCTCAGTTTCCTACAAGAAATAAGAAAAAAAAATTACATTGACATTTAACACCAGGCTGGACAAAATCCTGGAAAATACACTATTAGGAACAATTTTGTCCTGTCTGGAGGGCATATGATCTCACCCACACTGGAAAATACTGAAACATTTTGATGCTTAAATGAAGTTCCCAGAGATATTGAAATATCTCATGGAGCTCAGGAAGCAAAACAAGCACATCTTCCAATGTAGAAACAAAATTGCTAACTCCAACCCAGATTCTGCTCTAATCAACACAAATGTAGATGACCTGAAGTGAAGTAACTCTGAATTTACTCTGACTCAACATCAGTAAAATAGATTATTTGCTCCCCTACCTCAAGTTTTCTGAAGTTTCATTAGATTATGCAAGCAAAGCTTTTTGAAATGAAAAGCCCCACAGTAGCGCTGAGCATCATTGTTTCTTTGTAATAAAAGAAGGGATAAAAAAGCAAGAAAACTGAACTTCATTCTACAGATAAATAAAACAGCACTCCAGGACTTCTTTAGATCAAAAATTTTGTTCTTAATGCAAAATTCTGCTTAAACGCAACACAGCTGCAGCAATATTCAAAACATCCCTTTTATATTCAACATCAGTAGGACAACAAGAGAAGTAAAAAGATTCTTCCCAACATTGTAGCAGCATCTTTTTCTTTCTTTATTCAAATACAGCAGCATTTCCATTTTCAATGTATTTCCAAAGCACCTAAAATGTTACTTGCAGAATTTGGCCCAGGCTGAAACTCTGGATGGGGCTTTTTTTCCCTCTGTATTTAGTCAAAATTTATATTAGGAATAAATATTTTTTTTTAAGTATCTATTTCAAAACACGAGTCAGTGTAAACAAGTTAATTCACTGGGGTAGCTCTTCAAGAAGAAAGTCATCCTCAGAACCACACCCATTTTAGACTAATGTCATAATCCAATAATCCTATCTCTAGAATACTGTTGTAATTTTTACTGTCACTGAGTTAGTAAGGACACACAAAAATTTGCAGCCCATAAGGGTCCTGATGCTTTTTTTGGAAGATTTTAGAACACCAAAAGAGTTAAGATATCTGAAATGGTTAGAAAGAGAAATTAAAAAACGAAGACAGCTAAGTATGAAGGCTACTCTCCCCATCATTTATCTTTTTCAAGTTATCCCTCCTCTGTTCCAGCAGCATGTAACACCCTGCTTGCCCTGCACCACTTGTGACCTTGCTGGCAGGGATGGTGACCTCAGAGCTACTGATTCTGCACTGTAGGACCAGTAAAGCTTACTGCTGAATCTTCCTTGCTAACATGTTTCACTGAAATGGTTGGTGTTATCTTAAATAGCAAACTCTGCTAACCAGGTCTCCTTCAATGGGACTCCCTAAGGAAAATCTCACAATAAACTGTGCTGTTAGATCTGTCAGGGCAGCAGCCTTTAGCAAAGCTGCAGTGGGAACTTCTGTGAGCAAGGTGAAGGCAACCATGGGAAACGGGATTATCTCTTAAGAATATACAGAATCTAAGTCTGCACCTTTTTCTTTACCTTTTTCAGATAAGTACTACCTGCTAGCTTGGATTCCCTACCAGTCAGACCTGATGGCCCATGCACTGAGGAAAGAGTCAAGTAATACAAGCTGCATCTAATTAAGAGAGTAGGAATCTGAGTAATGTGCTTTATAAACTGAGCATGACAGAGGACATATATTGCATTGGTTAGGCTTCAGTCCTGAATTTGTCTTATATTTTAACTCCTATCTGAATAGCAAATGAGAGAGGTGGCTCATCTTCAATAAAATATATGCTACAAAACCTTTAAGATAATTTCACTGTCTAAATTCCCTTGTCCTGAACATCTTTCCAAACAATAACACTTCCTTGTCTTACTTATCTGTATTCCAGATCTAAATCCAAGAATTTGACTCTGTGCTGTACCACAGTATGTGAAGTTACCCTGTAGTGCTGGGAAGCAGAGACTGAGCATAGGCCCAGGCAGTCACAGGATTCAGTTTCTCAAGACAAAGTCAAGCTGAAAAGGGATGAAGCTGCAAAAATACACACTCCAATTAATCTTTTGGTGGATACCTATACAAAACTGGAGAGAGAACTAGTGTGAAACACTAGTGTGAAACAGCTCCTACACAGGTTGTTCTGGTAAAGAAACCACAGCAAAACACAGTTTAAATGGATTAAAGGCAACCTAAATGTCTGATCTTAAAAAAAAAAAAAAAAAAAAAAAAAAAAAGAGAGAGAAAATATCCTCAAGAAAACATAATTTTTACAATTACATACTTTTATGCTACATTTTTACCATTAGCATTAATGATCTGGAAGAAAAGAAATCAGAGCAATTCACCACTGGAACAGCTTACGGAGATTCTGCTTTTCTTGAACTTTATAAACTTCAAACTAGAAGTTTTTTTCTCAGAGATACACTCTAGTTCAAACAGAAATTATATGAAAATTGTCCTATGAGCTATTCTACAGCAGATCTCAGTCTAAACAGTCACAGTGTTCTCTGCTAACTTTATTATTGCTGAATCAATGAGCCTATGACATGACATACAGTCACTCATTAGAAGCATTTAACAATGTCATGGTCTTCTGTTACCTCTGTGAGGCTCCTGTTCCTTTCCTATGCCTTTGGATTACTACTTAGCCTGCAGCTTATCTCTGTCTAGGATGAGGATTGCCCTGTCATGTGTCTACATGAGCACAGCAAAGCCACTGAAGTTTTGCATCCAACAACAGGAAGATGGGACAAAACAGCCCTGAACAGCTAACTTGCAGGTGAAGAAGAGGGTTTGGTTTTGGACAGAAGCAGATGCCCCTCCCTTGCCTCTCCCCAAAAATTAGCCTTTCAAAAAAATATTTTTAGGCTAAAGAGGATGAAAGAACTAAAAGGCCATTTTTGCATTTGTTTAACATCTGGGTTTTTTCAGGTACAAACTGCAGGAAGAGCTGGGAAGAATATGTACAAATACAAAAGGATGAAATTGCTTGGGAGAACTATAAAAGAGTCTGTAACTGTTTTCTTCCTGGAAGTCTCTTGACCGTCTCAGATCTTCCCTGTTCCCAGCAAGTCTCTTCTCAGTTACATTTTCTCCCTACAGGCAGAAAATTATGCTGATCTTAGTCTTCCAGGCAGAAAGCCTCACTTCAGCTGTCAGACAAAATAATGGCTACTGGTCAGTGCCTCCAGCTGCACAAAAATCTTTCCCAGGAGTTTCTCATTCTTGCAGTCAACTGGAACTACTCTCACCAAAGCCCCTAATGATTTCTCTTAGCCACTCTCAGAACGAAGACTTTGTTCCCCTTGAACCCATGGGCTGTCTTTGACTGCCAGCCACATTTCCTGAAACACAACTTAGGTTCAGTGACTCCATTTCTCCCAAGAGCCTGCTCTTACTTCTCTGTTTTCCCAAGCAAATCCTTTGAGGGAGAGCTTCTCTACATGACCCTACAGTGCTATGACCTAATGTTCTTTCATTCTTTGTTCCCTACATTTTAGTATCATCTCACCTGCATAGTCAAATTGATCCCTTAATATGCAAACAACTTGCAGATCTTCTTTGGATCTGTCTCTTTAAAATCTTCAGCCCAAAATCACAAAGATATTCTCTAACTTTCTGAGACATCCCCTCATCACAGACAACACAGAGCCATCAGCCCACACTCACTGATTGCCCTTCTCTTGATGGATCACTCCTTATTTTTCTGCTCTCTGCACCCAGTAGACACTTCTCCTGAGCACCCATAGGTGATGGGAACTATTATGGCCTCTATCGGCACAGAACACTTGGAGAAGGATTCTCCAGCAATTTCATGTATTGCTGAGAGTTTTTTCACAAGGCCACATTTTTTTTTTCTGAGACAAAATCAGAAGTTGGTAGAATCTGTGTCCCCTTTTTCTCAAATAACCAAATGCTCCTTTCATCACCCTGTATTTCAAGAGCTCTCCAGATTTTCTAACCAGCAATTCAAGGACTATAGTTTCAGAAGTTTCAGCACTCTCATGAGACACAAGGGAGACAAGATAGAGAAGTGAGGAGAGGAAAAGTAGACACTGCTGAAAACTTTACTCATTTACTGAAGGGAGTAGCAGAACTTGCACTTTGCTAGAGTGCAATCAAGAAGTAGTAAAAATGACAGTACAAACCACATGACTATTCCATAATCATGGAGAGGGTTCATTTCTCACATGACACTCAGAATCAGAGCCACAGTACAAGGTTCAGAGAGGTGTCTATGCCAGCAGGTTGTTCAATGCTCTGTTCCCTTGGATTCACACTCTGAGCTGTTCCAGGCAGCCAGTGGGCGTTCTGAGACAGTGAAGATTTCATTCCTTCATGCTCACCATTTTAATGAAAAGCTTCACCTTGCCAATGTAATACTCTTTAAATTGACCATCCTTGCAATAGTTGTGTCTTTTGAGCCACCGCCTCCCATAAAATTGGCTAAAGTTTAAGTTCATTATGTTCTTAAAAATATTGCTATGTTCTTAAAATCATTGCTCTGAATTCAGAGAGTGAAACTATTCAGCAAATTAGTATGTCATATCTGAGCTGCCTACCTGTAAATTTCTAGTTTCTCCATTTAAGTGGAATTGACTTGCCACGGCACAATGAAAAGAAGATCAATAATTACAGACTCCAATTGGCCATAGATTTGTTAAACTTCACTTCCTGCTGTCATGTCCTCAATAGTTATGGTCAAAGATACATCCTCACAATCTGTTCTAGCTACATTATATATGCTTCAGTCTTTCAAACATACAAAGGAAACCAGCTAGAAACACTGCACTTGCTGTTATCAGTGAAGACTGTATCCATCTACATGACTGTGCCCTCAAGAGGTTACAGACAGCATAACTTTAACCTCAGTTGTCAGTTCTTCAAAGCAATACAAGAGAGATGTCCAGGAAGCATGTTCTGAGACACTACAGCAGCAGTTTGCTGGCTGTGGACTGCAGACCACTGACAGCCACTGCAGAAAAGGCTGGCCTTGGGGGGGTTGGCTAATTCTTGCTGTCCATCACCAAATTGCCTTAGAAAAAGCTAAAAGCACTGTTTTTCATGTAAGCAACTGCTGTAATGGCTGCAGAGCTACCACACAATCATTTACGTGGAAAGGAAGCAGTTCCCAAAATTGCAAATGGGAGGAAAAGTCTATGACGCAATCTTTCTAGTAGGAACAGGAACTCAAAGTGCATCATCCCAGAGTCCTCTTAAAATAAATGTATGCTCTGTAGTCAGGATCATCTGAAATGGCAAATACAGACTAAATACGTAAAGTCAAGCAATACCCAAATATCAGCCCTTCTGACTCTGCGTGGATCTGCAATTTCTTGCAGGTTCTGCCATTCAACTTTTATGAGAAGAGCAGATTTATGGTATAAGCACTCATGAAGAATTCACTTTCATGAGCTGCCACATGCAAGTTGGGGAAATCCCAGCCATAAAACCTTGGCGCAGTTTAGCTAGCACAAGGCACACCACTTTTTTACAGGTGTTATTCCACTGACCTACTTGGAGTTATTCCTCCTTCACATTGCTAGAAAAAAAGGAACAGGCTGTTTTCTTACCATCTCTAGTAAGCAAACCTCTCTGCCACCTCTTTATAGCAGTAAAAATGCTTCTAGTGTTGGAGTCAGTTAGTTTTACCAGCCTTAGTGCTTTGGCTCACCATAGCTTCAGTAGCTTGTACATCTCACCTGCTCTTGGGCCTCCTATAATACTCCATTGTCCATTGGCTTATGTTCTCCTCAAGTCCATGTTTTAAATCACGTTGAGAAAATTAATTGGATCCTAAACTAAAGGAACACCCCTAAAGCCATAAGCTAGCTACACTGAGACTGTCTTTATGCTGGTTTCTAACTTTTAAGAGTAAAATGGCTTATTCCGACACATACTCCACGACTGGAGCAGGAGTCACAGCAGGGTATTGTTGCAGATGACTCAGACATAAAGAAAGTGAAACTGTCTAGCCATCTCCTTATCCTAACACAGAGGATGAATTAACAGCATCACTCAGTGGCTGCTTATTTACTCAGGCTTTTTCTTCACATAAAGATAGGTGGGAATTCTTTTCCCCAATTGAAAATAATATTGGTGGGGCTTTTACTTGATTAGATCTCTAAGTGGAGGCCAATTAAAATGACAATCACTGTACTGCCACTGAGCTATATTCAAAGCACACAACGTGGTATACAGCTAAACCTACAATTGCAATACAGGGAACAAAGAGCTGGCAATCCCTGATTGTAAATAAGGTGAACAGCTCATGGCTATCTTGACATAAAACAACACAGTAATTATAGTGTCTAAGTTAAGGCATCTGAGTAAATGTAGTCATGTCATTTAAACAATTAACCTATAATGATTTATAGCAGCTAAGGATCCGACGAAGGATGTAAAGACCTGATCTCTACCCTAATATGTCCCTTCAGTTTATCCAAACTATTGGCTTTCACCACCTGGCCTCTCCCTCACATCCCCGCAGCTGGGTTTTAAGCAGGTTAAGAAATGATGGGTACTCCTTTGGTCACTTCTTACACAATTCCAGAAGTGCTGAATGAAACGAGAGACAACCATAAAAGCCAGTAGAGGGGAAAATTAGACATGCTGTGTGACTAATTTCTGAACTGTTAGCTAAG
Organism: Anabacerthia variegaticeps; assembly: GCA_035583185.1. NCBI lineage: Eukaryota > Metazoa > Chordata > Aves > Passeriformes > Furnariidae > Anabacerthia > Anabacerthia variegaticeps. Next base: position 52,217,137 of record JAWWEW010000001.1, read on the forward strand.
TTGTTGGCAGTTTTCATTTCATACCACAAGTTCTCGTTTCTTTGAATTTCACATACTGAGGACAAGCACTACCTGCTCACACACCCTTCCAGGCCAAGTGGGATGTTGTCTGGTCAGCTTGGATGAGCTCCAGGGGTGCCCACGGTGTGTTCTGAAGGGACCTCTCTCCTCGTGGCACAGGAGCAACCATCCTGCCTCAGAGAAGGGTGCATGCCTTCAGCCCACACCAGTTTCATGAGGGAGCGGGGTTCCTCCCACATCCCCCACCACTGGAGCCGCAGTGTTTGCTGGGGTGGCTGTAAGCAAACAGCTGTAAGCTCTCCTGCCAGCCCTGCTCCACAGGCACGCAGGGGGCACAGCCACAAGAAAAGGACCAAATGCAAACTAAAGACAGATGAGCCAAGACAGTAGTTGGAAAGACAGGGGTGGTTAAAGTCTGTGATGGCTCTAAGTGAAAATAGTCAGACCAAGCAGGCTTGCAGATTGTCAATGAACTGAAAATCTCCTCCATCCCCAGCTGCCCAGCTGGAACTGTATAATGGAGCGGGCTTCGAGAAGCCGCAGCTCCCAACAGAGTTAACTCTCCAGCAGCTGCTGCACTTTCAAATTGTCAGCCAGATTAAACACAGGAATGCTGGGGGTCGCAAAGCTGAGGGAAGGATGAAGTGACAGGGTCAGCTTGCTGTAAAGTGCAGAAATTACTCAAAAAGTTGGAGGCAGGGCTCCTCGCAGCCAGGAGGGAGTTATGCTGGCATTGCCTGTCTGGAGGCTTGGCACAGGGCCCCTTTCCCTGCCTCAGCTGTCCACACCAAGCTGGACAAGTAGTGGAGTTTTTGTCTTGTGCTTCCTTAGAGCTGCAGACGTGGGATATACCCAGACTGGCTTCCAGGGCATGCTTCTGTTTGAAGGGGAGAGAGCTGAGGGTCCCTCTGCAGCCCACTCCTCTAGGGCATGAGCCAGAGCATCTGGCTGGGACCAGAAATGGCAGGGTACCTGAAATGCTGGTGCCTGTGCTGCCTCAGCACCCATAGCTCAGGGAAACATGTTACCTTATGGGGGCAAGAGAATGTAAGCAGTGGAGCACTTGCAGCAGGCAAAAGTGATTGCCACTGAGCTGCATGTCACTGATGGCAAGAGTGTGATGATTTACTGGGAAAACTGCCCTATGAAAACATGTTCAAGGATCCTGTTTATTGTCTCATACCCTTCAAATAGTCCACAGTAACAACGACGCCATACAATTACAAGCTAAAAAAAAGAGGGGAGGTAATTCTCCCACACACTGTCTAGCCCATGGAGTCAACAAACCTATGACATCAGCAGCAGGCAGCGTGGGTCAGCCAGCCCCTCCCAGAGATGGCGGGCCACCTCCACCAGGGATAAACAATCCACACGTCAAACATGGGCCACAAACTTGTTGCCAGATACACACAGGTGCAGAAAGCAGAGCTGGAGGGAGGTTTGCCAGGGATTGGGATAGGAAGGAGAAAGAGAGGTTTTTCTCACAAAACACAGCCTCTCCTCTGCCAAACCACAATACTCCATGGGGAACTGTAGCCCCATGCTTCTCCTGGTGGCTCCATCCCAGCTAAGCTCTGCTGGAAACTATAGCCCACAAAACCACTGTGAAGATGCTGGGCCACAGAAGTGGACTTGCCATACAACTCTCAGAAGTCACATAATGTCCAGACAGGGACTTGAGCACAAGAGAGTGAGAAGAGACCACTGTTATCTCTGGGCTACCTTCAGACATCCAGATAACCAGCTCAGTCATCAAGGGAGCCAAGTGGTACCCCTTGCTAGCAGAAAATTTGACCCATTCCCTCCTCATCCCGAAGAACCAGGGGAGTCTCCACATGTATAGACCAGCAGCCTGGATGCTCCCGTCCCCTCCCTGTGTGAGCACTTACCCCCCAGGAACTGGATGCCTCCTGCCACCCTGCCCACGGTTCTGGAGATGAGCTCGGACACACAGCAGCCCATGAGCGCTGTCAGGGCCACCAAGAGAAGCAGGCCACATCCCAGGCCCGTGACCACCGTGCAGATCCTCCACTCCGCGCTTGGGATGGCCTGAAAGGAGGCGTAGCGGCCACACTGCTCCACCATCACGGTCATCTGGAGGCTCTCGTCCCGCACCGGGTAGGAACACCTCCGGAAAGTGCCGAAGGAAACAGACTTCTCCAGCTGAGACCCCAAGAGCCAGTAGGGCATGAAGAAGCCAACACAAGAGGCAGCGGCAGAGAGGAAGGAGAGGAAGGCCCAGACGACACCGGCACAGGTGAGGCTGGAGGCCATCTTTGTATCTGCTCACGACGAAGACACAAAAGTAACTCTGTACTTTAGAGGACGTTTGTGGATAATCCAGAGTCTCTCAGCCTTGACAAATCCTCACACAGGGAGAAGCTCGGATCTTAACAACCGGGGGGATATTTCCGTCCATTATGAGGTCAAAGGTCCCTAATTAAATAGCAAAACAGGAAAAAAAAAAAAAGGAGAAAAATACAAATTCAGTAACACTGACATTAGAAAAAAATATTTGTTTGCCAGAGTATTTTTCCTTCCTATAGGACTTTTGAATAATACATGCCACTTTTCTGTCCCATCCGTGCAAGAAGACCCTACAATCACTGTCAGTAATACCAGCTGCCGTGGTTGGTGTGACAGTGGGGGTAAGCATCCTGGCTGGCACAGACTGCTGTGCACATCCAGGAGCACTCTGCAGCCACCTTCAGGGGCTTCCTGTGTACTTGGCTACTCACTTTTTCCCACTGTATATCCTGATCTTTCCTGTGCCAAGAGAAAAAAAAGACGAGGTCTTGTTTATCCTTCGCTAGCCAGACCTGCCTTCTGCAATGCCTGGAGAATTTACTTCACATGTACATGTATATTCACATAGCCCCACAGCTTCAGTGCAAAACCATTCACAGTGCCTAAGGCAGTTCCAGATCAGACACTTGTGACAGTGGTACAACTCTTTAACACACCCACAGAAGAAGTGTTATGAGATGACTTTTTTTCTAGCACCCCGACTTATTGGGCATCCCTGTGCAAAAGGAGCCTTTTATCACCTGATGTCAAGAAGTGCTGGGAACCCGAACCCTAGGTGGGCTTCTGTTAAGTGAAGACATTGCCACATCTTTTGGATTCACCCCTACACAACCTCAAGCAGCACATGATTAAAACACAGAGATCTCTTTTAATATTCCTGCTTGCATTCAGCTCACCTCTTCTTTGCCTCTTCCCAACTCAAACCCAGGAGCTATAACTCCTCTGCATCCTTCTCAGACAACTCCCAGTCTCTAAGCTCAGTACTAGTGTGACCAAGTGCATTTTACTGTCATAGAAACCTACATGCTGTTCACAAATGTCAGGGGTGTATTTCTTGTTAAATTCATGCTGGATCATTATTCCAACTGCATTTGTAAATTTATGATCATTTCTCACAGTTCCTGCCAAATTAATTCTGATAGCTATTTACAGGGACTTTTTCTTCTAAGCGTGATTAGACGCCAATCAGTGAATCCAATTCATGAACAGGCAATGAAATGAATACTACTTCAGCACAAGGAGGGAACGTAGAAAAAGTTTGGAAGTGAACTTAACCATGTGCACCACACAAAAGTTTTGTTTACTTTTAAAACACTAAGAAAAAGAAGTGTCTTCTATAATATTAAAAAGGCCTATGCTGCTACTGAAGGAGTACACCTCTCTACCCATAGCCTATCCACAGAAATACCTTTCAACCTGCAAAACGTCAAACCCCTGGGGATAAAAACGTGGGAGAGAGGCATGGGGGGGCCACTTTGCCTCCAGAGGCATCATCTAGAGGATCTGTCTGTGGCTTGGCGTTGCATCAAAAGTCTAAGCCAAAGTGGGTCACGGCACTTAGGGGAGATCATTCCGTGAATCGGGGGAGGAGATAAGGCTGGAAATAGGGGACAACACGGTAGGACCCTGCAAACCTGCCGGCTCCAGCGGGGCAGCAGCCTTGCCTCCCCAGAGCCTGCCAGCTCACAACCCGGGCGCTCTCCCGGGAGGCGGACTCGCCCCTCCGGCCCCGAAACCCCGCTCCCTCACCTCCGGCGGCAGGAGGGGGCGGCGGAGAGATACGGCTTCCCCCGAGGGAAGGCGGCGGCCGGGAACCAAAACTCGCCGGGGTGATGCCAGGGGAAGGCTGCTGGGCGAGAGGGCGCAGCGCCCGCGGGGCCGCCAGGGTGCGGGGCGGGGAGGACCGGACCGGGGTGCAGGGGCTCCGGGAGGGGAAGAGGCTGTGAGGACTGGGCGTCCGGGAGGAGCAGACGGGGAGGGAAAGGGGGTCCGAGAAAGAAAGGGGAATGCGGACGGGGAAGGGCTGGAAAGGCAGTAGTGCCGGGAGTGCAGGGGATCCGGAGGTCCAGGAGGACGGAGAGCCGGGAAACACGGGGGCCGGGAAGGGAGAGCGGTCCGGGGTGGCAGGGAGATACGGGAAGGACGGGGGCCCAGGAGGGGAGAGATGCGGGAAGACAAGAGGATGAGAGGGCTGGGGATCAGAGAAGGGGTGTCTGGAGGGTCCGGTGTAACGGGCAAGGGATGCAGCCGGGCTAGGTGTCGGAGTGGGGAAAAGGAACCCTGGAAGGAAGAGGGTTCGGAGATGCAGGGAAGGTGGCCGTGCAGGTTGGGAAGGGATCGCGGAGGGGAATAAGGTTCTGAAGGCACGGGGATCTGGAGTCCTGCAGGGGATGCAACGTACCAGGAACGAGAGAGGGCAGGGGTTCGAGAAAAGAAGGGGGTGCAGGGGGTCCGGGAAGGGTAGGGGATGCAGGAGAGCCGGTGTCTGGAAGGAGCACGAGCGGCGAGGGGTCTGGGAGTGTCAGGATGGGGTCGGGCACGGTGCCGGGGAGCGAAGAGCTACTTACGGACACGCCGGGCGTGGAAGCTGCCCGCCGCGGCTGCCGGGAGCACATGGGCACGGGGCCGGGGCCGGAGGGTGTCGGCCGCCCCAAGCGACTCTCCCCGCGGTCCCGGCGCGGAGGCGACGCGGGAGTTCCGAGGCGGGCGGGACCGGGACCCTCCCCAACCCAGCCCAGCCCGGCCCGTCCTTCCCTCCCTTCCTCCGCACGTTCCTCTCTCCCCCCGTTTGATTCCTCCGGAGGCAGCGCGCTCCGCCGCCTCTCCTCCCCCTTCCCCCGCCGCCGCCTCCCCGGGCGGGACCCGCCGCGCTCGGCGCAGTTGCGGGGCCGCGGACGGGGCCGGGGGCGAGGGGCGAGGGGCCGGGCGGCGGCAGCGGCGGCGGGGGGAGCGGCGGACGGGGGAAGGGGGGCGCCGCCCCGAGCCCTAACGGGGTGGGGCGGTGGTCCCGGCTCCGCGGGGTCCGAGCGGGGCTGGGTCCCCCTTTCCCGAGCCCGCCCGGGACTGCGGCGGAGGGGGTCTCGGCTCCCGGGAGCCGGAGTCGGGGGTGTCGGGTCCCCGAGCCCGGCCGGGGACTCCGCACCGCCTGCCGGGGCTCGGCGCCTCAGTGCGGGGTGCGCGGGGCGGTGAAGCCGGGGACGGAGAGGAGGAAAGGGCAGGAGGGGAGAGAAGGGAAAAGCCGGCGAAGAAGGAGTGTTAGAAGGAAGGGAGCAAGGCTGCAGCCCTTACATGGGAAAACACGGGCTAATATCCTGATGGTGCGCGTGTGATAAGAATTGCGTGTCTGTCTCTGCATGCGAGCTGCTGATCCAGCATTTTGATCTCAACAGTTCGGGAGTTGGTCTACAGAGAGAGTAAATGTGACCACAGTACCAAGCACTCATCCCAGCTGTGTTAGGTCAAGCGAAGAGACAGGAGCTCCAGCACTTTCCCAGAGTGTCTTAAGTGGGAAAGTTTTGGGGAGGGGTTGCCTCGAGGGGAAAGAGATACATCCTATTCTGGTTTTTCCTCTACGCCCAGAAACTTGAATAAATTCTTCAGATATAAGACAATTCTATGCCAGGTTTAAATTATGTCAGCAGCAGACATGCAAAATCTCTTTGTTAATAATTTTCCTTTACAGTCCTAGAACATGGCATGTGATTTAAATACCATTCATTAATATTATTAATGCTAAATGGAAGTGAGGTTTATTGCACTGTCTGCATTTACACTATTTAATAGCAGCAACAGCAATGTTCAGAATTAAATTACCAAGCTACTTTATTGGATTTTTAAAATAAGACTTCTATTTTTTCCCCGTAATGCAAACTTTTAAAATCAGAACACTAGTGAAAATGCATATTTTCTCAAGGGATGAGAAATGGATTGGAAAGTGTCTAGCATGACCAACTCTTCCATCCTAACATTTCAAGTATATTCTTTAAGGAAATGTGTTTCAAATCCAAGAAGTGGGGTAAATATAGGCTGAGTGCTAGAATATATGCAATAAAGTGCTTCACAAGGAAGACAGTAAAGACATAACCCCAAACCAGCCATACCCCCAGCTGACTACCTGTAGGCTACATCCACCTAATATACATCTATATTAGAAAGTAATGTGGGTCAATCTGATCCGATCAGATGGTGTTAAGGACCTAAATGATTTTCACGCTTTTCCACAGTTTTTTCAGTCACTCCAGCCTATGCCTATAGACTGAAGACCCCATGAGTGCTCAGAACTCATCTAATGCACTCCTGGCATTCTGCTATAGTGCCATCTGAATCTCCTTTGTGTACTCAGCACTGCTGGGTAAAACAAAATGTGGTAAGTGAGGATGATCTGGAGATTCACTTCAAAAGCACGCCCTTGATCCACAACGAAACATGAATGTGGATGTGCCCACAGGGTGTTTGACAGAAAGGGAGCAGGTGTAACTTTCCCAAGACTGAGAGCTGGAACCAACTCCACAGCACACCATTCTAGCATCCTCCCCTCAAATCACCTTTCCGCCTGGTGCTAAGCCTCCACCTCCAAGTGTGTACCAGCTCTCATGTCTCCACTTCTGCAAGCAGCTATGCACTTCTTGATGAGTGTAGACATTCCTTGTTTACTGCTCTCATGCCTTCACTTGGTTCAGTCAGGTGTTTTACCTCCTGCTATTCATTTTATCAACACCTGAAGTGACAGGGATACTAAGCTACTATTGTGTCATTTGAACCGTGCTCTTGGTGGCAAGAAGGAGAAGAACTGAGTACTGTTATTAAATCCATAATTGTTTAAAGACCCAGTCTGTCCTTATTTCCTTAGCCAAAGGCCTGGGTTATAATGAGACTGTGATAAATATGCCTAAATTAGGCATGTGTTGGAGTGGATCAGACGTGGGTAAAAATTGCTTGGCATTAAAATAACTGTGGAAAAAACTTCTGTTTCACACATGGAAACTGTTTCTCAGTTAAAACTGGCTTTGTAAACCTAGGGAGAAGCAAACAAGCATGCATTTATTCATGCAATTTATCTCTTCCATGGTATATGCCAAGGTCCCCAAGTCAGTGTTTGCTTTGCTAATGGCATCTCCACAGCAGTTCATTTACTTCCCTTATATGGCCTGTTCACTCCCTGAGCTGCTGCCATTCTGCTCCCTCATGGAAACTGTACATTGAATTCTACATCTCTCCTGAAGCATCTTATCTTGCCAACTGTCTCTGAGTGCCCCCACAAGCTGGCTGCATGACTTAGTCACTTCCAGGGAAATAAGCTTGATTTCACAATCTATTTTCTGTCAAAGAAGGAGTTTTGTTTTGATTAGAAACAAACACATTGTATATATAAGTTAACATCCAAATTCTTATTCCATTTTTTCCTAACGTTTACAACTCAACATGCTTCTGTTGTATCAACATTTGCTGCCCCTTTCAGTGATCATTGTGTGAAGTATTTTTACTGAGAAAGTTAGCTGAAATATTTCAATCCACATCTAACCTGTCCAAAAGAAAAAGAGTTATCACATGGTGCTTCAAGATTTGCAATCTGTCTTGTAACCACAAAAGCAGAGACCTCCTCAGAGCAGACCAATAACAAAATACATGGTCCCCAGGGTCTTGTCTATTCTGAAATAGCAGCTGGTTTTAAAACTGGCTCTGGTGTTTTGAATTTTAAGAGAATCCGCTTGTGAGAAAGCTTCATAGTTGGTCAAGGAAGCCTGAGCCGCAGATTACCCACTGCTGCAACCACTTGAAGTCAGACTGAATCAAACGCCCACAAAGACATTGTCAGAAAACTACCCTAGCAGGGAGGTGGGAAAATATGCTTATAGATTTTACCATTTTGCTTCTCCTCAATCCATTGACTAAGCTGCTGTTACAGCTGGGCCCCTACAGACTTGATGGAGCTAATCAGCACGGCAGAATAAAGACAGAAAATCCTGTCACTGTACCTAAATCAATCCTGGCTAATATACACATCACAGGCTTGGCCACAGACTCTTCCACTACAGTATATCCTGTAAGACAATATAAAATGCCATAGGGGAGCATGTATGTTCCCAAACCCCAAAGAAAATGAAGCGGCTACGAAAACTCCATCTCATTCTTCCTCATTCTTCAGTCTTTGACCAGAAAAAGAATCAAGAGGTTTTTGTCTTTCAGGTCACCATCTGTTTTCTGTTGTGTGGTGCACCAACATGGTTCCGAGCATCTTACAAAACTGGATCTTCAGGTCATGTCTGTACTCGATTTTAAATGAAAAAGAAAGGTGTAAGTAGAACAATACTCTTTGGGCTATGTACTGGGAGCAACAGAAAGTGAACCCAATTATTCAAATACAGTCGCTAAAAACCAAACAGACAAGTACTGTTAGGGAAATAATTTCATAATTAATATATTCGCCTGAAATTATGTCCAATCTGCTGCAGCTGGGAAAAAAAATCCATTAAATGGGCAGAAAAAGAGAACCCCAACTCTAACACCTGCAAATTTCTCAAAGGAAGGGGAAGAAAAAAATTCAAGTGACCAGATCCTGATACATCCATATGGTGTTCTTCTAAGCCAAATAAACTGCATGTTTTGTACTGTGGGTGGAACTAGACTCCTGAGATTTTTAGCTGTCACATCCAAACCTGAATCATGGCCTATAACTTAGCTCTACCCAAAAGATCCTTTCTCCACTTCTATTCTAATACTATATTAATGATTAATATTTATTTTTTATGGTGGTTCTCATGGTGGTAAATTTTGTAAATTCTATTACTGACAGCTCATGAACAGATGTAGGCACATTTCAGAAGGACAGTTGTCTTTCCGGATATAATGCTGTTGTTGCTAACATGAGTCTTTTAATCTCTGGACGCACATACAAATAACATGTTAATATAAAATAAAAAAGGGAAACTATTATTTGCCATAAACCCTCCATATGTTTCTTTTTTCATCTTTATAAAGTTATTACTTATCATGTTTTATATAAAAGCCACCAGGTGGTCTGCGTTTTACAAGGCTCTAAAATAGTAGCTACAGCAAATCAGGCTACTGATTATCTCTTCTGTGTCCTGTTGCTGGCAAGTCTTGTGGCTGTGGGAGAGGCCAGGGAGGTTTATTCTGCACCAGCCCCACGGCTGAAGGCAGGAATGCCTGCTCTGCCCTCACGAACACTGCCAAGGTGACAGAACTCTGGGATGACAGGTCCCAGACCCCTCCTCCTTCACCAGGGAATTGTCTTAGTCCTGCACAAGCTCAGGAAAAACATGTGGATAGTTTCAATCCTAAATTTCCACTGTTCCCAAGGGGACTTTGAAAAATAAAGAACATCTGGATGATGAACAAGTGATTTCCCAGTAAGAAATGCTCATCGACTGGCAGGCTGTTTTCTGTGTATGTAGAACCAATACAAATAATTTAATAGTGTCATCTTATTTACGAGGGGAACATCTGTCCGTCTTTTCCCAGATGCTGTAAAAGAAAGATGCAGTGAACGTACAGAGAGCAGGTCTCGCCGCGGTGTTTTCCTGCGCTTCCGTGGCACGCGCGTTTGGAGACCTGACTTTGTTTAACGACGAGAAGATTTCTTGTTTCTTTTTCCTTTGAAGCCTCCGAGGTCTCGGGTCGGCTTGCAGCAGAAGGTCGCGGTTCAGCGGCGGGGCCGAAGCGGCGGCGCTGCGCTGCTCGACAGTGACACTCGGCGGGCGGGCGGGCGGCGGGGCCGGGACAGGCGATCCCGGGGCACGGCGAGCATCACACCCCCCGGCCCCGAGGGGCTGGCACGGGTTCTGCCCTCGGCCCCCCGGGGCCCTCCATGCGGCCGCAGACGGGGAAGGGCGTGTGTGCGAAAAGCGGGGGCAGAGAGCAGAGCGTGCTTCTCTTCTCCACAAAACCTGTGGGATTCTTAGCTGCCCTGGGCCAGTGCCCTGAGGCTCCTGAGCTGCCTCTGCAGAAACCAGCACGGTTTGATTCAGCTGGGTGTATCTGAGAACGGGGCGCAAGGCAGCCTCTTGTTCTTCCCCCGGACTTTTTCTAGAGAACTGGAGTTGAGCTGCCTCTCCCCCTGAGCTCCAGCAATCATTTGCATCTAGGTCACCTTATTAGATCACATTCCCAAGGATAAGGCTAATGATTTCTGGGGTTTTCAGAAAGGAAAGCTGAAAATCCTTTCATTGGGGACAAAGGCCAATTTATTTTCCAAGTGGGAGCTCATTTCCTCCCCTCTCCATCACACCCTAAGGGTCGTACAGACCTCAGGGACTCCGGGAAGCTGGAACCTCTGAAATCTCGCACAGATTCATTCAAAGGAAAATTGTAATGACGACTTTTTTCAGAAGCCCAAACAGAAACCCCACTTTCTGGTGTATCAATATCCAAAACATTCTCCATGGTGAAAGAACCAGGTTCATTTTTTAAAGCTCTCTAAAAGGCTTGTCAATAGGAAATCCAGTATGTATATAGCATTCATATACCTAAATGAGTATGCATTTATTAGATATATCTGTATGTATAATAAAGATGTATGGATTATGTATGTATATTTATAATACATATATAGGTATAGGTGTACTATGTACCTCCTCATATTAACAATACTGAAGGAATACCTGGGACACAGATTGGACTGCAAAGCCCAGGCTACCTGCCCTGCACAGGGCCCTGTGGGAAGCAGTAGGCACCTATTCAGCCACAGTGGGTTCAGTTGTGTTCAGGCCATCCCTTGTGTCCACAGGGAAGCTGCAGCAAGCTGAAGAGAGGCATATCTTGGTCTGTGTATCAGTGTCCATCTTTTGCTTTGGTCCATGTTATCCTTCTAAATTACAAGTGGTTTTCCAATGCCATTCAAGTGCATTGTTTACTGTTTCCCTCAAAAGCTTCATAGAATCTTCAAGATTTGAAGAGATTTTAAGATCATCAAGTCCAACCATCAACCCAGCACTACCACTGTAACCCATAAACCACTAAACCATAATACCCAGCACCTGATCCAGATGATTCTTAAACAACTCCAGGGCTGGTAACTCCACCAGCTCCCTAGGCAATCTATTCCAATGCTTGATCACCCTAACACTGAAAAAAAATTTCCTAATACCTAATCTGAATCTCCCCTGTCTTAGCCTAAGGCTATTTCCTCTCATCCTCTCACTACAGGCACAGTAGAAGAGTCCAGCCCCACCTCAGTACAACCTCCTGTCAGGGAGTTGTAAAGAGTGATAAGGTCTCCCCTGAACCTCTTCTTGAGACTAAACAAACCCAGCTCCCTCAGCTGTTCCTCATAAGACATGTTCTCCAGTCCTTTCACATGTTCTCTAGTCCTTTCACATATTCTCTAGTCCTTTCACTATTCTTGGTGCCTTTCAGTGGACATGGTCCAGCACCTCAATGTCCTTTTTAAAGTGAGGGACCCAGAACTGCACTTGAGGTGCAACCTCACCAGGGGAATGATCACTTCCTTAGTTCTGCTGGCTACACTATTCTTGATTCAGGCCAGGATACCACTGGCCTTCTTGTCCACCTGGTCACACTGCTGGATCATATTGAGTTGGCTGTCAACCAGGACCTCCAGGTCTCTTTCTGCTGAACAGCTCTCAAGCCACTTTTCACCAAGCCTGTATTGTTGCACGGGTTTGCTGTGACCCAGCTGCAGGACCTGGCACTTTGCTTTATTGAACCTCATGCAGTTGTCCTTAGCCATTGATCGAGTCTGTCGACATCTCTATGTAGGGCCTTCCCATCCTCGAGCAGGTCAACACTTCCACCCAGTTTGGTGCTGTCTGCATATTTACCAAGAGTGCACTCAATCCCCATGTCCAGATCATCATTAAAGATGTTAATCAGGACTGTTTTCAAAACTGGGCTTTGGGGAACACTGCTACGACTGGCTGCCAACTGGATTTAGCTCCATTTACCACCACTCTCTGGGCCCAGCCATCCAGCCAGTTTTTTACCCATCGAAGAGTCCACCCATCCAAGTCACAAGCAGCCAGTTTTTCTAGCAGGATATATGGGAAATGGTGTCAAACATTTTACTGAAGTCTAGATAGACAACATTCATAGCCTTCACCTCATCTGCTAAGCAGGTCACTGTCACAGAAGGAGATCAGGTTGGTTAGGCAGAACCTGCCTTCTGAAAATCTGTGTCAGCTGGACTTGATTCTCTGGTTGTCCTGCATGTGCTACACAATGACACTCAGGATGATCTCTTTCCTAACCTTGCCTGGAATGGAGGTTAGGCTGTAGTTCCCCAAATCATCCTTGCAGATGGGTGTTAAATTTGTGAATTTTCAGTCAGCTGGAACTTCTCCAGTTAACCAGGACTCCTGATAGATGACTGAGAGTGGCTTGGCAAGTTCTTTCATCAGTTCCCTCAATACTCTGGGGTAGATCCCATCAGGGCCCAGAGACTTGTGCATGTCTAGTGGACATAGCAGGTCACTTAACCACCTCCTTCTGGATTATGGGTGCTGCACTCATCTCCCATTCATTCTCTGGGAAGAGCTCTTAACCCTCTCTGGGAAGAGAGGATTCTCTCTATATTATGTTGTAACAAAATAACCTAGTCATAGACTGTGCTTTTGCAATAAAACTACATATTTCAATATTCCCTTTCCCAATGAAAAAGATAATTAGCAAGGTCGTTACAGTTGCCACTTTTAAGGGGAAGATAGTAATTCCGCTAATGTGCTCACAGGAACTTCATTTATATTACCTCTTAACCTTTACAAGGATATTATCATTTCAATAATTAATTGCTTTTTGCCATTTAATTTGCAGTTTACCATTTTCAAGGGAAATTACCCATTAAACTGAGGACTCTTTTTTTTTTCTTAAAGAAAAAATTCTTCACTCAAATATACAGCATAAGCTGGCCTTAGAGAAGCTAGATATTTGCTAAGCCACTTTCATGTTTGAGTAGAGGACTTTGTGCTAGCTCTGCATATTAAAGAATGGCCCGTTGCTTGAATCTTTAGCCATTTGGAGAAATATGAGGCAGAATGGTGCTGAGACAGTGACAAAAAGGAAATTAATTCTTATGCTCTTCCTTCAGATTCTGGAAGGCAATGAATCATTCCCCTCTCATTGATGCAGTGAGAATTGACCTTCTTTGCAACAATATTGTTTCTTCAACTGAAGTTAATTTATGCTGCAAAACCCATCCATGAGGGCTTCTGTTAACTTCAGTGACTGAAAAAAATAAAGGAACTTTGGCTCAGCCTTGTAAAACACAGAAACTCTGCCTGTGAATCACCAAGCACTTTAGCTCATCCTCAAGCCAGTGCCTGACACTTTGGAGAATGGAGCTCAAGATATGTATCCCTGCTCACACTTGAGACTCTTGTAAAACAACTACTTGTTTCAATGAATAAGGCACAAGCTGACATCCCTGTGGTAGTATGCTGGCCTATCTCCACTACTGATAACAGAAATTGTGTCCAAATCCCATCATGCTAAAAGAAATATAGATAAATATTTGAGAAGATGAGTAATGCATTCCAAGTAGGCCTATCTATGATAAAGTGAAACACATACTTCTGAGAGATGGATTTGTATCAGAAGATGCAGAGGAGGTGACAAAATTACTGAAGCAAGGAGACACAGAAGAAGAGGAAACAGAAGATGCAGGTATGAACTAGACTGCACTACTGATTTATGAATGAAAATGTAAAAGTTTTACTGGTTCAGGTGCAAAAATTAAACTAGCCCTTGGCAGTTCTACCTCTGCAACTGGCAAATCCGTGATATGTCACCCAAAATGACATATATCTGCATGGTATGTCACATGCCTACAGGCACCAACTAACTCATTTTGCTGTAAAAATAAGATTTATTTTTTTTTCTTTAATTGTAAAATCAAACCTTCTAGGTTTTTTTACCCCTCCCCCATGTGTATAAGGAGAACCTGGGGTTGCACCAGGATTCAAACACAGTATTCATTTCTGCAGCACTGAAGCTGGGGCATACTCTCAGAGTTATTTGCAGAGAAGTCAAAAGCCACAGTCACACCAATAGGGTTAAAAACAAAAGGTGTCTAGTCAACATCATACAAGTTTTCTATTGCAGTCATTGGAAAAGACTAGGTAGGAATCTTAGGACAAATTGCCTTCTGAAAGTGCCTTTATTTCCATTCTCTGAGTACAACGGTATTGACTTTACCCCTGACTTTTAGGTGTTAGAAGAGTGGTGAGATGCATTCTACCACAAGTACTTAATTTTGTCTCCAAGTCTTTGGATATCCAAATTGAAGAGAGCAAGAAGAGTTTCAGCCCACTTAATATTAAGAGCTCCCTCTAGCAGCAATGGATCGGCAATCACAAAATAAATCTGCAAAATAATTTGCTTTTTCACCAGTAAAAGGAAAGTCTAGCTCCATGCCAACATGGGCACTTCTTGCCATAAGCTTTCTGCAGTGAGGCACAAATATTACTTGAAGACAAACTGCTAATTTTGCCAGCTAGACCTGTAATCTGGCTAAAGCTGCTTATGATTCTCTTTGAGATGTTACTGTGCCTGTATTATTAGGACTCTAGACTTTATCATATAAAAGGACATGTATGGGACAGAAGTAGAAAGAATCATCAAAATTAACATAAAAATATCCTTTTAAAACCTCCAGATAGGCAGTTCACTTAACATGACATTTGCTTTTTGAAAAGCATGTGCTCTGCATGCATAAAAATGTTTTAAGGCGGCATTGTTTAAGGAGAGTTGATGGTGATGGGTGATGTATATTCAGACTTACGATATTCTGAAGAGAGCTTTACCTACATGGACAAGAAAGTTCTTGCTAGTTTGCATGTGAAAGGAACCTTGGGGCCTATTCTGGGCAACTTGATAATCTCTTGTAATTAATACTGTAATTGGAGGTTGCTGGAAATGCTCCTTGAGCTCCTGCCAGGGAATGTGTGTGCTTCACAAAGCTGTTGACACCATTCTGTACACCAGCTGAACCAACCTACTTGGCTGCAGTAGATGCCAGCACAGAACTCCTGCATTGTGGAAACTCTCATCAAAGCAGCAAAAGGCATACTTTTTCCTTCCAGTCCACTCAGGAGAGCAACACCGGTACTACACAGCCCATCACTGTGCTTCCTCCTGCTGTCTTGCAGCCTGCTGGTGGGCCTGGGACAGGCTAGATCACTACCAGTCTGCCCGTTCTTGGCAGAGCTGCCCAGACTCCTTCTACCCTCACCGTTTCAGATTGCACATGGATAAATATGGGGCACAGATACCAAACTTTGGAAACAAGGTTGCTTCCTGCAACCTTTGCCTGCCTTGGGGACATAATTATTTCCTTCCAGTGCATCAGTCATGGGGATGCCACTCCTGTAATAATGCTATGAAGGCAGAAATGACCACCAGAAAGGGGTGACAGATAATTTTAGCAAGAAACTGCATGTTTAAATGTATTTCTTCTGAAGGTGAGATCTTTGCAGAGAAGTTGTTTGCAACTCATCTGCAGTGACTGCAGCCAGTGTCAGCCATTAAGTAATAAGGTATTTTTATCCACAGCAGCTCTCCAGCATCTCCGAGGGTGATGGCATCTTGCCAAGGCTTTGGAAGGGCTGCATGAGCTGACACACAAAGATGAATGGTTGAGGCAAGCCCAGATGACACTTCCGAGTCAACTTTACAGAAAGAATCAAATCCAAATATACCAGGTAGCTCCACACTGGAGTTGCTGAGAAGTTGTTTTGCTACCCTCCTGACAGGTGTCATAGTGTGACTTCAGGCATTTTAAAAACTTTTACTTTTCCTGAAGTAGCAATAAAGTTCCATTAAATTCATCCAAACAGAATTGTTGTGAGCACTAGGAAAAGCTATTTATGAGATCCATGATGTTGTAATACTGCTATGAAAATTGCCAATATGTTTTTTGTAACTTTTACTAGCAGCTTCCCTAAAGTGCTCTTTCACAAGACAATAGCTTTTGTGGTGAAGCTGTCCCATTTTTACTCCATGCCACACAACTGCTTGTCCCCTCAAGAGTTCCTTGTGCACTCATGGCTCCATATGCACTCTTGCCTGACAAAATTTTTAACTGCCATTTAAAAGGGAGTTTCTACCTGCCAGATGTCCCTGACCATATACTCTTCTCCCTTCTGTGCTAATATGAACATTTGTGCAGGATTTGTTGGGTTACCTAGGTGAGAAACCTACCATTTTATGGAAATACATCCCAATCAACTGCTACCAGATCCAGTATAGCAACTATTAATGCTAAGGACTATACTTTTGATATTGACTACGGTAAAGAAATTGTCAGGAGCTGAGAGAAGCTAGGCAAACCACCCTGCCTGCATGCCTACTGTATGTGTGTAGATGCAAAAAGGGCAAGAGGGCAAAAGTCATATATAACAGAAGCTTAAAAGTCAAATCGGCTTCAAAACAGGATCAGCCAGTCAATGTAATAGAGAAAATGAAAAAGAAAGGACCGCAGAAATGCATTTCACTCTATATTTATGCATCTCTTTTCCTGCCAGCTGGAGTTATACTATCTTGGAATCCTTCTGCCTGAATGGCAGAAATATATGCTACAATTATCATGTGTCTTCAGTGACTTGAACTGTAAACACAAAGTGACCACAGTAGTTGTGTTCTGGGAATACCAAGAACACCTCCATGAAGAGCAATCACAGTTCATCCCTGGCTGTGGGGGCTTCAGGCAGTGTCTGGTTTTCCATTATGGTGTTGCAATGAGCAGTCTATTCACAGGAAACATGCCAGAAAAGTCAATGGAATTAAAAACTAAGCGATTTGACTGAGATCCACAAGACACAGACATTTGACCCCTGGGGTCAAATTATAATCCAAATGCTGGATTATAGTACAGCAGTTAGAGGAGCTGTCAAAAAAGGGAACTCTGCCAAGTTTGCAGCACTTAGAATCTTTGTTAAAACTTGTATTGCTGGTGTACTTACTCAAAAGGCATTTTTCTAATGCCATCATTCTTACGATTTATTAGATCAACCTTTGGCTTGTCATGATCTATGTCATGGCCATGTCATGATCCCATAGACAGCCTTGTGTTGATTAGCTGATTTGAAGGTACTGATCAGTAATTTAGGTAACATTCTCTAGATTTTCTATGCTGGAGACTGTCTCAGCTGAGATCAGGATGTAACGTAGGGTACTGTTTCTTTGTCTGAATAGTTGTAATTTTTGTTCAGTTGTTTGGGTTGCTTTTATTTCATCTGTAAAACAGATCACATTCCAGAGACTTTTTGCCAGCAGGACACAGGCAGTCATTGCTTGAAGGAAAAGGGTAGCAGGTCTGCATACATCATTATCATGTTTTACTTTTGTCCTGCCTTTTTTGTTTTTTTTTTGGTTTTTTTTTGTTGCTATATTGTTAATTTAATTATAAGGATAATCTATATTACATGTCTCATCAGCATACTAATGAACATATACAAAGGAAATTAAGCTTTATACCTCAGCCACGGAGACCCAGTGTCACCAAGGTGATGCAGTTAGTCAGCCACAAGCAGATATTAGTTCTCCTGGCTCCACAATCTGAACCATTTGTTTCTTTATTTTAGGTGAAATTTGGGCCCTCAATGAGTGAGTGGCAGAGCCATGACCAATCCTATTGACCTTACTGGGAATGTGGCCACATAGTTTAGACAACCACTTCCTTAGAGAAGTTCTCTATTCTGTAGTGTTCTAGAGCCAAATATATTTGACTAAACCCTATTAGTTTTGCTGACACAATATCTCCCTTGAAATGAATAGCTGGGTTTTTTAGCAGGAGATGAACAGGAAGATTTCATGGGTTTGGTATGCATTAAAGTGCATAGTGTACTGCTAGTGTTATCTTTCCAGTGAGTTATAACAAACAGGAGTTTTACGGCTTCCTCAACCAGGTGGCTGATTCAGCATCACATATATTATAGCCACTACTGCTGACTGTGAGGAACAACAATAAATCCTCAAGTGAGATAGCATGAGCTAACCGAAAACTTCAGCACAGAACATTCTTCTGGACCTTCAAGGGACACAGACAGGTTTCACTACCTGACTTCAGGGTGCTATCAGGGTGACTTTTGCCCAAATCACTCAGAGAGCCACACCTTAATTTGCAAAATGGGATCGACACTGTCTGAGCTTTTGAAAAATTGAAGGAATGTGTTGATTTCATCTGGTGAAAAGTATCTACAATATTAACCTCTCAGAAAATAATTTATTAAAAAATCCAGCTCTAATTGACTTAAAGACACAATATATTTTTCCTGTGCTCCTGCCTATCAGCTGTATTTTCAATCCCAAGCATAGCATAAAAAGACATCAAAATACTGGAGAAAGCCAATGAATAATTTCCTGGCAGAGAGCTAGTGAAGAATATAAGGCAGTGGTGGGTTTTGTTTGGGGTGTGCTGTGTGCAGTGAACAGCCTGGCAGAGCCAAGTTCCATACACCTGATCATCAACAGCAGCTGCAGCATAAAGGGCTATTACCATTTTCATAGGGATGGCATAGTTATTATTATAGCCACCTTCCTGTAGGTACTCCACTGCATCTGAAAGCATTAGGGCGTGTAAACTGTATGCAAAGCAGCATTGTCAAATTCTTTTCATATATTACACTGTAAGAAAACACAACTAATTATGGGCATTCATTATATGACCTTTTTTTTGCCTGACTTCACTTCATAATCTTTCCTATTCCTGTGTCCTCTGTGCATATTGAGCCAAGCTCTGCATTAGTCTTTTCCTCTTTTCCTCTTTTCCTCCCTCCCTTCTTCCCTTCCTCCCTTCTCTCCCTTCTCTTCCTTTCCTTCCTTTTTTTCTCCTAATGTATTTTTACATTTTCTTTTTAGTTCATCACAAAAATCCTCTTTTTTCACCCTAATTTGCCTATGAAAACACCCATAGCAAGGGCTATTCCTCCTTCTCTGCATTTAAGAAAATGTTTCCTTTATGCTCTGCTCTGTCACTCCCCTTTTCCCACAGGGTAGGGAAATACCAGTTCCAGTCATGCCCTTGAGCCCAGTCAACCTATTCATCCACTAGAGTTTTATTCTTACCTAGCCTTTTGCGGAACAGATTCAGGTTACTACTACAAACCTTTTTTGTCTTTGTCTTCAAAAATTGCATGCACCTCCAAGCATTTGAAAATACAACGGCATTTATTAGCTTGGGCTATGTGGACAGCAGGTGGCATTCCACCAACCACACGCTCCTTGTTGCGCAGGCTAAACTATGCTGCTGTCTGTAGAGCACGAAAGGAGTGTTTTGTGAACACTTTCACCAGCTGCAGAGAGATAACAGTTGTCTAACAAGTTTTTTGTTGAGGGGGGGGAGGAGCTCACAAACTCAAAAGCCAACATAATTAGGAACTGCCATAAGAAAATTAACAGAAAACACCATGTACCAGACATTTAATGACACCTGTAGTTTTGCTGCTATATCGAGCTTTGGTAAGGGAACTTACAGTGCAGTAAATTACACATGCTGCACAAACTGTTTACCATTGATACTCAGAAACCGATAGCTGAAAGCAAAGTACCTTCTGGCAATTACAGATCAATAACTCCCCATCCTTTTATCCCACAATGTACATCCAACTGATTTCACAGAATATTTGCTGGTGGGCAAACGGACTGGCAAGATTTTCATGCCAAACCCACCTTTGCGATACATACAAGCCATAGCAAATCAGCTGAGTTTTAGATGGGGACCACATTGCATTCACATTTACATTTTTGTTTAAAGAAATCTGTTCTGAGGAAAAATCTACCCTGTAAATATTATTAATATCAGAAAAAGAAAGGATTTCCTTTTTTTTTTTTAGCCTCATCTAATATTCCTAAAAGATGAACAAAAGATAAGCCCTGGTGTCCTCATACAAACACTTTTTTCAGTTGTGGCAGATTAAAAAGTTCTCTCTGGATTATTTCTTCTAATTTTTTCCAGGAGAACACATGCATAGATAAACACATCCTGTTTCAAAACCCTATTGGTTCCTGTCAGCCCAATGTTTTACATTAGCTAGAAGCATTCTGGCTCATGAAACACATTCTTGAAAAAATGCACACCCATGAAGAAGCATCTGAAAACAGAACTGGTTGCTTCAAAAGAAAATACATGTACTGACTGATAGAGGGAATTCTTTGTGGCTCCTTGTATGTTTGTGGTATAACTTGTTGGACAAGACTTGGCAATGGTCATGACTTATCTGACACTGTTTCAGATGTTGGAGTCTTTCTGACTTCAAGGCGTGCCTTCACTCTGTCAACTCATCCACCAGGTTAACAGCATTTGAAATGTTGTTCAAACAGCCAACAACATCCAACTTATAGGTGGGAGGGGATCTTTCTGATAATAGGATTTTCTTGACATGCTTAACTATTAATTGCTTCCACCTGTGATGACTACAGGGTGTTTTATCTCCGAATTCTAACATTGAGAAGGGAGATCCCAGCTCCTGGAAGTTTAGTCAGAAGTAAAGGACATCTCAAACGAGATAACATCACTGTAATATGGTGGAGGAAAAAGAGAAACTAAGGGAAACAAGGTGTCTCAAAAATACTTGAACACCTGCTTGTTGACTAGCCAAGGGTAGAAACAAGGCACTACACAGGCTGTTCAGGAAAGCTGGCCATTTATGTAGAGGATCCATATGAGGAAGTTAAAAAAAAAAAACCAAAAACAAC
Source organism: Anabacerthia variegaticeps (assembly GCA_035583185.1). Lineage (NCBI taxonomy): Eukaryota > Metazoa > Chordata > Aves > Passeriformes > Furnariidae > Anabacerthia > Anabacerthia variegaticeps. Next base: position 52,238,131 of record JAWWEW010000001.1, read on the forward strand.
CCAAGAAAAATTAAATAGAAAAAAATATCCTATCACTGTCTCCATCATGCTAAGATTTCAGGAGGGGGACTCTGGTCATATAATTTTTTCTTGAGGTGAATGACTCAAACTAAAAGAACAAAAACATTCAGAAGCTCAGTGCTCCACCTTGGGCATAAAGGCAGAGGCCATTTGATTCACTTGCAGTTCTTTCCAGGAAGGGCTTTCAGAAGAGCAATGTGGTCCCCAAACTCCTGAAGCCAAGTTGCTGCTTGAGTCTTTTGCATTTTGATCCACACATCGTCAAGACAAATGGAGACGGACTTTCAACTGTATGGTGCAAGGTGCTGCTGTTTGCACAACTAATACCACGGTGGGTTCCTTGCCTTCTCACCTCAGAGCTGTCTCCTCCACTCTGCCTCATCGCTCCCCACAGCTCCCTACCTGAAAGGAGCGAGTAGCCAGGTGCCAGGTGGCCTCTTCTCCCGGGCAACCACTGACACTAGGAGGACACGGCCTCAAGCTGCACCAGGGTGTGAGAAAAATCTCTTTTATTCAATTTAGCTAAGATACAATTGTCTGTGAGATGAAGTTTAGCAGAAAAAGGAAAGTTCCTATTTCAGCACGTGCTGGGTGCCTTGGCCAGGAAGGTCCAAAAAGCAAGCCCCCACCCCAAAAATCATGCTTTTTGTGTGTCCCAAGAGTCCCACCTTGTTAGCATAATGAGAGGAGAGGGTCTCTTCTC